>JAZGTH010000088.1:3420000-3867500 GCA_036877525.1 Chromobotia macracanthus | reverse complement strand
TGGGTCATTAATATGCACGTTAGACTTGTGACAGAATGGTAATGAAGCAAGAGAGAACACAGACAACTCCAAACTCGATTAAAAACGCCCCATGCTCCAGGCAAAACCATAACAACTCACTCCCCATTGTAAAATGATTCACTTAATTAAAATGCTAAAAACAGCTTCGAGAAAATGAAGCTGTGGGCCTGCAACATGTGAAGTGACATTGTATTTCTCCCCCGGTGAAAAGACACCTCTGATCTCTGATCTCTGACGTTTATTTCACCACACAGAGGTTTATATCACTACTGCAAGCTTCACACACGCACTCGCACTGAATTATAATCGTCATACAATGCATTGGCCCTGCTTACAGATATGTCATTTGTTCCTGCACAATCCTGCTCAATTTAGGAGGAATAAAGCATTGTACAAAACGTGTACACAAAGTTGTTATTCTTTTCAGTATAACATCAAAACACACCAGAGGCATATATTAATCGTTATTGTAGACTACATTATTTTCTTTAAAAGCCATGAATTAAATCTCAAAACACTTGAGTGGCTACATTTTGTGTAAAAGCCCTCCAATCCAGCTCCAAGCCGGAAATAAGTGTGAACATTGGTGACGGAGGGTCTTCGAATATTGTCTTGAAGGTTGACATCCGCTGTTTTATAGTGTGTGTGTGTGTGTGTGGGCATGTGATGTGGCTTTGTCAATGTGGAGGCTCTGAAAGGCACGTAGTTACTTGTCACCTTGGAGACAGTTGGTTTAATGTAGTACACATACACATGTAAACCCACATCCAAAAGAGTAAATCTGAAAACCACGTGAACTTTTACCTGCGATGAAACACCAGCCTAAAAAACAGCCAAATAACCTGGAAACAGTGCCGCTGTATTTTTCTCTAAATGTGCATTACTGAGAAATGAACCATCACTTTCACAAATGACATATACATGAAACCTGTGACTTTGTCTGTAACACTTTAACCTTCTGTACCAAACACAAGTTTTATTATGGTAAAAGCACGAATAGGGAGTTTTTAAGGGTTCATGTATAATTCCATAAGCTTTCACACCCCAGGGCTGTTTATGATGAGAAGGAGAGAGAGAGAGTTGAGGGATAAAGAGAAGAAGAATAAAACTGTCTAGCTGACTGAAAACAGCAATTATGATCTTTAAAGATATCAAATGCTTCGCCCTATTATCTTGAGCATACTAACCATGTCTCTTCCTCTCTCTCTCTCTGTCTGTCTCTGGCTCACACACATACACACAATGTTCTGAAGCAATATGAGTGTAGGAGAAATCCTTTATTTTGTGGTTAAATTCTGCATTTGTATGAAATAAGAGATCAGGTTTTATTTTGGTCTTTAATTTATAGTGTGTGTAGCTTTTTTACATTCAGAGGGATCATTTGGGCCAGTGTGATTACAATGACTCCATGTGACCTCACATGCAAAACTAATTTATCTTATTGTTGCACACTCTGTATATTTAGTTTGTGTGCACCATCAAAACTGGTCTGAGGAATTAGATATATACTCCTGACGTTCCCAGGATTAAACCGGGATACACTGGCATATTTTACTGTTTTCCTTTTAAATAAACCAAGAATAGTTGCTACTCTATGCCACTGGTTGTATAACAGGACTGTGGATTTGCTTGGTTTAATTTAATCATGCAATCACTACAACACTTAGTACAAAGGTAAACAGAGATAATATAGTAACTTTACTGTATGAAACTTGAAAAGTGGAATAACTTAGAAACAGTTCTACATTATCTATGAACATTATTTTTCTCAAGAGCATTAGAACAGACCTATTGAGCAACATGAGCAGAAGAATCCTACAAGGATTTGTAAAGGCCACTTTTACCCCAGAAAACCAGACAGGTCAGAACCTGTTTCTTATGTATGTGTGTTATAAGGTTAGCTGATTGGAAATTGAGTTGATATTTTGGGATTGGTATTTTTACCACCCACCCCCCACCATTTCATGTGTCTAACTTTCAGTGTGCATGACTCCTCTATATACAGTTGTCAATATGTATGTGTGGTTATGTAAGTCTGTTTGTAGAATGAGACACAGAGTGTTGTAAGATGTCGTCTTTGATTTATGAGTGTATATAATTAATGTATAACTGACTTCCCTAAAACACAAAATCACACTCGTTGTCTCTGTATCGGATATATTTGCTTGTTCCCTTATGAATTGGTCCACAGAGGCTTCAGAATGGTGGCGTGATCCCAGCTCTAATCCGTTTTGAAATGACAGCCGATTTCAAACTTATTAAACCTGGAAACCCTCTCTTTACGTTAACCTCAGCTTAAGTGATCGCACATGAATATGCATATTTTAACTTTTCATATTCAACTGGATGTCAGTGTTTTGACTGCATGAGGTTTCGAATGTGGTGCAGAATCAGTGTTGGGGAAGCTACTTTGAAATTGTAGCTTGGTGTAGCTACACGTTTAAAATACTAATACAGTCAAGTTACACCTAAGAAAAAGTAGTTAGCTATGGTACAAACAAAAAGATGCCAACTGAAGGGGGCATTTGTTTAATTATATAAGTATCGTATTTAATAAATAAACTGAAATATAAAATATGTATAAATATGAAAAAGCAGAAATTATATGGATATCAATTAATATGGCAGTTCAAACTCCATGATGATTTTAAAAGAATAGGTGAAATGTTTTTTTGAAATAGTTAATTAAATTACTCGTCCGAATGAATGAATCAGACTTTCCATTGCTGTTGGAGAGATCTGAATATTGCCTGAGCTTGTGCATTTACAAAGCATCACATGCAATTTAAAGCTGCAATCCCGTAACTTCCCAAAACATAAAATTGCAGGTTACTTTATGCTTTATGTTGCTTTTCTTCGTATGCTAAAGTCAGATGAAGCCAAACTGACATTTCCTGGAAAATCAGACCCCACATCTAAAACTATAAATCAGTATTATAAACTAACCTTTGAGAATCAGGGTGAGGTACAGGGACTGTTTTGAACACTGAGCACTTGTTTTTAACCTAAAAAGTTACAGATTGCAGCTTTAATGAGTCATTAAACCTGTAAAAAAACTTTTGTCACGCTACACAGATTTTTTCCTCTTCTGTAATAAAAAAGCTATACTGAAAAGCTACATTGTTTAGAAAACATCTTTGCTACTGTTAATTAAAATTAATTTGTAATGTCACAAGCGGGGATGTCATTTTAACCTAAAGATCATGCTGGCATTATATCATACAGTCTGGACAAGCAACAATCGTAAAGAACTGTCAGAATTGTGCAGCTGACTTTAGTCAGTTATACAGAACACAGATTAGAAGACTCATAAAATGAGCGAGAGAACCAGAGATAGAGCGACGAAGTGAAGGTAACTGGAAACTAACAATAGCGCAGAAAGTTTAATAATAAAGTGATTGAGGAAGAGACCCCGAGGCTGAGAGAGACTGAGGAAATTCTGAAGAGTTGGAAATAAGGTTCACGGAAGCAATGAAAGAAAGCCAGCAGGAAACAGGAAGTCAATATAAACAGGGTAATCTGAGAAAAGGAAACCGAGCGAGTGAGAAAAACAAATACTGTATGAAGGAAATCGTGCCTGCTGGGGACGTTCAGGAACTGGCAGGAGTTTATCTGGCTCTTTGAGATAACTTACTGCTTCTCTCTCGTGTGTGTGTGTGTGTGTGAAACCGTGTGTAATGTTTACTTAGGCTGGTGGCGTTTGGAGAATTGTGATTTTACTCTTGTGTCTGCTGTGTTTAAGGACTAGCATGTGTATGAGTGTTTCCTGTTACCTCTAGTCTTTGTTATGAGACGAAGTCATTCTGACATTGAGAGGAGCCAGAGGCTGGAAACCTGCTACCCATAACTTAATATTCCAGCTCGTGAGAGGAAATCTCTGTAGTTCATCTCAGCATATGGTATGTAGTCTTCATTGTCTAATTCTAAGAAACAATTCTTCATAAAAATAACTTTAAGAGAACGATAGCCAGCGTTCTGAGAACGGTTAGCCGGGCATATTAATATATTAAGCTCACGCTCTTTATTCCAAGTCTGCTGAATGAAATGTGTGACTTGGAAAGTTAAGCTTTGTGTGAGAAACCAGGATTCAAACATGAAAATCATTATCCAATGAAAATTGACATTTCATAGCATCATGTTCAGATATGGGACACGTGAACAGCAATGACATTTAGCGCGACTGGTGTCAAACCTAAATAGGTTTTAATATGGACATTTTTGAGATCCCCAAGTTATGAAGATTTTTGGGTGACCTGTTTCTTTAAATTGTTTCATAGTCTTAATACCTCACAACTCTCATCTGATTATTTGTGTGCACAGCTCTCTCATTCTCTAGGGTGGTTGATAGACTGAGTCTCAACACTTGACTAAATGAGGCTTGAATTGCTTTTAAGAGATTTAGAGCTTATTTCACACTCACTCTTGTCATCTCACCATCTGTCTTCTCCTCAAATGGTGGAACTGAAAGCTGTGTGTGTGAGTTTTGTTATCGCTTTGTTAACTCTTTACTTGAGTTAAATGGATTCTTCATGTGATCATGATCTTTGAGGGTGGAGGATCTTAAATATGATTGTAGTTTGGCAGCACTTATCGCTTACTGCATAGTACATGGAAACCCCAGAGAAAGTTGGTGGGACTTGCTGTTTTTCTCTGGATTGATCTTTGCAAATAGTTTGACTTCTCAAGGTTCTCCTGCTTAGAATGTGAGATCTACTTTAGATTTAAAACATTGCTATTGGAATTATCCCCAATAGGCTGTAGTTACGTTACAGTCATGAACATTAATTTGCTGCTTGCAGAAGTGGCAGGTGGTAATAGGGGGAGGGACATTCTAGAGAGCTTATGATTGGATAAAAATCTCTGTATTTTAATCTCTGATTTTCAACGTTTAGGAGTACACTAGCATATAGTTGGCTTCAGAGCTAACAGACTTAAATTAAAGGCCACAAAGCCTTTGATTTCAGAGGCTTTTAATACAAGTTGGCTCATTTTATTCTCTTTATAGACTTTACATTCATCTTAATAACAGAACAGTTATCACCTTCTGTGCAGACTCACTTACTGACTGTTGTGATTAATTACGGCAAGCGCTTTTCATTTCCAAGGATCTCGGATGAGTCGAACGCACGTCCTGTGATCAGAGACAGAATTTTTGCTATAGGGATGCGTTTACAATAGCGCCATTAGGAGACTTGAAGAGGCAGAGAAAGAAGATAAGTGTGAACAGGGTAAAAGTGGGATTGGAAAGGCAATCTGCGAAGAGAGAAAGAGAGACAGGACTGACAGTTAGCCGGTGATAAAGCGAGAGGGAGAGACAGTGAAGACGACAGCCGTTTGGGATCTAGCTAAATTGCTTTGTGTATCTCATGGCCAGCTTCATCATCAAAGCTAATTACTAACAGCCTCTAAAGCTTCTATATTTATCCACCCATTGATCGTGTGCACGTGTGTGTAATTGTGAGTGTGCGCAGGCCTAATTTAGCAAGAAAAGCTTGTGCCACATGATAAAATGATTCGATTTTTTTTTTGTTTGTGCTGCTTTATGTTTTGCTTTTGCAGGCCAGTTTAGCATTTGGGCGGGGAGATGGTAAATTTAGGTCAAAATATTACAAAGTTTAGACCATAAAGTTTTCTGCACTTTAACTAAACACAGAATTACACAGAAGAAATACATCAAATCATTTCCATTTACACACAGAATGACACAGTAGTGCTTACCCAGCTACCAGGAAGCATTCTTAGAACGTTGACTAACATTCTCTACACAAACGTTCTCTAAAAAGTTCTCTCAAAGTTGTCAGAAAGATGCAATAAAATTAGCTGAACTTTTAGTTTAACTTTAAACATTATATATCATATATAAAAATGTTATTCTTTGAGTAGTTAGTGGTGTGTTTTGAAAAGTTACAGAATTAAAAAAATGAAATATCATGGTTGAATATCCTTCTTATAACCAAGCAGTAATGCTAATACAACGTCTAAAAATGTTTTGAACACTCCTAGAATCTCTTTTTCATAAATCTCAAAATTGTATCTCAACAATTGTAACATTTTTCTTACTTGAAAATGTTAGGGAAACGTTCTTACAACCTAAAATTGTTAGCTGAGTACCTACATATTTTTTGCTTAAACATTTAAATATAAAAAAATACCAAATGGAGAATTTAGTGAAATTTCTCTGAGTGATGAGTTTGAATTCTGAAGTCTAATCAGTTATGAAATGAAAGCTCTGAACTGCTTCATTTCACCCACATTTTTTGCTACTATATCATTCAGCCCTATTTAGTATAAACGCACAGTTTCCTCATTTAAATTCAGATTGTCCCAGTTCAGATCTGCAATGTGAACCTTCTAACACAAAGTGCACGTGTGTTTTCAGGACGTCTAACAGCAGCGTGACATTGTCTTCATGTGCGTCGATGGAGCCGTGTGTAGCAGACGAACACTTCCAGGCGCACAGTCATGCAGAACACACCTTCAGACGCATGGAGGCTTACCTGAGGACCAGGAAACTGTGTGACGTTGTGCTTCTCGCTGGGGACCGCAGAATACCAGCGCACAGGTAACAACAACAGCGCAACAACACACCAATGCTACAGCACACTTTCAAATGGTTCACACAAACAGGCAAATATTATTATTACTAACAAAAACTAGAATGAACATTTTTGGTAGCTAACAACAATCAACACATGAATTTGCAACAAAAACCAAGCTAAAACTATAAAAGTGTGCTGAGATATTAAATGTGCACAAAAATAAATAGAAATACAAAAATTGTATTTTTAATACCTGATCTATAGACTATTTTGTCAAAAATTATTACCCATAAGCATCCAAACCAGATTGAGCAAAGGTCCAGATAAACCAGAACAGTTCTGCTTAAACCGGAGACTCTCTTGAAACCATATTCATGATGTTTAGAGGCAGGTGAATGTAAAAACAACGACTCCACAGTGATAAATCAGTGCAGCGACATCATTACCGGAAATAAGTTATCAAAAAATGTTCTTGCTGTTAGCGAAAAGTTTTACAAACATTACAGAATGAATAAAGTTTAAATAACTTTTTTATAAAGAAGCAATAATATTAATACAACTAAATCTAAAAAAACTGGACTAAAAATTTAACTAATTTAAATCCAAATCCAGTTTGTTTCTTTTAGTATATAACTTTTAGTATTTAACTTCAGTGTAACAAGCGTTCAGTTCTTCATGCACCAATTATATGCACCTGCAGATGAATGTTGAAGAATATTTCTTTAATTTGAGAAGCTTGTGTAAGTTTAAAGCAGCACCTTGATATTCTGCCTCTCTGATCTATTCATCCTCTCTTCTCTCTCATCATCTTACATTTTTTGTTTGGTTCTGCTGATTGCAGAACTGCCTCAGGCAGCTGAAAGGTTCTGCTGGTGTTATATTTATAATGATGCGTGAGTGCACAAGCAAACACACACGTTTACTTATCTAAATTACTTTACATAGACTTCTATTGTTTTCATAAACAGCTAGTTATAAACAGCTAGTATAACCTAACCGTAACCCGCATTGTAACCCTAATCGTAACAGAAAACTTGCTGCATTTTGACAATTTAAAAAACAACTTTATTTACTATATTTTATTTTTACAAATTAGGATGTCCTCAAAAAGAGTTTTGCTCAGATTTGTCAGGTTTTTCTGACTTTTGGGTACAAATTTGTCTTCAATGTATGGTTAAGTCTCACACACACACACGCAGACTATCAGAGGTTAGTGTAAGGAAGAACTTACAAAGAAGTTGAATCAGTCATTCAGCGAAACCCCAATAAGAGTTAAAATCAGATAGATTTTGTGTGTGTGTGTGTGTGTGTGTGTGTGTGAAGGGCTTTTAAATCAGTCTGCTGTGATAAATGAACACGGAGTGATGGAAGGTAAACGCTGAGTGTTACTCTACTGCTACGAATCTCACTGTCGCTAATGTACTTTCCCTCTATATCACACTTATCTTCCTCCCTCTCTCTCTCTCTCTCTCTCTCTCCAGCCTCTTGTTACTTGCCTTGTTTATTATTCTTCATTCACATACAGTCATATTTCTATTGAGTCGTACGTCTATAAACTTTCCTGTTGTGCAATTGGTAGAGAATGGTGCTAGCAACGTCAAGGTCACGGGTTTGATTCCCAGGAACATAAAATATGCAGATTAAATGCACTGTAAGCTTTGGATGTAAGTCTCTGCCAACTGTATAAATCTAACATAATGTACCTGCATCATTTGAAAAGTACATAAAACAAACTACCTTGTAAGATTAAATGCCACACAGGATCTGTGTCTGCAGAAAGCTCTCCAGAATTCAAACATTCATCATTAACACATCCAGACATTCCTCCACTCCCCTTGTGAGTTTGTTTTTTCTTTTATTTTGAAGCTCATGGGTTCAATTCCCAGGAAACATACAAACTGATCAAACATAAACCTTGACTGCACTGTAAGTTGCTTTGGATAAAAGCATAAATGTAAACAGAATCTGTTGCAAAAATGTATTTTATGATAATTCAATGTGTTTTTGTGTTTTTAAATGTCCTACAACCATTTCGTTGCTGTTTTTTCCCAACCATTTTTGTGAAAATGTGACACCCGAAAAGTTTATTGGGTGAAACATTTATTCTAAAGTTTTTACCATATTTTACTAATAACTGGAAAAAGAAAAAAACTTGCTATATTTAAACCCATTCTGCACAGTTTTACTAATTGTTCCCCTACCATCAATGACAAAATGTGATAAAGACAATTGAGCTACAGTACACAGCTCTTCAGTATCATTGTTGTAGCATGTAGGTAGAACTCAGGAAGGTCGTGTTTCGGGCATTTAAAACAGACAATAATGTTGAGGGATCATTTGTGGAATTTTTTCTATTCCCTCTACAAGCACATACACAAACGCACGCAGTTCTCTGATACATTAATTAGGATTTTGCCTTTGAGTTTAATAGATTTAAAGCCACAAGCTTTGAGTGAATGAGTTTATGTGAATATATTCATCATCAGAGCTGGATTTGAATAGGAAATCCTCATTTCATCATGCTTCAGTTAACAGATCCTGTTTATTACCGTAATCTCTCTCTCTCAGCTTTGTCCTGCATTACCTGCAGTTCAGTGATCCAGAAAACATGGTTACCATCTTCATTTTTCTCTCTCTTAGACTGGTCCTCTCATCAGTGTCTGATTACTTCGCGGCCATGTTCACCAGTGATGTCCGAGAGGCGAAACAAGAGGAGGTCAAAATGGAGGGGGTTGACCCAGATGCATTATGGGTGCTGGTACAGTACGCTTACACAGGTAATATGTTTATCTGGGACAGCATTTATGTTTTTCGTTACACTACCAGACAAATGTTTACCCAGATAACAGAGACATCCTAAGAACTTGGACTCACATTATATATCTATATAATTGTGGGATAATTACAAAAATGTTTAAATAATGTTCTTCCAACCTAAAATTGTTAGCTGGGGAGGGGCACTTGCTCATTCTTTATTAATATTATTTTTTACATCTTAAAATAACCATAAACTCATCAACTATGGAACTATGGAAATTATGCAGTTGGGCCTTACTGCCCCCTTTTCGTCTTGATTATTTGAACCAGGTCATCCATTTCACAAAATTTCTAAATAAAATTTCGCTTCGTAATAAAAAACAATATGTAAGCACAAGAACTGTGCGTGAATAAACCACGCTGTCAGTCATGCCCTAGTGGGTCCTTCACTCATTTTTTTCTCTCTTTCTCTAGGCCGTTTGGAGTTGAGGGAGGACACGATAGAGAGCTTGCTGTCTGCAGCCTGTCTTCTGCAGCTGTCTGCAGTGGTTCAGGCCTGCTGCAGTTACCTCATGAAACAGCTCCATCCTTCTAATTGTCTGGGAATTCGATCCTTTGCAGATGCCCAGGGCTGCCTGGATCTCCATAAGGTTGCACACAACTACACTATGGTGAGCTTATGAACACACATTTACTGGAGTTCACCAGCTAACATGGAATGTTCTCAGAACATTGACCAGCGTTCTCTCGAAGTTCTTTCAAAGTTCCAGCAGGATTTACATTCCTTTAATGAGTACAAAGGATATGCTGGCCAAGTCAGAAAGAGTTTTTCACTCCCAAAAGTCTGAGAACACTAAACCCCCTTTGTTTTTTATCTTCAGTAAACACCCTCCTCGCAAACTCTTTTTTTATCTCTTTCTTTCATTCATAATGTTTTTTTATCCTCCCAAAACAACTCATTCTGAAGGATTTATCTTCAGCAGTTTCCCGTGCCAAAACACATGGATTGGAGAGCCGCTATTGTTCGTACACACACAGCCACATACAATATGCTAAAAGTTCTGACCCAGCTAACAGGGAATGTTCTGAGAACATGGCTTACATTCTCTTAAAGTTCTCTAAAAGTTATCCAATAACGTTCTTGCATTAGCAGAACCGTTTTAATGTTATACATCATATATTATAAACTTTAGCTTTAAGTTGTTAAAAACATTACAGAATTAAATAAATTTTTAAATAACATTCTTTTAACCAAGCAATAACATTGATACAATGTCTAAAAAACTGGAATGTTACTAGAACTTTCAAAATAACATTTTTAACATTTTGTTACTTTTGTAAGGAAACGTTATGGAACTGTTCTTACAATCTAAAATTGTTAGCTGGGGAGTTACGTACTTTACAACCTCCAGGCTTCTATACAGTGTCTGTGTCACATCTCCTTTGGTTTCTGTAGGTATCTGCGTCCATCTGGCTTTTTTTGTCTGCGTCTGTGGAAGTTCATTTATTGAGTTTATTGACTGAGTGATTTTCACAGCTGGGAACGGCTTCCCGAACGAGGCGGGTGTGTTTAATTGGATATGCTACTGTTCCTCTTTGCACATTTCTGCCCTGCGTTTGATGATCCAGTGCTCCTGAGGGAAACTCATTCAAGAAAATATAACCTATAATAGCCCACCTACAGTTTTTAACAAAGGGGGTTGTCATGGAGACTCGATTTCTCATCACTGCTCCTGTTTCCTATCTATCTTCTCTTGTTTTTAATTCTACCTGATGTCTGTTGGCCTTGTTTGTCCACTTTCTACCTCCAGTCTCTTTATTTTTAAGGTATGGTCTGTGCTGTGTGGTTTGGTATTTGTACACGTTGTTGACATGGTATCTTGCAGTCCAATTTGTAGATGGTGCAGATAGCTCCACCTCTGAAATCTGATTGGATGAGCCACAGTAAAAAAAGCACCTGTCACCACTTGTTAATTAAATACTTTATTAAAGCTGAAGTGTGTAATTTTATTTTAAGGCTAAAGGTGCACGACCACAAAATGTTTACCAATCATTGCATTTGATAGGACGTCCTACTTGTCAAACTATGTATGCTTTCACATGCAGGAGGAGGCGTGGCTTCTGAAGGGAGGGTGGGCTCTTATCCGTTCAAAGCTAGGTTGCTAGGTAGAGGTAGCCTCTCTGAAATTGCCTACTTTACCTTTAAAATACTTTCTTGTATCTGAGTTAGAAACCAGCAACAAGAAAGCCATTTGTAGGTGAGTTCTTCTGTAAAGTGTAAATACTGTAGCTCAGTGGCACTATTGAACTGTTGCTGGACTGATATAAATAGTTTTGCCCATAGTTTGCACATTCACTGTGTATTTTGTTGTTCAGTGCTTGTACATTTTGCATTTTGTTCCATGCACTTTGGTGTGCTAAAAGGCCATTAGTGAAACCACACACACACACACACACACACACACACACACACACACACACACACACACACACAATCTGAGTGTTGATGTTTTAACCACATTCTCTCTCTCTCTCTCTCTCTCTCTCTCTCTCTCTCTCTCTCTCTCTAGGAGCACTTTATGGAGGTCATGAGGAATCAGGAGTTTCTCCTCCTGCCCATGTGTGAGGTGGAGAAGTTGTTAGCCTCTGATGACATGAACATTGCAGAAGAGGAAACCGTGGTAACTGCCCTGCTCAGCTGGGTCCGTCATGATGCCCCCACCCGTCAGTCACAGCTGCCTGCTCTCCTTGCTCACATCCGCCTACCCCTGCTTAAACCACAGGTCAGTGTCCGCTAACAGGCAACGTTCTTAAAACATTGGCTAACGTTCTCTATAAATTCTCTCAGTTATCAAAAAAGGTCTTGTAGTAATGTTAGCAGAACTTTTTTAACATTACATATATATATATATATACAAAAATGTTGTTCTTAAGGAGTTAGTGGAATGTTTTAAAAATGTTATGAATTAAAGTGTTTAAATAAAGTTCTTATAACCAAGCAATAACGTTAATAGCGTCTAAAAAACTGGATGTTCCTAGAACTTTTAAAATAACTTTTAGTGTTTTTATTACTTTATGGAAACATTAGGGAAATTTTCTTACAATCTAAAATTGTTAGCTAGGGTGGAGCATCCATCTGTTCACCCATTCAGTCAGTCAGTAATACAGTCCATTTCGTTCTGCTGTGCTGGTACTTGATTTGACAGCTTGATCAGTCCTTGATCAGTCAATATCAGAAAATCATTCGTCTGTGTTAATCAGAGTTAATTCAGTGATCAGTCCATCACTCACAGTGATTGATGTTTGATGCGGTTTCATGGTTGAAGTTCAGCAGTCAAACTTTAAACAGCCTTTATGTTTCTCCCCAAATTCTTTTTGACCAAGTCAGCCCACTCTGCAGCCCCCCCCCCAGGCAGCTATTTCTAGCCCTGTAAACGCAGCACTTTCATTAAGGATAAACAAGTAAGAATCAAGATATTTTTTAACAAATATACATCTTTCTAGATACGCCAAGCTTTATTCCAATTTATTGGGTAGAAATTGTGAGTGAGGGGCCTTGAAGTCAAAGCGGTTGAGATGTACCATCTTAGATACACTTGACACAGTTTTTTAAGGTAGATTGCAGGTTGGTTGTTTGGAGCATCTTAGAGAACTTGGCAGTTCCTGATTGATTTAGATGATCTCAGTTTCTTCTGTCTCTTCATGTAATTCCAGACTGACTCGATGATGTCGAGATCTGAGCTCTGTGGGGACCACACCATCTGTTCTTGTTCTTTTTGCTGTTGATATTTTATTATGACATTTAGAAATTTGGAAATGATATTTCCAGCTGACACACTGAAGTCGATTTAAATCAGTCATCTTAAGACAAATGCATGAATGTGCACAATCACCAGTGAAATCCTGCACAATTTATATACTTTTATTCCTTTAGTTTAGGTAACCCTTTAAAACTGTACTGAAGTTTAGCAGTTTGTCACTTTGTGTTTGTTTTGAGGCTGTCTTCTAAATGTAAGAACGTAACCTTTAGTAGACACATTTTAAATGTATCTTTTATGAGACCAAAAATATTGCTGCACTCAGTCTTTCTAATAAAATGCTCTCTCGAATGAAACTGTCCTTTCCCTAAAATTGCTCGCTTCTACTAGCAATAAGGAGAAATTGAATCACCACTGTGACATTAACTGTCCAGCCCAACTTCCTGTTTTAATTGAAATCCATTTCTAGCCATTTCATGGGGTCCTTAACATGCCTGCTTGCGTTACTGTGGCGATAAAAAACCTCATTACTCAAGGAGAACGAGTTGAAATGAACCTTAAAATATCTGTGCCAATAAACCCATGTGCTTTAACTGTGGTAGCTAGCTATAAATGTGTCAACGAATGAAATAATTTTAACTAATTTGCACAACATGCTGTTATAAATTTTGTTTTGACGCATTTCAGATCACGAATCGAGCTTACATAAACAGAAGCATCTCTGTCAAAGTACACATATAGAGTGTGGGACTTCCCAGCCAACAGGGAATGTTCTTAGAACGTTCGCAGAACATTTTTTAAACGTTATATATAAAAAACAATAGTCTTAAGTTGTTAGTGGAACATTTTCAAATGTAAAAAATAAAGCAATAACAATAATACAACTTATAAAAAGTGGGCGTTAAACCATTTTTGTTACTTAATGGAAACATAAGAGAAACGTTCTTACAACCTAAAATTGTTAGCTGGGTAGAGGCGTTTCTGTTGAAGTACATGTGTAGAGGACCTTCCTGCTGCAGTATCTGGTTTGTGTGTGTGTGTGTGTATGTGTGTGTGTGTGTGTGTGTGTGTGTAAAGGTCAGTGCTGTTCTGCTATATGGGCCGGATACGCAGTGATGGGATGTGTCTGGAGCCTGGAGAGTGTGATAAGATGTTGTTGTATCTGTTCTTCTCTTATCACTTTCTTCATATCTTGACACACACATACACACACACTCCACTGAAAGGTTTTCTTGGCTTATACATCTTAAAAATACCAAAATGGAGCACATCCATCTGTTCTGGGCGTATGTCTTTGTTAACACGTCTTTGTTATTAAATAAGTCTGTGTTTTATATTGTTGTCATAAACTCTGTTTAATTGTTCTCCTACACCTGCAGTTTTTTACCTTTAAAACTTCTGTTTGTATTTTCGCATTTTCATTTTGATGCTTTATAAATTCTTCTGCACCTCCTGTTTCTCTTTCTATCGCTCTCCCACTAAGAAAGAAGTGAGAAATATTTAAATAATTCCCGATAAATGTTCTCTCACAACTGGACGGCTGAGTTTGTTCAGCTCTATCTAAATGTAAATCGGTTGTTCTGTACTCTCCAGTGAGAGGAATAAAGCTTTCTCAGCCGCGGCCCAGCCGGCTCAACTCCAAAACATCCATTTCTTTTCTGCATGTTTTCTCAGTATTCACTTTGAGTGGAGATGATCGATTGAATCTCGTGACAGATGCTCTGGTTCACTGTATGTGACATGGGCTCTTTTGTGAGAGAAGGAAATGATTAGCTTTTGTTTTAAGCATGAAGAGAAGGAGAAAAGGGGGGAGATAAGAAGGAGTGGGGTGATGGATGAGGAGTGATAAGGAGGTGGTGTGGTACGTGTGATGGAATATCGGAGCTCTAACTCTTTTGTGAACGCAGTGATGGATGTGATTATGGATTCAATAAGATGGTACTGACTACTACACACACACATTGCATATGTGGTTTATGGGGTCTCTTCATAGTGATTTTTACACCCCCTAAAGCTAACCCTCACATAAAACGTTTTTTAATTTTTTTGAATTAACAAAACAATCACCATTTAACATGTTTTTTTAAGCGATTTGGGGTATATGGACACAGAAAGTGTCCCCGTAAACCATTTTTGTGTTGTTAGACACGTTATATGTGTTATGTTATGTAATTTGTTATATAGATGTATATAGATCTGCAGCAAAATTCAATACACTGCCATTACTTTGACTATACGGCACCCCTCTAATTAAACCCTCTCTATTTACTAGCCAACTCAGAGAGAAGATAAACAGGGCGATGAGAGGATGAACATACAGAGTGAAGACCTGTTAACAGCGCCACAAGAAGTGTCACTTGAAAAGGATTATGGGAAAAAGACACAAGAAAGAAAAAATTGCCCCATTTGATGTTTTTGTATGTGGTGGTAATGATTTGGATCTGTACTTGTAGCAGGAAATGTGTGTATGTGTGTGTGTGGTTGTTGTAGCTTCTTTAAAGCGTTTACTCAGGAGTTGTAACCTATATAAGAATCTCTACATTCTGTTTGGAGGTCTAGAGAGACACCAGCACCCCTCACTGGGAATCCGTCCTTTTATAAATGAATGTAGGTAAGACCTTTTGTCAGAAGCTTCACCTGAAGCTTGTTCCAGTTCCTCAAGCTCTCTCCTGAGATGCTGAGAAGCTGAGATGAATCCAACACTGTCAGATTATCAAAGCGTATCTTTAAGTGGTCGCACTGAGGGGTTAGGTTAGGTTTGGAGACTGCTGTATTGTGTAGCTCTCTGCGGCTATAAGATTTAACGATGTGCTTTTAAAAAAAGGAGGTAGGTTATTGGAAATCTGTTCTCAGGCTGTGCTGGAGCTGTATTTAAAACACATTTTTATTTGGTTTGGTGATTTTTGTCAAAGTGGACACATTAAGAATTTAAAAGGTTATGAATGATGAAGAATTTATGGAGCACTAGCTCATCAGTAATTCATAATGCCTTCAGAAATTATTTGCCATTTTTTCTGATTAAAATGTTGACACATTGCATTTTTTATTCTAATACATTTTAATTAAAAATTAATCTTTTCACCTGTCATGGTAATACTATGGTATTCTTTAAAGTATTTTTGGAGTACAAGGTACCACATTTTTGTAAAGAGTAACATGATAAATTCAGTATTAATAATATTAAAATCAGTAATTTATTTATGTATTCAAAATACGTAATGCAAAACCTTCACACCTCCAGAATAAATGTCTCATTTGCAGAGGTATTTACTCTTCTCTCTACATAGTCCATTAGCAGCAGATACAGATTTGATTCTTTCTGGATTACTTTACTGAAATCTTCTACATGAACTTTTCTCATGTAGATTGTGTCCAAATTCATTTAAAGGTTCCTGGACTGCAATTTTAAGATCATTCCACCAACTTCAATTGGATTAAATTTTGGGCTCTGGCTGAGCCATTCCTGGAAATGAACCTTCTTGTTTCAAACTGTTCCTTCATAGTTTTTTGCTATGTGTGCTTTGTACCGTTGTCCTGATGGAAAATCCATCTTACATGAGACCCCTGGCTGACTGAAACCATTTTTCTTACACTGTTTCCACATATATTTACATTATTTTTGGCTGTTATAGTCTCTTGCATGGAGATGTTTGATCATTTTAGGGTTTGTCACGTGGCTTAATCCAGAGCTGACTTGGTCTTGGTAACCTGAACTTGAATATGTGACATGTTTGTTAACATTTAAACTTACATGCACACTTAGATTTTTTTACCCTGTAGTTTGTGGTAGTTATTGAGAAGCTAGTGTAAATGCTAGTGTTGTGTAGTTTGTTGTTATTTGTTTATGCAGTTTTTAGCGGATATGGAGGCGAATCCGTTGCTGAGGGACAGTGTGGACTGTCAGCGGTTGGTGATGGAGGCCATGAAGTATCATTTGTTGCCAGAGAGACGGCCACTCCTCCAGAGCCCGAGGACACGTCCACGCAAGGCCACCGTGGGGGCGCTTTTCGCTGTGGGTGGCATGGATGCCACAAAAGGTATTTCTAAATATTATTTGATGTTTCTACAGTTCAATCTGCCTTTGTTTTGAATGTCAAACATCATAACAAGGTACTTCCAAGACCAATGAATAATTGAACATTTCCATTTTCCCATGATAGTCTTTAAAATTGTTGGAACTTTAAGCCTTGAACTTGTTTTTGGGTACTGCCAGCCTGTATATACCTAAACCCAGTTCGGTTTAAATGTGTGTTGTGTCCTTTTAATGGGGAAAGATGCTGATCTGTTATGCACCTGCAGATTTGCTGAGTGACATACAACACCTGGTATGTTTTGGGAGAGGACTGAACCGTGTGTTATGTTGAATGAGGGTGGTGGTGTCCTGTATTTGTGAACTGTACTGGCTGAAGGCAGAACTGTGTTGCGTTAACGGTGACACGTGTAGGCTTTAGTTTGCGGGTGATGTCTTAGATCAGATGGGGTTTATATTTGGGTCAGAGGCATGTTTGTATACCTTCCCTACTGTAAGACTTACTCATTGCATTTGTATCATCATTTTTAAAAGGCAAAACTTTGTTGTTGTTTGTCTAGGTAAAAAAAGGAAATGACAGCTTCCTCAAATTTATTTTTAGATATTTGTACATCCTGCTTTTCTGTTTGTACTATAGCTCTTATTTAACTCATTAAAGATGTAATATTTCTCATTAAAAGGGTAACCTCTTATGTGTGCTCTTCTCTGTGTGTTCACTGCAACACAACCCTAATCTTAACCTGAATCTGTATCCTGTTTTCAAGTAAAAATATCAAAACATGCCTTAAACCAGATAAATCAACCCAAGAAGAAATTAAGATAATGTATCTTGAATATAAGTAGTCATTTTTGCCTTGTATTAAGCAGAAGTCTACACAATAATATATAATCAGTAACACTTAATAATAAGGTCTCATTCATTAACATTAGTAAAAGCTTTAATTAACATTAACAAAGATTAATAAATGCTATAAAACTATGTTGCTCATTGTTAGTTTAATGTTAGTTAGTTTGTTAGTTAACAAATACAGTTGTTCATTGAACATTCATGTTAGTTTATTTTGCATTAACTTATGTTCGTAGATAACTTGTCATTTTAAATATGCATTTTATAGTTTATAGTTAAAATAAACTGTTACATTATGTTAAATACTAGTATATATATATATTATTTATATAATATATATTTAACAATATATTATGTTAAATCATTTATGTTAAATATTATATATTAAATACATTTGTTTACATACGTTTGCTTTGCTTCACTGATAGAAGACAGCTGTCAGCTGTCAGCTGTCTGTCTGGTTTCAAAAACATGAAAACGCTTATCTCATTGATCGATGAGTTTTCAGTAAACAAACAAAATAAATCAAATCACCCAACAGGATAAAGACAAAAAGGTTACATGTTTTAATTAGTGCTCTAGAGGAATATGTGTTTCTGGCTCTGTGTGCAGATGCAGATGTGTTAATAACTGAGTGTGGTTGTGTTAAGGGGCCACCAGTATTGAGCAGTACTGCTTACGGAGGGACACGTGGAGGCAGGTAGCCGTCATGAGCGGGAGACGGCTGCAGTTCGGCGTGGCCGTTCTGGACAACCGTCTGTATGTGGTAGGGGGACGAGATGGTCTGAAGACCCTCAACACGATGGAGTGTTACAACCCCCGCAGCAAGACCTGGAGCGTCATGCCTCCAATGTCCACTCACAGACATGGCCTGGGTGAGCAGGAGCATCCCTTGACCTTTGACCTTCAGTGCCTTCATAGGATATTTCATGGCCCCCTGCCTTAAACGTATATTGAAGAAGAAGCTGGGACATGTAAATGAACACGCATGAAACTTATAAACTTATATATGCTTAAAGGTGAGGTAGTGACTTCATTTAGCTCCATACATACTTTAAAGGGTCTTGAAAACACTGGAAAACAATACAAGTATGTATCGTTTTTTATTTTAGATGTGTTTTTCTTTGCATGACTAATTCTGCGCCAAACAGAACTACAAAAATGTTATTTCAGACTTCCAAACATTTTATTGCTATTCTATTGCCTCTTAAAGGGATAGTTCACCCAAAAATGCAATTTTTTTTCACACCATTTGCTCACCCTCATGTCATTCCAAACATTTCAGTGACTTTTTACTAATGTGGAACACAAACAAAGATATTTTGAGAAATATCACTGTGGTTTTGTGTCCAGACAATTGTAGCCAATGGGTGCCACTGTTGTTTGGTTACCAACATACTTCGGAATATATTCTTATTAACTGAAGCATAAGATGACATGTAATCTGTTTATCTGACACAAAGATATGAACTCAGCCTTTCAACAGTTGACTTTCTGTGTGTGTAGGTGTGGCAGTGTTAGAAGGCCCTATGTATGCAGTGGGAGGTCATGACGGATGGAGTTATCTCAGCACAGTGGAGCGCTGGGACCCTCAGGCTCGCCAGTGGAGCTTTGTTGCATCCATGGCAACACCCCGGAGCACTGTGGGAGTTGCCGTTTTAAACACCAAGTATGTGCTCCTTTTTACTTTGAAAACTCCTCTGTCTGTGTAAAGTTTAACATACTTATAACTGTGTCTGGCCCTTTAAGACTTTATGCAGTAGGTGGCAGGGACGGAAGTTCATGTCTCAAATCAGTGGAATGTTTCGATCCCCACACCAATAAATGGAGCAGCTGTGCGCCCATGTCGAAACGCAGAGGCGGTGTTGGTGTAGCAACGTGGAATGGCTTCCTTTATGCCATCGGTGGCCATGATGCCCCAGCATCAAGTTTAGCATCTCGACTGTCAGATTGTGTCGAAAGGTAAGAGTGCCAAGACCACACAGAGCCAGGATTCAGCTTCTATTGTCATGATAACCCAGCAGACAGCCCAACTAAACTGATAATGAGTTAAATGAGCAGGAAACATAAGAAACTACAACAGAACACAAGGAAAAGCCAAAACAGAGGATAAACCTGACAAGTGTATTTGCATCTTAAGATACGCCTCCCGATTCTGTTATTAGTCATTTCAGTCCCTGAATACAAAATAATCCCTCCCTTGTGAAGAGAGAGCATATTAAAATAAAAGTCATTTTTTTAAGCACAACATATAAATGCAAAGACGCTCCCAGAGAAAACTGTTCAGTCTGTTTTTGCAGGCAGTTTATGTCCAAAGAAAGTCAAGGGAAGTTCTCATGTCATGTAAGTGACAAAATACTGTGATATATTTCTAAAATGTCGCAAAACTCAAAGAAAACATCAAAAAGACAATACAGGAATCCCAGAACAACATTTTTACATCAAAGTGCCAGTCTCTAGAGAAACACTGAGTGCTGAACAAATGGAGAAATGGAATAGAAGTGTTTTTCTTTTTTCCTTTATTAAAGTTAAAAATTAGCCAGATAAACTTGTAACTTGTAAATGTTGCAACATAAACTGGCTATGTTATTATTATTATTTTTTCTTGAAAACTACTTGAAAACTGTCATAAATGTACACAAGATGATAGGTTTTAGTGAGCATTAGATCATCACGTTAAGAGGAACTCTACAAAATTATCTGGTCAATAATGCATAGTTGGGTTTAATTGAGGTTTATACTGAACAATGTACTGTCACCGGTGTAGTTTTATGGTGGTGTTACAGAACTAAAGGAAACAGATCAGACTGGTTTCAGTATTATTAATGTTGCGTCAGTTGAACCTCTGGAGTTTCCCTGCATGCTACATGTGGGAGTTGATTTGGGCAGTATTTACATTATCCTGAGCGAAGCCCGTGTGGAGGTGTAAAAGTGCCACTCGACAACAGAGCTTCTGTTTTAATTAAAAACTCGGTGCTGAAGCAAACACAGAATTCCAGGTTTGATTTACACTGTCCTCCATAAGTACTGGGACAGTAAAGGAAAAAATAGCTCTGTTTGATGTGGAGTCAAGAAATCTTTTATGATCAACAGATGAATATGAGGCAGATGTACAGAATGTCACATTCTTGGACATTTTCACTGCTTTTCTGTCAGAATCATCTCCCTCGCCTTCATTTTGTGTTATGTGTGTCCCAACACAAGGCTCAGGCTGCAGAAGCAATGGAGAGAACTGATACTACATATTCTCTGCTTTTAATGTGTGAACAAATAATGCAACAGGACACAGCTGATCACTTACAAACACAATTGTCGCAATACTTAGTTGTCCCGATACTCAGATTCACATTAGACACATTAGAGTGATGAAGCTCTGCTGTTCTTCTAAATTGGTAAAACATTTATGTGTTGAAACTGCCAAATAACAAAATGTAACATTCTGTACATCTACCTCATATTCATCTTTTAATCATAAAAGATTTCTGACTCATAAAAGAAATTTGAACAATTTTTTTCTTTACTGTCCCAATAATTATGGAGAGCTCTGTATTCATGACCAAGCAAGAGTTTTGTAACCTCCCAGTATAAATAAATTAGCTAAAAGCTTTTCTTTGAAATGTCAGCCCACAGAGTCCATTTGGGTGTCTGAATGTCTCTTCATGTCCCTTTAACTGTCGGTCATATTTTGGAAGCATTGCATTTGCCAAAAACGTATTTGGTTTTTTTTTTGTGATTGACTTTGTCTCTTACCCTGTCTCTCTCTTTCTCTCTGCCCTTGTTGCATCTTTGTTTGAAAGAGATGTCTTCTGTCTTTCTGTTTGTTTAACATCTCTTGACTGCTCCGTTGTACTGAGACTGGTCTTGTTAAAAATGTTATACTAATATTACTACAAGAATGTTATTGATAACTTTGAGGGAAACTTTACAGTTAGGCGACGTCTGAGAACGTTCTGAGAACGTTCCTTTTAGCTGGGATCCCCTCTAACTTTCGTACCATAGATAATTTTAGCTTTATGACACGATTTTCAAAACAACCAATGAGTGACTTTATATATATTATATTTAAATACATATCACATACTAGGAATTCAGGTTGATCACAGAAATATGACATATTATTTGTTACATAATGTACATAAAAACAGCCAATGCACAAGTATGTGACATGTATGTGACATGTATGTGACAAGTATGTGGCATTTCAACCCCTTATGCATGGGGTTATCATATTTGCATACTAAATTGCAATGGGTCTAGGCATGACAGCTCATGACATGCACATCACGTTTAACTTCTCTCTCAGATACGACCCAAAGACAGACATGTGGACAGCAGTAGCTCCCATGAGCCTCAGCAGAGACGCAGTGGGGGTGTGTCTTCTGGGGGACTGCCTGTATGCTGTGGGTGGCTATGATGGTCAGGTGTACCTGAACACTGTGGAGGCCTATGACCCCCAAACCAATAATTGGACACAGGTACACACACATCACCTGTCTGTTTCCAACCATCTGCCCATTTACATTATTTATCCCTGTCTTCTGTCGTTCATGTTTGGGTTTTAGTTGGGCCTCATTATGTGTCTTGATTCTCCGGATGCTCTTGGGTTATGGTGCTGTTTATTCATTATGTAAATTCTGGGCCTTCATCATTCTGACACAAGCACAGCTCCTCTCTGCATCACAGCACCTGTCATTACATCTCACTATAGCAACCACCTTATTTCTCCTGCATTTCATTTCTGGTTACATTTAAGGCGACGTTTCTTCTTCTGTGTGATTTGTAAAAAAACCCCACAGAGTGTGTGTCTTTGATAAATTCAGTTGTATTTCTTTTTCATTGTTTATTGTTTAAAAGCAGCGTTACAGAAATCAAACATTAAAATAAATTATTAAAATAAAATTATTTAAAATAATAATCTGTAAGCACCCAGTGAGCAAGCCAGAGGCGACTGTGGCAGGGAACCAAAACTGTCAAAGGTGTAAAGAGGAGAAAACCTGGGGAAAAAAACAGGGTCCAGTTTTCCTTCGTTTACTCTGAGTAAACACTGTATCTGTGCTAGTTAAGTTCTTTCCAGGCATATATATTTGACCGAACATGTAAAATATTGATAAATATTAAACCAAATACTAAACTGTGAATTCTGAAGTATCTTTAAGGTCCTTCTCATGTCTGCTAAGGTACTTAGCTGTTTATATGAGATGGAGATAAATACTGTTTGTATGTGTGTGTGTTTTGTTGTAGGTGGCACCGTTGTGTTTAGGTCGAGCTGGAGCTTGCGTGGTCGCGGTGAAGCTTTAAAATGCTGTCAGTTATCTCCATGGGGACCGTCTCTGAGTATAAACCTACAGTGGTCCTGATGTAGCGTATCTGGATGGATTTGAGCATCTTCTGCCCAGGGCAGAAAAATCACACACAGACTGTTACAAACAGCAGAACACTCAACTGTGTCTCCTGTTATGCCTTCCAGTATGTGTTTATCTACTTCAAACAGTGTATTTCACTGCAAAACTTTATTTTCTTAATCAGTATGTTTATGTCTTATCTCTTTATATCGTATATCTCTAAACACCCTTTAAAACAGGATAAATTTACTTGAGAATTAATATGTGTAATATAATAAGACTTGTTTTTGGAGAATATCTCCCGAATTAAGTTTATCTCTCTCCATTGGCGAGTTGCTTTCTGTTGATTTAAGCATAAATATAGTATGTTTGCTGAAAGAAAAACATTTTGCCACTGGGGAATGAAAAATAAATGTATCTTTTGCAATTTTGCTTCTCAAGGATCTTGTATCTTGTTTTTAAAGTTTATATGTTTAATTTGAAACAAGACAGAATATTTATTAAGAAAATGTTTTTTGCAGTGATCATGACTGCAGATCAAAAACTAGATTTCTGGTTATTCTGTTACTGATTAACAGGGTTTATTCATTCATTCATTCATTCATTTGTTCACTATCCTGACATTCTCCAGGTTTTAGTGAGAATAAGAGTCTGTGTTGTGCTCTCAGGGGACTCAATGGAAAAATACAAGATGACTCCAAGTCAATTATAAATATAACTTGGAATGTGCAGAGCCAAATGTTCTCTAAAAATCATCTGTCACCCAGGACCAGTTTGAGTGGAGTTAGTTTGGAGTTTCTCTCAACAGAAAGAGAGTCATGGGGACAGAGAAACAGAAATAGTGTGTGTGTGTTTGTGCGTGTGTGTTTGTGCGTTTGTGTGTGTGTGTGTGCGTTTCCTTCCTTCCATCTGAAAATCTAGAATAAGTTCCTAATGGCATTTAGTTGTACTGCCTAGATGTGTCAGTATGTCATGTCTCAGTATTAGACTGACAGATTCAACATGATGAGCAAAGATAAAAGAGGAACATCTTGTAAAAAAATAATGATGTACTATGAGTTATGGTATAAAACTGTAATACTATTATACTTTAATATATACAGTATTATGGTACTAAAATGTACATGGCACTTGAAGGTACTTTTAATAATATAACAGTCCTACTGTAGTACATGTCCAAAATACTATAGTTGTACCACAGTATGTTTTGATGCTTTTTCTGATAGACAGAAAGTATAAATGAAACAATCTGAGAGTAAAGATGAGACATGTAAATCGGGCTCCATTCTGACAATGAAATACATTTGCCCATTTTCAGTCCTTCGTTGTGCTGTGTACTTATTCCTCCAAAAAACCAAGTAACTCAAAAAAAGAGTTTTCTGAACCTGAAAAAGTGAACCAGTACTCAGTGGAGGAAGTTAAGCACACACAACTTTCTTAGTGAAGGATCTATAAATAATGGTTATTGTGGGAGGTTTCTTAATGGCTCACTGAATGTTATATTTATGTTATTTCTATTTTTGTTCAGTGATTCATCTCATCATTGTAGGTCACTGCCCGTTTGATGGAAATCATTTCTGCCAGGCAGCAGAACAAAGCCCAGACTACCAAGATTTAGATGTAGTGTATCCCACAATGCATCTGGTTGTCAACATTGGTTGTCATTCAACCATATATAGCAGGTGCAGTACATAGTGTTATATACTGCATGGTGTTTTAATCAGCCACAAATACAACGGAAAACACAAATACAAAGTCTCAACAGGACGAGACAAGAAAATTACGAGTTGGTGTTTAACTCAGCTGAGAGCAACGTTTTGTGCAGTCTTGGAATATTACCTTAAAAAATGTATAATTTTCTTGTTTAACAGTAAAATATTCATGTAAACAAGATACATTGAGAATTAAAATGCATAAAACAAGACTTTTTTTAAGGGAATATATTTTAAAATGATTTTTCTTAACCTGTTTGCAAATAGTATGTGTAGTTGTAAGTGTAAACCTAACAAAATGTAACAAGGTTTATGTTTACAAGACAACAAAATTACCTATTACCTTACGTTTTACATTATACCAGCCTTTCTCAAATACATTTATCTTGTTTAATGGATGTTGAGAATACTGGAAAACAAGACAATAATACAGACTGCAGTTTTGTTTGTTGGCAGGATAAATAGAATTTAGAGAGAATCATCTCATTTTTACCTGTTCTTTCTCTGTTTAGAGAGAGTATATGCATAATGTTTGTGCGTGTGTGTGTGTGTTACTGACACGCTTTCAAACCCATGCTGAGTAACAGTGCAGCTTGTGAAGTCACAGTAAACACAGATTTGGTATTTGATCTGTATATGTGTTATTTTTTTAACTTCTGGGGTTCACTGCAGTTGTTTGAAGGGAATAATGAGACGTGAGCAAATGAGTGAATATTGAGAATGAATGAAATGACAGTAAACAATTCAGATTGAGATCAGAACAGTGAAAAATGTAGAAAAAAGAGAGACATTCATCACATTCTGGTTACATTAGGATGTTTACATTAGATTTTTTATTCAGTATACAGTATACAGCTGGAATTGTAACACCATTTGAGCATTTCATTTTGTCTTTATATCAAATTTCATAATTTCTTACGGTAATGTCTATACATTTTTTGGCCTTAATGCTTGTGCAGCTACAGTATGAGATTTATGCAATATGAGATGATACTATAGGAAGAATCTGTGTATGAAATATTACTCCTTCAGGAAGAATTTAGTTGTGTCTGGTTTGTTAGCTGACCAAACATTGCAGGGAAAATAATATCCGGTAATATCCACGTTACTTTTAGTGTCATCTTTCCATGTGTTCTGTTACAAATTGTAAATTGTCAAAAATAAGTTTGTAAAAACATGTTACAGAGCAGTTTAACTCCATTGTGTAGCATTAGGAGAATTGCTTTCATTTAATTATATCTACCTTCGGGGACACACATTCCACTGGTTCAAGTATGTATAAATGTGGCTGCATATCATCTGAGATCAGCATATGTTGACTATTCAATACACTACTGGTTTTATACAGTATGGCATCTTTTCAAGTGTAAATACTAGAAACTCAGTGTGAGGAAGCAGGAAATCTGACTTTAATGTTTGGCATATTGTTATGTATATATTGTACTTTGTGTATATGCATCCCTCACTTGCACCGAGATAGCTGCCTATATATGATGGGAGGCAGAAAACAATCTTTATTTTTGTTTAGTGTAATATGAATTTGTTTTTCTTACACATTCAACATTTAAGTGTATTGTTTGATTTATGAATATTTTTATTAAACTGTAAAAAGAATTTAAGAGCACCTGTAAGTGTGTTTTCCTGGTATTCACTACGTTATGGGGACCAAACGTCTCCTCAAGTATAGTATTACCAGTAAATTTTTACCTTGTGGGGACATTGCTTAGGTCCCAATGAGAAAACAAGCTTATGAATACAGAATATAATGATCAGAACATTATATAATACCCATATACACATTATTTACATATAAATATGCAATATATATATATATATATATGTTAATATGCATTAAAACAGTATTACATAGACTGTTTAAAGGACATTGGTGCAACATCGTACTAATATAACAGGTACAGTACGTGTCTGTGGTGTTACAATGCACTTCGATCAGACTCATGTTTGCTTGTCAAATTGAATGATAAATTTTACAGGGGTTTATGCTGCCCCCTGGTGGTTGTGAACGTATGTTACTTGTTCTGTAGTATTGAACATAAAATTACATATTACTCAAGAGGAAGAGAATTCATACAATTGAATGTTTATTGATCAGAAATGTTATATACTCAGCAGAAACTAAATTAAACCCTTTTGCACATCTGCTGAAGATCAGTGCCCAAAAAAAAAAAAAAAAAAAAAAAAATTTTTCCCAAAAAACCCAAGCAGAGGGGGTGTATGATGATAATTTGTTATCTATTGCTTTCTAATGTAAAAACTAACAAACTACCTAGTTTCATCTAATGCACTAACATCCACATATTTTAAGAGTGTTAAGAGTGTTATAATATTAAACATAAACTGCATATACTGTATTAAATATATACTGTAAGAACTCTGACTTGATTAGTTATTATTCACATTATTAATGTATTTATTTGAGATAGTCGTATAAAGAGTGTTATTGTTAATTAGGAGAGAGTTCATATCTGCCAGTTTATTTGGTAACCAAACCTGAACAAAACCCTGCAAGACAAAATGAATCTTCCTTTATTATCTTCATTTAGAAACACAAGAGCCACAACTGGATGTGTCAGAAGATGATATCATTCAGTGACCTTTACTTACATCATCCGCCCGGCACAGAAAATGTTCTTATCTCCAATCCTCACTTCAGCAGGTTCCACAGAGAGAAGAAAATACCCCTCGCCACGCAGTTCACGTGACAAATAAAAATAATGAACACGCCCCAAAGGATGTAAACCTGTTCACTTCCTGCCACAAAATTCCCATATTTCAGCGAGATAGCATATCCTTTGTGGAAATATAGGCTGACCTTTTACCTCCTGTGCTATAGTGACTGAAAACTGGAATATGCACAGAGCAACCCAGGGCTGTTTCTTGCTTTGGGGGCCCTTGAACCACCAGACAAAGCAAGTTTTTTTAAAGCAAGACTCAGTTAGCTATTATGGCTTAATGAAACAGATATGAGGAACTTCATAAGGGGCTCTATACGATGCCACACATGGCCCTCCCTGTTTTCCTAAATGTCCACTAATGACCGCCATACCACACGGCCAGTCTGACACGCCATTGAAAATGACCATAATGTTTCAATACGTCAGACCATAATGTTTCAATACGTCAGCTTTATATACAGTGTAAGAATAATTCATTTTATGATAAATGAATGGGGACTTTTAACGCTTTAAACGCCACAATTGATGAAATAGATGCAGCACTGAAGATAATGTGTGACGTACATTAAAATGAATTAATACAAACAGGCCATGCATGGAAACATACAGTAAATCTTATTAACGTTTTGAAAACAATATTGAAAATGACAATAGCCACAGAAATCTCACAGATCATCAATCAATCAATCAGATGAATGGAATTAAACTCTTTCTTTTTTAATGCTATTTAAAATATGATTAAATACTAAAAACAATAAAATATTTAAACCCTACAACAAGAACAATATAAAATATGACATATTCATATAACATAATTTAACATGATTATTATTCATCATAATTGTAATGTTGTTAATGCGTTTTTTTTATCTTTGTAGTAATTCATTCTTCCGATTAAATGATAATAAACTTGTTCAGTGTTGAAAAGTTTATTCGCGTTGAACGCGAAACTATGAGGATATGACGTCACCTAGTTACCGTCGCTAAAGCGCCCGCACACCGTCTGCGCAGCTGCGCAGCCAGCTAGTCCTGCAAGAGGCTGTTTTAGCTCGTTTGTGTTACAGCAGTATTTTTATTTTAAGAGATTTTAAGAGAAATATAATGCAGTACGACACGACACGACACGGTTTTGCAGGCTTTGCATGACAGTGTCGCGGTGCTGCATGTTTTTGGTGCGCATGTGCGGTAAGCACGGCTAACACATTAGCCGATTTGCGAGTTTGAGTCAATATTAATATCTACGCCTTTCTGCTGCAAAATTAAAAGGGGCTGTATTAAATATTATTGTAAAAGTTGTTTTTAATGATATAACTGGTGAACGTGTTTCTTTTTTGCCCCTGATAGCTCATCTTATAAAGAGTTTGCCATAGAAACCTGTCCCCTGTGTTTCTATTATACGTGTGTAGTACGTTTTTAAAGCGTTGTTGCAGTGTTGTTGTATTGATGTGTTATTGAATGTGATCAAAACAGTGATCAGCTTGTTCATCTATAGCATGTTTCATGTTACGTATGCTGACCTTCATCCAGCTGTCACTGATTGAGGACACACTCTGAAGTCACACTGCAGACATGTACAGTCCCAAAGAGCTGGAGGGAGAAGTGGACCACTCGTTCTTTGACAGCGACTGTGAGGCTGAAAAGAAGGCCTCACCAAAACCAAATGAAAGGAAAGGTCAAGAGACTCGAGTTTTGATGGATCAGATAGGGACTGAATTTCAGAGTGGAGGGAACGAAAAGGAGAAGGCCGGATTGAAGGATGTTTTGCACCAGCAGAGCGGTAGCAGGCGTCATGATGAAGAGAGAGAACGCGTCAGTGATCTTATAAAAGACGGACAAAGTCGTGATGTACCTTTCAAAGGATCCTCACCAATCCCAAGTGCCAAAATCTCAGAGGTTACGAGCAACAGCCAGTCAGATGAAGGATCAAGTGTGCACTCATCTGATGAGGAACGTGAGCTGGATGATGAGGACAGTAATGTTTCTAAACACAGGAAAACCAGCAATGGAAACAGTGATGATGATGATGGATATCATCGGAGTGATGATGAAAGCGAGGAAGAAGAGAGGTTGCCAGAAAGACAGCCATCAAAGCACAGGGGGATCTCTCACGGAACACCTAAAAAAAGTGCCGGTAAATTTCGCAACCTGAGCCGAAGCCGTTCTTCATCATCTGGTCCTGACTCCTCCCACAGCAGTGAGGAGGGAAGCTCCGCCCACTCTCGGAAATCTCTTGTGAAACATCACAGGATGGGTTCAGCTAACCAGAAAGGAAGGCCTACAGAATCAGCTGATTCTGAGGATACGGTCACAGACGTCACCCCTCTCTCAACACCGAATGTTAGTCCTGCCCAGTCCATTGATGTGGTTCCGTCTTCTGAACCTTTGGCCACAAATGTTCAGCAACATCAGCCCGGCCTTACCGAGGAGACAGTTGTGGACCAAGAGGGTTCAGATGACCAGGGAAGTATAAGTTCTGAAGGTGAAGATGGACCAGGTAAGCTCCTATAAGTAAGAGGTTGAAGTATGCACTAAGATTATTTGTTCAGTGGCTGACCATCGTTTTCTCTCTCCTTTGTAGTACTTTTAAAAGTAGAGAAGCAGTTGGACAGAGTGCTTGTCTCTAGCCCCGGCAGTGTCAGTAGCAGTCGTAAAAATTATTCCTTTACAAATGAGGAAGTTCGGAGAATCGACCGGGAGAACCAGCGGTTGCTGCGCGAACTCTCCCGTTCCTCGGCACGCTCGCGTAGCAGCGCCTCTACTTTCTCATCCACCTGCAGCCGCAAGAGCAACGCACCACCCTTACGCCATTACCACAGCGCCATCAACAGACAGAAAGAGCTGGAGCGCATTCAGAAAGAAAACCTGGTCCGTTTATTTACATTCATTTAAACGTGTCCAAATAAATGATTGAATTCAGAGTAGAACTAGAGTAGAAGAGTAGAAGCAGTAGAACTAAATGCTTTGCTATGATGATTTTAAAGCAGCAAATCCTATTTTACTTCAGGCACCCCTGCCCCCCATACACACACCCTCAAAATTTCTATCATCATTTTATCTAATTTTCTAATAATATTCTAGAGCTTGGTGTAACCATTAAAATGTGTATTTATTCAACAAAAAAAGAAAGCACAAACAAATCACTTAATTTTTTAGTTCTTTTAGCTCGTTTTGTCTTCTTTTAAATTAAGTCATTCTGGGGACCCTTGAGAGTTGAGGGCCCTCAGTGGGCCCCGGGCCTCTGGTTGAGAAACACTGCTTTATGTTTGTTGGTACTTATAATCAGTGACCACTAGAGGGGGTGATTTCCTGTCTTTTCAGTTGTGTAGCATAATCAAGATTTAAACTTTGATCACACTGAGAGCGGCTCCATTTTTTAAAGTTTTCAGCCTTTTGGGAAATCACTTTGTACAACAAGCACAAGAGAAACTCTGTAACTCTGGTTTGGCATTATAATGAGTGCAGCCACCTAAAGTCATCATACACACTTCAGTGAGTGTTTTATTCAAACATAAATCATCTTTATTTTAAAGCCATTCATTTGAGATTCTTAAATTTGTTTTTGCATATTTATAAAACAGTTGTCGATAATTGGTGGAGCTTCTATTAAAGACACCTGGTGTAAAGTGCCAGCTGTTTCTGACAGAACATGTTTGTTTTAACAATTCTGTTCACCTTTCAGTAACTCATGGCTCTTGAAAGCATGCACATTTTCTTACTGCCATCCTCACAAACCGTTCACTCTGACTACTGTATTGAAAACTCAACACAAACTTCTCAATCAATTGAAACAGACACTATAGGCAGTTACCCAGATTTTGCATGTCCTGTTTGCATTTTATTACCTGCCAGAACATGACAGAGTCCACAACAGTCTCTTTTTCTTTCAGAGCACTGGACGAGCTGTCCTGTATCTTCACCTTTACTCTATTTTCAGTCCCAGCTCTTTTCATGGGTTTTGCTTACTGAGAGGTTTCCAAAGGGCTGTTTGTACCCACAGACAGAAGCATGACAGCCTGTGACATTTCAATTCTTGGCTGCTGATTATTTTTATTCTCAATGGCTCACTGTGGCTTGTCAGAGTGTGCGGTTGTAGTCACTGATCACTTAAACCTTTGTTGGAACTTACTGTGAAGTCATGGATTGGTTTTCAGCTGTAGAAAGAGTACCATGAAACCTGTCAAGAAAGTTTTCTAGATATATTTCTAATAAAAAAAAGGCAAATATATTGTGTTTGAACAAAATGTCAGCTTTTTTTAAAAAAATATTTTTTGCATTGTGAAAATGTAATGAAAAATATCTAATTTAAATTGAGCATTGTTACATTATGATTTAATAGTATTATCTGTAGGATTCAACATTTCATTTATTCAGGATTGATGCTTTGAGCATTTGGATGAACAGTCAATGGATTTATTTTAATGGACATTTAGGTAGTTACAGAGTAAGACTCTGGTCAGTGTTTGTGACATTATTACAGATCTGTTGTACATTAAATACATGTACATAACTTGTGTTTTCAGGCATTCCTAAAGCGTCTGGAATCTGTGAAAGCTACTCCTGGCTTAACCCGAGATGAACAACTAGCAGAGTACCAGCGCCAGTGTCGGTACCTTGGAACACACAATACAGCTGTTCCCGCACCCAAACCGAAGACCAGCAGAGCATCTGGTACGTCCACACACAACACAAACTGTTTGCATGAGGCGTGTTAGCGTGAAGGCTGTATGTTCAGTGTGTCATTACTGTAACATCATTTTCAATTATTTTACTTGGATTTTTAGGATTGTTTTTTGAAAAACAATGCAGATTTATTTTTACAGCCATATTTGCTCGTACTTAACAAGGGTGCCAATAATTTTGATCATGTATTTAATCAGACTCAAAAACTAGGGTGGTATAATAACTAGTTTTATATAATCATTCTCATATTTTAAATATGCTGAAATTTGCCTTTAATTACAGTTTAAAAAGTAATGCATTTTATCCTCTTTTAAGAGAAATTAAAATATGTATCAAAGGAGTTTTATTATGGTTTGTAACATTAGTATCATCTGCAGTCTAACAGTCCTACTAATAACAAAAATCCTGTTCTTTCCTAAAACACAGGGAGGGGCTCTAGACCCTGCAGTAGTCCTCACAAATCTAGACCAGAAACTGCTAAACTCAACAGAGCAACTCCACGACCTGCCTGGTCCTGATCCCCAATTTTTTTCTCCTTTATCTCTGGCCTTACAGTTTGCTCTATATTTCTGTTTACGTCAATTCAGATCAAAGCCTTACGCTCAGTCCTTCACATCTGTAAAGTCAGATCTGAAATATTTATCAGCTAGTCCACACAGCCTGACGTATGATAAATCTTATCATTCCACAGTGTGTTTGTTATACTCCCGTTAATGCAGTAGACAAAATAATTTAATGCTGTTTAATTTCATTCATTTAATTCAGAGAACACAAAGTGATACATTCCATTTTCAAAGACATTCAGAGTAAATCAGTGCCTATATTTGTGCAGCTCAGTAAAAATGCTTTATATAACTATAGGATGTGTGAAATGTAATGTTATGTTGTAATCTGATGATGACATACATGGTTATTTTGTTGCCATTATCAGAATAATTAATTGATGATCTGTTTGTAAAAGATTGTCTTGTAATCTAATGCAAAATAAATGCTTTATTTGTTACGGTAATATCCAGCATCTCCTTGCATTGTTCGATAAATAACAGTGAGCACCAGACATGCTTAGACAGTGTCCTATCTATTACAGTCAACAGACTAGCATAAGTATAGCTGTCACTGACCTGTCATTCTTAAACTGCTTTTGACAAGCTGCCCAATACTTGTTAACACAGCATACTCATAGATGAGTTATGCAACCACAGAGCCTCACACATTTAACATTGTTGCTGAAGTCTTTTTTGTGTGATCAGTCATGTTACTGTAGCTGGTTACTGTTACTATATGCACTGTTATAAATGTAGTACAATTATATAATACAGGGTAATAATAACAACCAGAGGATCTCAACCTTTTTGACTTCAAGGTCTCCCCCATTGTCCTAAACAATATTTGAAGCTACCCCCCTCCCCCTTACAATCTGTAGCCACTAAAATATTCTAGAGCTTGGCATAACTAAAAAGATGTATAAAATAATGAAAAAAATGAAAAAAAGGTTAGTTTTAGCTGGTGTCTTATTTTAAATCAAATCATCTTAGACCCCTGCTGAAGTTTGTTGAGGCCTCTAGTGGGCCTCTTGTTTGAGAAACAGTGACTTGGTTTATAATAATAAACATTATGTGACTTTAATCTTATTATAAGACAAGTAATATACATTCAACTGGTTAGAAATGTCATTGCACATATATTTTATATATTCAAATTTGAGCGTACATGAACACTGGATTATAATGTAGTTTTTAATGACAGGTGGTCTGACATTATAGGGAAATTGACTCTCTGTAACCTGTTCTGTATCATATTTGGATGAACTAAAGCAAGCAGGAACAAATACGTGGGATTGGTGAGATTCACACATGGCTTCAATTCATTGTTCAAAAAATATCCGGTGCGTTTCAATTTAAAACAAATGATTCAGATCAGTTAATACTTATCATGCCATTTAATTTAATCTCAAATTATGCCTAGTGTAAAAACACACTTAATACTGTAACAACAGGGGTTGACAAGTTCTGTAGTAACATCTCACAGATACATTATTTGTTCCAGCAGCTGGTATTTGGACATTGCATGTTTATAAAAATACAAATGAGAAACCAAATCTGCCCTTTAAATGTCCCCACACCATTGCCCGATGCACGAATCAATGGACTTGTGGCCCCTGACCCAGGATATTTATTCAGCTTTGAGTTTCTGTTTGGTCCCGCATGGATCCATCATATGTTCCTCTCGCGATAAAGAGCAGAGATATATTAAGAGCCAAGACGAGTGCTCGTCCAGTTGAAGGTTTTTGTAGGGTCCTGTGGTGAGATTGTCTTTCAGGATATAAGACATCATGTCTGATGCAGCGATCAGCTTCTTGAAGGATTTCTTGGCCGGTGGTGTGGCCGCTGCCATCTCCAAAACAGCTGTGGCCCCCATTGAGAGAGTCAAACTGTTACTGCAGGTGAGTTTTATACATATAGTAATTATAATGGTTAACCTCATGTGTACAGTTTTAATAAGTCTACTCGTAGATGACTACAAAAAGTTGCATGTAAGTTTCTGAAGAGCATGAAACAGAAAAATTAGGAAAAAAGGTGCCACGTGCTTGTGTGATACACTGCATTAGTTTTAGACATTTTAAGACATTTAACCTAATTGACAATTTAGGACAATAAAGTATTAACACCACACATACCGCATTTATGAATTAATGTTGCTGTCCGTGGTACTTCTTTATAAAGTGCTGTTAAGAATTAAATAAATAAAAAACTTATTTTTAGCACCAACTAAGTTTGATTTGTTTAATTTATTGATTTTTGATGGTAACTTGTTTATTAAAGCAATGCATTTCCAGTATATTTTGGGAAGGACTTGTTAATAAGTTTTACTATTTGACCTTGTGACGACTTCCGTCACTCTTTCTGTCAGTGCCAGAAGTAAGAAAGGCCAATCACGCGATTTAAGATTGTGTGTGTGAAGAGCAGTGATATGTGGTGTAAGTTTAAAGTTAAAAATAGTCTGGAGGCTGCAACCCTATACTCAAACCCCTAAAAAGTGGGCTGTGAAGCCAAGTGAAACTCACGTGGCCAGCTACATCCCCAAGTGTAAGGAATCCGTCTTTGACTTGTGTTTAAATCAGAGAAAAAGGTTCAAATAGACATGCAAATAAAAATGCCTTTTAATAATCAATTGCAATTTCACCTTCCCCATCACTCTGCTTCACAGGTTCAGCATGCCAGCAAACAGATCACAGCTGCAACGCAGTACAAAGGTATCATCGACTGCGTAGTGAGAATTCCCAAAGAGCAGGGATTCATATCCTTCTGGAGAGGCAATCTGGCCAACGTCATTAGATACTTCCCCACACAAGCCCTCAACTTTGCCTTCAAGGACAAGTACAAGAAGATTTTCCTTGGAGGAGTGGACCAGAAGACCCAGTTCTGGCGTTACTTTGCCGGTAATCTGGCCTCTGGTGGCGCCGCAGGTGCCACGTCCCTGTGTTTCGTCTACCCTCTTGACTTTGCCAGAACAAGACTTGCTGCTGATATTGGCAAAGGCACAGCGGAGAGAGAGTTCACCGGTCTGGGTAACTGCATTGCCAAGATCTTCAAGTCTGACGGTTTAAAGGGTCTTTACCTTGGCTTCAATGTGTCTGTTCAGGGCATTATCATCTACAGAGCTGCTTACTTCGGTGTCTACGACACAGCTAAAGGTAAGCAATGAATGAGAAACGTGAGGTGTGGATGGCACCAAATAAGATTGCTTGCATTGTATTAAATACGAGTCTATTACTCAAGGTATGCTGCCCGACCCCAAGAACACACACATTGTCATTAGCTGGATGATCGCGCAGACTGTCACAGCCCTCGCCGGTATTATTTCATATCCCTTCGACACTGTCAGACGTCGTATGATGATGCAGTCCGGACGCAAAGGAGGTGGGCCAAAGGATTTCGCATTTATAGCATAAATGCATATAGCATAGACTGTAAAATTGCTTTCAAACATTTTTTTTCCAGCTGACATCATGTACAAGGGCACGCTCGACTGCTGGAAGAAGATCACCAAGGATGAAGGTCCCAGAGCGTTCTTCAAGGGCGCCTGGTCCAATGTGCTTCGAGGAATGGGCGGAGCTTTTGTGCTGGTCCTGTACGACGAGATCAAGAAGTTCACATAAACATTCTCCATCCATCCTGTCCAAAAGGAAACCATTTAGTGTTGTATATGTCTAGGAAGAGTATACTTAGCCAAGCTGGCCCAGGGATGGGTCGTGATCACATGACAGCATGTGGTTACTGTACCCTCCACCCTGACACTTGTAAATATATTGAAGTCTTATGTCTTAAGTCTTACCAATGCCCCTCAGTTTAGATGATGTCTGGTCAGATTGAAAGTTTCTTTCTTTCTTTATTTAAATCCTACATGTTGTACAGTGGCTCTTGTCTTCTGTAGCCAGCTGACACATTTACTCACTGACTGCAGCATGTGGCCGTGCACTGAAGATTGACTGTTCGTGTGGTTCCACTATACGTGTTTTTTAATAAGAATAAAATTAAAAAAAAATGTTTTGGGTGCTTGTGGATTCTTTCTTTGACGTCAAAATACTTCAAAATACTAGAGATGAATTCTGTTTTAACTCAAAACAGAAAAACAGCAGCAAAATGAAACTGGATATGTATGCTTCCAGGATTAAACAAATAATCCTAATAATAATAATGTTCAGTTATGTAGATCAACATTCTCATAATCTCTGGTATAAATCCTGTTCCTGTATTTTTAAAGTTGTATTCTGTTTAAATGACAAATGTACTAATCTTGGCTCTAAATTTATTGTTGGTTCAGCTTGGTTCTCTTTATTGAACCAGTTGAACCAGTTAAAGTGGATTACTTTCATGATGGATGGATGGATGTGCTTTTAGGATTTTGAAAATGAAAGAAAGTCATATCTAGGATGCCTTGAGGGTGAGTAATTTAATGGCTAATTTCATTTTTGAGTGAACTATTCCTGTAACTACGGACGTGTTAAACTAAGGTCTGACATCTATAAGTGTACGGCTTTTCTTTAAAAACTCTTAAAACAGTAACTCTACAGTACTGCAATTTAAAACATAAGCATACTTAACAATTCCATGTTGAGTTTATCTTACCTTTCCTAATAGAAATATAAATGCGTCTTATATAAATATACCTTTCCTATCTCCCTTTAAAATAAATGCACTTGTTTTGATATTCCATCTGATGCAATGAAATGCATGCAGTTGTAAATGTCCTGTTGCATGTTCTGGGGTCGTTGCATTGGGGTCGAGCTCCGTCGTGGGGCTGCATTGCATCAGATCTGACAGAAGAGGGCACTCCGTCACCGCCTTGCATGCATTCTTGCAACGCACACGTAAAATGCATCCGATGCACAAAGCTGCAGTAAACACAATCCTGCATTTGTCATCGCTTAAAGGCTTTGCGTTTCACATGCATTTAAACCGAAAGCGCTTACATAAACCAGCGCGCGTGCGCGTGCGCGCGCAAACCATGACGTCATACCAGCCGCTTCGGCTCTGACGCAAGCGCCGACGTCATTTTCGCACCGGGAGCGCATCACGGCTCGGCGGGCGTCGCACGGACAATAACGGGGGTCGGTTCGTGGTTCCGAGAGCGACGCCATGCGGGACGTCTGAGATCGGAGGCACCGCGGCGGTCACCGGTGCCATGCAGCGGGCGGAGAGCGGCGGAGGGGCGGCGACCGCCGAAGTCCAGCTGAACGAGCAGCCCAACGCGCTCATCGCCTGTAAAGTGGCCGAAGAGCTTTTCAACGAGCAGCATCTGAAGGTAAGCGTTTGGCATGGTTCTCCAACCATGCCAAATGGGCCAGGAGCGAAATATTACGAAGTAATATATCATGGGTATGTTTTGGGTGTGCATGGCACCACGGTTTTGATTTACGTGTGGCATGCCACTTTAGTCTTGGTCATGTACTCGAGCATTGCCATAATGCCTTAAGGGAGCACTGTGTGAATGTGTAACACTGTGTTATTGTTTTATCATGGTGAAGTCTGTCTCATTCTGTTTCTCTTGTGTGAAAATGGCATCATTAATGTCTGTAGCATTTCTTGCATGTTTGCTGATGTTTCATGTTTGGGATCTGGGGGGGTGTTTAAATCACCCTGAGCAATAGTAATACAAGAACTTGCAAACGCAATAATCAAACGTTCAGTTAATTGTTCACCTGTTGTAATTTATTAACAAACAGGTTCAGTTTTCCAGCTTCACCTCCTTCATTTTCCATTTGAATAAAATCGATTGCAGGAGCTGGTGTACCGTCCCGGGTCTCGCTCGGATGAGAGGGTTTGATTCTGCTGCAAGAACTCTTTGCAGAAGAGCTTGATCACCAAAAAGGGACATTCAGTTAGCAGCCGAATGGCTTAACCAGTGACTTTACTGATGGAAACGAAAAGAAATCCTTCGTTCTTTGTGTTTTTCCAGTGACAATGAGATTAAAGGTCAATCGCTGGCCTACATTATGTTTTTCCCTTGAAGTCACTTTTTCCTCATCACGCCTGACTTTTGTCTTAGTGTTATTTAGAATGGAAATGTCATCTTATTCAGTTTATTCCATAAAGCGTATATAACTGAATGACGAATTCTTTCTATGTTGTATGTAAGTGTTTAATGTAAGTCAACTAGTAATTTAAATTAGTTGAAAAACAGCACAGGATCTATTGAATCTGGAAAATCTCGAGCCCAAATTGTGCTTCGTTCACAAGTTCAACTTTGAAAACATACAGATTAGCACAGAACGCTCAAAATCAAAAGTTTTATATCAAAAATCAAAAGTTTTATATGCTAGCATGAGGAAGTCAGTTTTAGTTTCTGCCCCTACGCAGTTACATTATATCATGACAGATACTGCAGCTGGTGCAAAAACAGGCTTTGCCATTTGTTTGCACTGTTTAGCTCCATAGAGCTTATTCCAAAACAGAAGTGACTGGAAACCATGTTATGGTTTTTCCTGTATTCATAACACAGTTTTATTGGTTGCTCTGAATATTTCATCTGCTTCATTGACTTGCATAGACAAACCTGGTGATTCCGTCATGTCTGTGGTATGTATCATCAAATATGTGACCGTGCTGACAAAATGAGTCACAATGAGTGAGTTTTCAAAAAAGTTCAAGTTTATTTCTATAGCGCCTAAGAAAGAAGCTGTACAAATGAAAAACATCATGCAAAGATGTTTAACAGTGAAATACAATTAAGATTTATTTGATAATCTCCCAGTAAGCAAGCCAATAGGACGACACTGGCAAGGAACCAAAACTCCAGTGATGTATATATGGAGAAAAAACCTCTTGAAAAACCAGGCTTAGCAGGGAGGACCAGATCTCCTCTGGCACGCTGAAGCTGCAGTCCGTAACAACGATTGGTTAAAAAAGAGAAAGAAAGGCTCAAATTAAATGTAAAACATTCGTAAGGATTAGAACTACGGGTCCGATTTAGTGACGTGTCGGAGAAAGAGATAAATAAAGGATGTGTCATGATGTTAATAATAGAAAACTGAGGAAGGTTTCACACAGATGGCGGTAATGGCATAAAGTTACTGATTGCAGCTCTAACAGCAAACTGCAAGACTGAATGTATGTTAATGTGAGAAGTCTAGCTGTGGGGAAATTTTACCAAGCAGTTAAGCATTAAATAGCCCATGTAAAATTTAAAAAGAAGTCGTCACATTATTCCCAGTGCTTTGGGTGACCCAGGCTATCGCTGTAGACATTGTTCTGTGACGTGAGGATGAGCACCTGACTGTACTGGAGCAGGGACAATTTTCAGGATAAAAATGTGTTTTTGGTATTTTCACATTCTCCATTAAAAACCTTAAAATGATGTATGATGTGTTGGAAACGGACACAAAATGACAGTCATTGAGAAGAGAGCAGAAATAATGGCAATTGTACATGGATTACTGAAACAAAGAAAAGATTTAGGAAGGTAAACCTCTCAGAAAACATAAATAAAGATCATTTTAAATGTTTAACTGCTGTTTGGAGCATTGGGATCACTAGATGAGGGCTTAATGAACTCAATTTTTGTGAAAAAATTTTCACTTTTTTTGCCTGTAGCTCGTAATTAGCCTGAGCTCATTCCAACTCATTTTGCCAGCACGGGTCACATAAGGTTATTGGGCAAATAGAAGTTAAAGCTTTAAATCAAACAGTTACTACTCTCTTTATCTCAGTAACTCATTTCATCAAACATATTCACATATAGAAATGCGAATAATAATATTAAAGGAGTAAATTGGTTCGTTCTGATTGTGAATATTTCTGCATTTTAAATAACTTATGATGCACCTGCCTATGCAGATAGCAGGGTAGTTCGTTGGGTTTTGAAACATTTACATTTATGCATTTGGCAGACGCTTTTATCCAAACCGACTTACAGTGCATTGAAGTTATACATTTTCTTAGTACATGTACTCCCTGGGAATCGAACCCACGATCTCTTGCGCTGCTAACGCAATGCGCTACCACTGAGCTACAGGAGAACCTACACACACAAAATGTGTGTGTTTGATGCGAGCTTTAACAAAGTTAACATACAATTGGGTTTTACTCGTCCTGACATCCTGTACTTACACAGTCTATTGTAAGTTCATTGACATTTAAATGACAACAGATTTTATAACATCAGAAATCTCTTCTAATAAAAAGGTTTCGCAGTTAGTGCATTAATTTCGCAGTAATTCCTCATCTCGGTAATGGTGTAATGGTGAAAACACAGAGAATCTCTGGCTCTTTTGTGCCATTGGATATAAATATCTAGATGAAGGGGCTTATATGTACCACCTCCGCCCAGCAGCTGCTGTCTCACCTCCACATCTTTACATAACACAGTCTAGTTCTGCCAGCCTTTTCCATTTTTTCCATCACCTCCTTTCGGTTTCATATTTCCATGTTTCCATTCTGTCACAGAAACAGAGATGCACTGTTCCAGTAAACACACACACACACACACACACACACACGTTTACTTATCTATCTTCAGGGGACATGCCATAGACTTCTATTGTTTTTATACACTGTTAGTTATAAGCAATTTAACCCAATCCTAACCCACACTCTAACCCTAACAGAAATGTTCTGCATTTTTATAATTAAAAAAAACTTTATGCATTATGTTTTTATAGTGTTTTTACAAATGAGGACGTACACAGAAGGAGGTTTTGCTCAGATTTTTCTTGACTTTTGGGTACATATTTAATGGTTAAACCTAATATATGGTTAAGTATAATAAGTTCAATATGTTTATAAAGCCATTTATATGTGAAGGACAGTTGCGCGTCCTCACAATGTCCTAAATGTCACATTTTACTGCGCTCAGAGGCCATTTTTGTCCCCATAATTTAGGTCAAACCAGCACACACGGACACGCACACAGAACTGCACAGGTTTGGCTGAAGTGACTGCCTGCTAGCCCTGACAAATATTCAGGTCATAATTAGTGGCGTTTGCTGAGTCACATTCATATTACTGCTGTTCACACATGCAGTTCTTCAAACATTTTTTAAATCTGTAACTTTTTAAAACGTTCACCATACAACTTAAAAATAAAGTTTTTGATTTATATGATCTATAATGTCCTACAAACGTTACTGCAGGAACGTTTTTTATAGCTTTGAGAGAACTTTCCAAAAACCTCCCGAGAACGTTTCCTGGTCCCTTGACTGTGTTCGTAATGTTATGCTGACATGAGATCATGGAAGCAGCAGTTAGATAGTTATGTTAAACATATAAAGTTAATCACGGTTGGCGAGATGGAAAGTGAGAGCAGCAGGACGGACAAAAGCCCTGTGGAAACATGCTGAAGGTTCAGAGTGAAAGGTTACACATGAGAATGTTGGACTAATGCCCACAACTGGCTGATGTCATTAGTTTCCAGTACCTCATTGGGATTAGTCAATAACAGAAAAAAGTGGCAGAGACAGACAGATAGATAGAAGAGGAGGGGAGGAGCCAGGCAGGGTTAGGAAGGTAAAGACACTCCCACGGTCATTTCTAGAAGTCTGATGCAGAGGGAGGTGGTGCTCAGAGGAATCAGCTTTACTATAAACAGCAGGAGATCAACTCTGTAGTCCTGAGCTGATGACACTAGAACCTTCAAGAGCAACTTTCCCCTGGAACCGTGCTGTTGCTTGGATTCTATGGATTGTCTTGGAGAGAAGTACACCATCAGTGCACAGGAGACTTTGTATCTTCATCGGGCTTTGTGCATGACTTTGCCGTGAATGGTTGGATTTGAACATTTAGGAGAAGCAGCTAAACATCAGTTGGAGATTGTGTTTCATGCACCATTCAGCTGTTAAAACACCCTGAAGGTTCAGTGTAAGAGTCTTGCTCTTAAACTAATCATGCACCTTAATACCGCAAAGTGCAACAACGTCTGCCTAGTGGCCACGCTAGTAGACCATGAAGTATTCAGTCAGCCAGAGATTCGGGTAAGTTTAATAGTTAGCGAGACTGTCTGGTTGACTCAGTTTGTTAACATGTCACTGACCTGCTCATGTTGATCTTCATGTTCTCCTTTTATTCTTTTAATTCGCTTTGGTAATAGTTACAAATATTGTTTAAACAGAATTATTATTTTGTTTACAATTACATCGATATTTATTATGCTTTAATTTATATGAATATAATATGCATAATATGAGCCTTATTTATGCAACATGAGCAGAATGAATTTCTGTGCAGATCACCATTATAGAACCATTCTTGGATAAATTGTTGCATTTGTCTGGACAAAAACATAAGATTAAGAGACGGTTTTATGAATAAATGATTTAAGGCCAGTTCACATGAAGAACGATCGCTATAAATCATTCTAAATTTAAGAGAATAGTGAGTCCACACTACAACTATAACAATACAAAGTAACAATATTGTTGACATTTTTTTTCCTGCTGATGAACGATTAAAAATTGTTAGCCAATCAAAATTTATCAAAATCTATTCTAATTTAAAGAAAATTTACTGCAGTGCATGAGAATAAACATAACCTTATTATTGGTGTGAACGCTAATATAGTTATTATAGTTATAGTTACCATTAAAGTTATTAGTGTGAACAGGCTGTTCACAGAAATTCACTCTGCTTGTGTTTTATAAATGTGTATCACTGGGTTCCATACGTGATGGGATTGTCTTGATGTGTCTCATTCTCATGATGGTTTTTGCATGTGTATTTGGTTCTTCATCAGGAGCAGTTTGAGTCTTTGTTCCGTGAGTTTGATCCTGGCACATCGTTTCCAGTTCTTTAAAAGCTTCAGACGGGTTCGCATTAACTTCACTGACGTTCTGGCTGCAGCCGAGGCCCGAGTCAAACTCCACAAGAGTGACTTCAATGGAAAAGAGATGCGGCTGTATTTTGCTCAGGTAAGAACCCTTACAGAAGAGTACTGCGGTGGTACCGTGGAACAGCTGGGGTATCAGATGCCACTGGATTAAATTACTATTTTTATGAGGCACTCTAGGGTACTTTAAAGTCCACTGTTGTAAATATAAAAAACGTGGCGCTGCTGTGGTATTTTTGGGCTAGTGAAGACAGCAGATTTTGTAAATCATAGATTTCATGAACCCATTAAAGTATGATGTTCTCATGAACTAATGTCGTGTAATGATACAATGTAAAGAAAAAAGGGAATTTTTGAGGTCATGGAAAGTTACTAACACTGCTGTGTGGTAGCTGTGGACCTCTGGATGTTTCCTACAGGCTCAAACCAAAGGAGCTCCACCCCCAAGTCTCATCCATGCCTGTAACACAAATGGACCAAAGTTTAATACTCAGGGTTTGTTTGGATCACTAAACTCAAGTATGTGCAGGTTTGAGTTAACAAACCTGTCACTGCACAAATGTCTGTTGGAGCGCATTTAGCGTTTCTGCATGATTTACCAGTCAGACGCTCAACTGTGTGAGGTCACATCGAGTGAGAATGAGTTAGAATGAGTTCATGCGTCTCACAGAGAAACCAACGTGAGTCATGGGTTGTGTTTTATTACAGTGGGGAATCTAAATTTAGTATGTGTGTCCTTTAAACTGCACCACTGAGATATGACTCACGCACAACATTGGGAAAAACACACTGGAGGGGGTTTTTGCTGTTGTGTACTCTATCTGATGCAAATGACACGCGTCAATTGCTTATTTGATTACATTTTGGTCTTCATTTTTTGTCTTTTTATGACTTATTTTGTCTTTCTTTGTTTTTCCTCTCTGTATAGTCTGTACACATCGGCAGTCCTCATCTTGAGCCTCCTAAACCAGACAAGCAGTTCCTCATCTCTCCTCCAGCATCGCCCCCTGTAGGCTGGGAGCAGTCGCAGGATGCCATGCCAGTTATCAACTACGACCTGCTGTGTGCTGTGTCTAAGCTTGGACCAGGTAAAAGCTACTCGCCTCATCATCATCATTTCTATATTTACTCTCCTTCATGTTGTTCCAATCATGTTTTTGCTGTTTTCAATGTTTTCCTTGTGCAACATAAAAGAGAAAATATGTATTCAGGGAGAAATTTTAATGCACCTGTTTGTCATGCAGTGAAAGTGAACCTATCTGTCAAATTTCACAAATGATTTAAAAAGCATCATAACAAAAACTAAGTTCCAAGTTTTCTGTTCCAGGTTTAATATGATATAAAATATTCCCCTGCACTGTGTTCTCTGATTCATATATTTTAAGTACCGTGTTTATTTATGATACACATCGTTTGGTACACCAAATCTAAAGACATCATTTTTATCCATTTATTATCAAATCAAGATGATGAGTCTCCAAATGTTGATTCAACAAAATTACTTCCAGGTGAGCAGTATGAGCTCCACAGTGGAACCACAAACACCCCCAGTGTGATCGTGCACGTATGCGAGGATGACAGCTCGGAGGGCGAGGATGAGATGGAGGGCGGCAAGCGTGCACGCCCCAAAATCATCCAGACCCGTCGCCCCGACTATGTCCCTTCAGTAAAGCAGTGAAAGAGTTGATCTGGGTCCTTTTATCTGCTTGACCAGTGGGGAAAAACTAGGAACATGCAGTCATGCAGTTTGTCATCCTCACCACCAGGGGGCGGTGAGTGCCAGAACATGGTCCTAGTTAGCGAGAGAGTTGACCATTTTCATAATCTCGAGTTTCATTTCTTAACATCCATCGCTGATGGAGATCAGGGACTTGGAAGGGAGGTTTCTCTCGTCTTAAGATTGTCATTATTTGCTTGACATCACAACTGTGTAAAAGCGATTAAAAAAAATCACCTCTGATTACCAGAAGGAGTTTTTGCGTAGCACAAAAAACGAAACATTGTTTTGAGTGTGTATTGTGTCGTATTCATCCTCATTATAACATACCGTCTCTTTAAGTGAGTTAATTATTATGCACTTTAAGAATAGAGCCTTATTATGTGGTAACATCATGAAGTACTCGTCTTTGTATATAGAGTGACTGACCGCTTTACAAGAGGCTTTGAGTGTAACTTTATTTCTCTTTTATTTTCTCCTGATGGATCTCAATTCTTCGATAAAGACCCACATAACCAGCTCTGAGATGAATCACAACACTGCAAGCTTTGATTTGAAACACAGAAGTGTTTCAAAATCAGTACAACATCACATGCTACAGAACTGCAACATAAAAATATTGACTATGAAAAATATTAAAAGTTGTTTCATAATGTAGAGAGATGTAATTTTGTCATTCACAATTTTTCATCGGAGTACCACTTTTCTGATTTGTGATTTTCTTTTAAATTAATTTGTAATCACATCGACTCATGGCTTCTGCAAAAGCATATTTCATCACTTAAAAGCTGCAATCCGTAATTTTTTGGGGTTAAAAATAAACAAAATTTGTTTTTTGAGCAAGTACATGACAGATCAATGTTGAAATGTCCGCTTACCTCACTGCGATTCCCAACTGTACGTTTATAATAACGATTTATAATTTGAGCTGTCGGGTCAGATTTACAGGGAAATCTCAGTTTGACTGCATTTGACTTCTGCATATGTAATGAATTGCAATAACCTGCAATTTTGTTTAAAACAGAGATGGTGGTAGAGAGGCAAAAGTTACGGATTGCATTACTAATCTCAGAGCTCGTTGTAGGTCTGTCTTTAAAGATTTATACATTACGTATCTCTGTGAAGAAAATAAAGGGGAAATCTTACCTTCAGAACTGCTGTTATGTGCTCATGACTTACCAGAATCGCTCTGTTGTGCTCTGCTGTCTTTGGAGATGTTTTCATTACTGTAGCAGATGTGCTAATGTCATCCAGTGATTTTAAGCAACTATAATGTACTGTGTATATTTAATGTATTTGAATGTAGCCCATATCATGAATGCTTCAGAATTTCTATCAGAAAATAACCAGATTCATTAGCTAACAGGAGTATGACATGAGAAAAGCTTAACATACCTTTAATAAAACCATCCTGACCAAAGAAGTGAAATTCTCATGTTTATTTACATTGTTTCTCGTTTATCTTACGGTTGGTATTTGGGCTTTTTGTGATCTTATTAGTTGTTCTGCATACAGATTGAGTATTGATATGCAGATTTAAACCATCTCTATACAGAATTCAGTGGTGGCACAGAGCCGTCTTTATCTGGTAGTAATACAGCAAGCTGATGTCTATTGTGTAATGCATTTTGTGGACCTTGTCAAAGGGAAAACGCCCAATTATTCACCCCACATACAGAAGGGATGTAAAAATACCTCGCAGTCAAAACCTACAGTATCTGAACCACAGTATTTCTACAGCACAAATTCATGCCAATAGTCAAATTAGAAGATAAGGTGCTAACACAGGTTGTGACATACCTTCACCCTTTTAAAAACCTACTATGCAAGGTAAAAATATGAGCAAGACGTTAAATACAGGTTATATTTGGTATAGTGCTAGGTTGTCACTTAATGGACTTATTGTCCATGTAAAATCTGGGTTAAGAAGCAAAGCAGTTGAGAAGCTCAGTACATTAAATGCTACCATGTTGCAGGAATGCTTTACAATTTAAAAAATGGTTACAAAAAATAGGCTTAAATTTAATGAATGTGAAACATAAACTTGTTCTTTTGATTTATTAATTAAATATGTCCTGCATATGAAAGTTATGATCTGTAGGACAATAGTAGGACAAAACGGGTCAGATTTCTGTCCTGTAGTTTACAGTTCATCTACAGAAACAGCTCAACGGCTTCACCTGCTGGTGAAACCTTCAGCAGAAAGTGAGATAATGCATGTACGTACAGTAAAGAAAATGACTATAAGCGTTATAATAATATGACTTTATTATTATCTGAAATATGAAGTCTGAAATATTATATGTTAAGACTTTTTATGCTTGTTTTGGCATATCAAGCCTTGCACTTCTTACCAATACCTGTATTTATAGATCAAATCAATACCAGCTAAACTATTGCCTGTTTTTGATTGTTTCACACACCATATTTATGATTTTTTTAAAACTACGTGTTAAAGGTGACGTGTAATTTTGTTCCCAGTGTGGCAAACTAAAGTAAAGCCATAAGTAATTTGACTTAATGCACAGTAAACAGAATAGACAAAACATTTTTATTCACAAACTTCACGGTAATAAATAAAATCAGAGTTTAAGAAAAGTTTTTGCTGTAAAAATATGTTGTCTAGCTAAGCAGCAGGACGGCGTAGAGCTCAACAGCTGAATCCACAGCAGACCAAACAAATGTCACTCGACACATTCCTCTCCTGAAACACAAAAACAAACACTGATAAAGACATGCACTATATATTCACCTGTGAAGCTGAAAAGCATATTTTAAAATTAACAACAGATTCATTTTGGCCTATTAATCGTGACCCTGGTAACAATTTTAGATTGTAAGAACATTTCCCCCATGTTTCCGTCCCAACAAACTCATGTTTCCATGTTTCTGTTCCACTCCTCATGTTCCAAATAACAAAAGCATTTAAAATGGTACTTTGAATGTTCTAGGAATGTCAAAACGCCCAGTTTTAGCTATTGCTTGGTTACAAGAATGTAATTCAAACATGTTTTTAATTCTGTAACATTTTAAAAACATTCCACTAACTTAAAAATAACATTTTGTTACATATGATAAAAATGTTCTACTAATTTTATTGCAAGAATGTTTTTGATACCTTTGAGAACGAGAACGTTGACGTAATCTATAGAGAGAACTTAGGCCAGCGTTCTGACAACGTTCTGTGTTAGCAGTGGATCTGTACCTGTTTTTCCTCACCAGTCCAGCATGTTAATCATCCTTCTTGTTATCAATGAGTTCTTGCGTTTGCTGTGCGAGTTTTCTCTTCATGTCCATCTGCTGTTTGAGGGCGGCTTCTTCTTTCTTGCTCTGATAGATCTTCACTCCAGCAAAAGCCAAACACAGCAGCAGAGTTTTTGCTGCCAGTATGAAAAGCAGTACGGGGACATTGTCCAGCGCCTAAAACAAGTCAGTGAGAACAGATTCACAAATATTCCAAATGTTTCTTCATTTTTCCTTTCCATAATATTTAAACATGACACTTCCCTGGGAATATTTGAGAACATTTACCTGTGTGCCCAATATCACTTTCAACCCATTACTCTTTTGTAATATCAATATCTAAAAATTAATGACATCATCCAGGAAGTGACGTCATTTTAGAGGGATAGCAACACCACAAACATTAGTGAGTATTAGCAAAGTTTTGCGCCATTGGCAGGTTTGTCTCACTTTAAAACATTCAATCTCGTTTGGAAAGTCACAGAAATGGATTTGTTAACATCAAAATGTGCATAGCAGGAATAAACCAACTATGATCCCCATTTTTAGCGCAGTCTGGAGGCTTGTGTGACACCAACAGCTGTTACACCACGTTTCTACACTGACAGGAGACCAACGTTGACTGTAATGCATTATAAAACACGATTGCAAAAAAGAAGAAAAAGTATCATGCCATTTATAACATGCACCATAGCAAGACTTTGGATATGCATCATATTAAAGCAATGCATTTTGTAAATGCACCCTGGTACTGTTTAAAGTAAAAAAAAAATGTATAAATAATAAATGTATCATATATATATATATGGTATTAATTTAGTATGGTCCAATGTTGCCAAGGTACATCTAAAAATGTGTACCATGGTCCTTTACTATATACTATATTAATATCTCACGACATGTTTTTCAACAGGCAAACATTATAATATACGACTATATAATGTATATTAAACGATCTTTACGAGCGTCTCACCCTCCAGTTGATCATGATCGTTTCTTCTGTGTGATGAAGACAAACTTGAAGACAAGTTGAGCTGAGCACAAGGTTGTCAGAAGACGCGGAGGACGTTTTCATGTGGTACGTGTTACTTTTTAAAGCGCTGTTAGGAAAGGACCAATCACAGGCGACTGTGAGTTGCCGGATCAGGACTTCTGTAGATTTCTTTGGCCGTGTTTACGCTTGTACGTAAGGCACTCGTTTTAATTGAAAGATTCAGATAACGTTTAGTGTGCAAACATTTCCAAACACGATGAAAAGCGTTTCTAAGACCTGAATGCTGCTCTATGGCTGATGGGATTTATGAGTCGTACGGCGCCTCCTTGAGGACGAAATCGTATGCGTCATCTGACCGGGCGCATGTTGATGACGTCAGAACTACTTAGCCAATCAGAATTTCTCCCTTTAAAGGAACACTTCTACATGTTGAACATAATTAACCATTTTTGTGACTATTTGGCTTATAAATGGAGAGATGCAGGTTTTATATTGACGTTTTAGTTTATATAATATTATGGATGTGTTTGGAAAATTTGCCTATTCACCTTTTTGGAAGTTTATTAAAAGAAATGCATTGCAGCCCTGCAGGGGGCGCTATACCATTATATTATGTGGGTAGTTAAAACAAGTATTTGTTTTATTAATATCATCATTTTAAATGTATATAAATGTATAAGAGAGGGGTTTTTTATAGGTCCTGTAATTGGTCCTGTCATTTCAATGTTCAATAATAAATTCATTTTTAAAAGTACTAAATTTATCATGTGGTCTCTTAATTCATATGACTCTTACAGCATTTTGCTATCTGTATAATAATTATACAAAAACATGCTGTTTAAAATAGTTTCAGACAGAGTTCAGACTTTCTGCTACAGGTGTTGTTTGGCTCATGTTATGCACATATAGAGATGTATAGGTTGTTATTGAGTTGCGTGTGAGTTTGATGTCAAATGTTTATATGGCCTGTGTGTGATTACACACACACACCGCCGAAATTACCAGTCACTGGTCAGAGTTCTGTTCTGTTTTATTTATTTTATTCAATTTATTGATTTGACCTGTACAAAGTAGTAAACAAAATGCTGTAAGAGTCATTTTAGGTGATGCAAAATATTATTTTAATGAAAGATAAAAGACAAAGCATTGTTTTTCATTAGAATAATAAACCATATGAGCAGGCAGATATTTGACTTGGTCAGCTAAAGTTGTTTTAATTATCTTCTGTGTTGTGCATCTTTTGGCTCTGCATCACCAAACCTGTGACAGAAATATTAGCATTTCATCATCTCCTGCCAGTGACAGCATATGAAACATATGCTAGTACAGCCACCAGTTTTGCTGGTCTTCACAGCAGGGCTATCAACATCCAGTTCCAGTTTAAAGACAGATTTCTGTCAACCCACACGAATATCAATTTGCATTTCAGATTTTCCAGATAGTTGAGGAGATTTCAAATGCGTTCAGATGATTATTGATGGCCTGAAGCGTTGAGCAGCGCAAGTCATAAAGTGTAACATTAATGAACAACAGTGGGAGTGAATGTAGGAGGAAGAGATCATCAGCCCATCTGAACAAACACTGAGAGAGGTGGAACAAGTGCACAATGTCTTGTGATCTTGATTGGCTGACCTCTCTCGCCCCCTCCAATCCACAGGCCCCCTCTCGAAACAGGCGGACAAATGCTCGGCATGCTGGGTAAAATAACACTGGACTCCGGGAAACTGGGGCCTTTTTTGAATCTTCGCAGAACAACATCTGCCGGTTTGTGCAGCGGAGATGTTTTTGTTTTCGTCAGGGTGGGCGACGGGACATCTGATAGATTCAAACCCAAAGTTCTCGTGTCAAATGCAACATGGTAGTCACTCAAAAGCTTTCAACACCTGATGAAACTCCTACCTGACAGTATTTTAAGGCACCAAAAGATAAATGTGAAAATAAAGGCGTTTAAAGGGTTCTTCACAACAGAAGACCCAGCTCACAGGGAACGTTCACAGAACACTGGCTAATGTTCTCTAAATGTTCTTTCAAAGTTATCAAAAAAGTTCTGTCAGTAACGTTAACATTATATATCATACATTGTTATTCTTAAGTTGTTAGTGGAACATTTTAAAAACATTACGGCGTTAAAAAAGTTGGAATTACATTCTTATAATCAAACAGTAACATTAATACAATGTCTAAAAAATTGAAGTTTTGAACATTCCTAGAATATTCAAAACAACGTTTTTATTACTTAATGGAAATGTTAAGGAAACATTCTTACAACCTATAATTGTTAACTGGAGAGCTATTTTTGGTTCCCCAAATAACGTTTCAGTCAAAGGTCCTTAAAAGCACCATTCCTGTCTTACCTTTAAATGTGTCTGTAGTCTGTAGAATCTTTACCTCTGCAAAAGTATTTTGTGCAACAGTAAGGTTCTGTGGATGTTAAAGGTTCTTTATGGAACCATACAGCCTGACTTAGAACCTTTCTGGAACTTTTATGTGTAAATAAAAGTGTGCAGCAGCATTATTCTAAGATACCTCATATTGCCAAATTCTGAATCACTCCCTGTGTTTTGGAGATACAGAGTTTGATGTAGGCCGTAATGCAGGATCTCACATGTTGGTGTATGTAAATGTCTGTGTCTGTGGGACTGTGATCGATCACCCCCACCTTCAAAAGCACGATCAAAGCGGAGGCTGCGCTGTCTCAGGATGCATGTGCTATATGTAGGCTGCAGTAATGGGAATAAGGCTCTTTAGTACTTTACATAATGTATCATGATTTTAGGCTGTAGAGCTTTCAGCTGAGGATTGAGAAAATAAGGTGCTCCAACATCTCATATGATCCCTTTGAAGTGAGCTTAGCACTTAATAATGTCGTCCAAAAGTCTGATGTATCCTAAGTAAACCACTCAGATATGTTTCCACCATGTCATTTACAGACCCATACCCAGCTAACAGGGAATGTTCTTTTAGAACATTGGTTGACGTTCTCTAAATGTTCTGTCAAATTTATCAAAAACGTTTTTGCAGTAACATTAGTAGAACTTAATTTTAATGTTATATATAATATATATGAAAACATTATTTCTTAGTAGTTAGTGGAACGTTTTAAAAATATTACAGAATTAGAAAAAGTTTGAATAACATTCTTATAACCAAGCAATAACATTAATACGTGTAAAAACTGTATGTTTTGAACATTCCTAGAACTTTCAAAATAACATTTTTGTTACTTAATGGAAACATTAGGGAAATGTTCTTGCAACCTAAAACTGTTAAACCAACCTGTTTGTTATTTTAACACCCAATTCTTGAAATTCCAGAAACAATAATTCCTTATTTCCATGAATTCTTGTTTATATGCATTCTTATTTGTAATGTGTTTTGGTTACATCAGAGAAAATCATTATTCCCTTTTCATTCATCCATAATCCGAAGGATAAGCAGTATTTCTCAAAGAAAAAGATCTACTCTATACACATTTGACGCTACAGGAAATATTAAAAAACATACCAATCTCAAAACAAGACATACTACTTATCACAACCACTTTTCATAGTTTAAATGAGATATCTCTGAGCATGTAGAGATTTTTAGAGAAATGAAAAAGTTTTTGGCTAAAAGCACAAATTGTACTCTATAGCTCTCAGCCTAAGTGCTTGTCTTTTATCGCCAGACACTTTTTATTGCTTGGAGGTTGTTGGTTCTTGGCAAATCTAAGCACAGCTTTGAGATCTTTGCTTTAGAGGAGACACAAGTGAGATTACTGGGGACTTTTTCTGAGGAGAAGTATCTGAAGCATGCAGGAACAATGTCTCCATTTATTTCTCATTACTATCTATGAGAAACAGGTGAGATAGGCTTCTTTTGTGATTTTTCTTTACTTTGCTCTTATTAATATACAATCTTCTAAGCGCAAACACAGTATATTTGTTTTGTTGTGGCCATTTCTTTTTGAGTGTGTTAGTAAGAAAACACATCCATTTCAGTGGTTTATTGAGTGATTTTGCAAATGTGGTTTTAAGACACATCATTGAGACGCTCTGATCCCCCCTGACTCTAGTGTTTGTGGGGCATGCTCTAATCTGCACCTGGGCTCTGCTGGAAAGAATCGTTTGAGTCCTGGAATTTCACTGAACCAAAATGGGTCATAACGCTGTGCACATTAACTAGTTCTGCAGAACTAGAGACGTTAACATTGCCGTACTTGCACAGATTGTTATAAACCACAGTCACAGCTGAACTTACAAACACCAAAATAAACACACAACTCAAGCAATGTCTGCTTACAGATGTTATTTAAAAACGAGGGTGTTAATGGGAGAAGTACAAAAAAGTTCAGTGTTTTAATTCAATTTAATGTGAAGATAAACTCAAAATTCATTCTGACCTACTTTCAGTAGCTAACCCAAGACTAAATCTGAAGTCTACTGTAACCACTAGGGTTATGAATCAGGAACACTTCTTATTCATAAAACGCTTTTTCATTTTTTAATAGTAAGTCCTGTTCTACATTGTCTGTTTTCACTTCCCAGCTAACAATTTTCCCAGAACATTCTGTAAATATTTTGTGGTTGCATAAAAAACATTCTTTGTATGTTGTTTTAGGTTCTCTAAAAACCTTCTTGCAAGGTTTTGGGAATGTTTATGGTTGCAAAAAAAAATAATGTTTACAGAACATTATTGCTCGATTCTCAAAATTAACCAAATACTAACATTACAGGACGTTTTGCATTTCCTGGACTGTTTCATTTGAAAACAGTTCACAGGGAAATATGGAAATAAAATGGGTTATAAAACAATGCAGTCTTGTTGATTTTAAATGGTATTATAATTGGAGAATTGCGAGTTCTTAATTATTATGGTTTAATGCCATCGTGCTCTTTTGACCCACATAGAAATTATGATGTTGAATTTACACTAAGTTCGCTCACTCCAGCCAGTATCTCTTATAATATAACAAAGTACAAACTGCAGTACAGGTCGCTTCTGTCAGTATCCTTCCCCACTCCAGACTCAAGTGCATCTCACCCGTTTGGTTTTAATGAGCAGTCTGAGCTCTCAAACACATCCAGTGTCGATCTCTATCTCCATTCACGGCTCAGAGTGCGAGTGTACTGTAGCGGAGGAGAAACATTGATTAAACTCGAGAGCCCCTGCAGGTCACATGAACAAGAGATGCAAACACAAACTCAGGTGATCTATGACATGCAGCTGTTTCATGATTCCTGTACGATCATAATGAGTGCATGTGAGGCTTCCTGTGTGTTGATAAAGTACTGCTATAAATGGCATTTTACATTTCCTCAAGAAAAAGATGTTGTGATTGGTTGGAGGGGTGTTACCATGCAGTTGCTATGGTGATCTAGGTGATTGCTAGGGCATTTCTAGGCAGTTGCTAGGGTGCTATGGGTGTTTGACTTTTTTGAGATCCCAGCTAACAGGGGATGTTCTCAGAACACTGGCTAATGTTCTCTAAACGTTATCTCAGCTATCAAAATGCTCTTGCAGTAATGTTACTAGAACTTTTTAACATTATATATCATATTTCAAAAATGTTATTCTTAGGTTAATGAAACATTTCAAAAATGTTACAGAACTAAAAAAAGTTTGAATAACATTATTATAATCAAGCACTAACATTAATATAATGTCTGGGAAAAATGGATGTTTTCAAAATAACATTTTTAATGTTTAATGGTATTGTTGTTCTTACAAGCTAAAATTTGTTGTAAAATTCGTTGTGCAAAAACCACTAATAAACCTAACAAACAGCCTAATATTATCATCTGTTTATAATTGTTTTGATTCTGATCGGCTAATTTTTATTTCTTTACCTTTTCTTGAACCGTTACGTCTGTTCTGCTGTTTTTAAACTGCTGTGTGTTAACGTTCAGCATGATTTGAATGATTAAAGACTCAATTATTACAATCCTGCTTTGACGATTTTTCTTTAGGCCACAAGCACCTCATTAAAGTTTTGGAGTGGATGTTAATTAGAGTTTGGCATGCATATCATTTGATTGATGAATGAGTCTTATGTACGTTGGCATGTAGTTAAACAGATGTTCAAAAGAGGCCTTGTGACGCAGTGGCTTTCGGCATCAGAGCACGTTATTCAGGGCTTGATATGGAGAGAAACGTTTCGTGGAAGCAGGAGCGTTACATAATCCAACGTCATGCATGATGTTCATTATCAGGGCTGTCAGTTCATTTATATGTCAAGAATAGCGTGCTAGCATACTGCATGTACAGCGTTATTTCTGCAGTAAAGGCAACAGAATACTGTGTGCTGTCTGTGAATTTTCTATTTGCGTTATATAACCCAGCTAACAATTTTAGGTTGTGAAAATGTTTTCCTAATGTTTCCATTAAGTAACAAAAACATTAAAAAATGTATTTTGAAAGTTCTAGGAATGTTCAAAATGTCCAGTTTTTTAGATGTGCTATTAATGTTATTGCTTGTTTACAGGAATGGTATCCAAACATTTTATAATTCCATTTTATCATTTTTAAAGCATTCCACTTACAACTTAAGAATATAGTTTTTGATATATATGATATCTAACATTATTCTATGATTCTACTAATGTTACTGGAAGAACATGCAGTAACAGGACGTGAAACAGTGTCTCTCCATTATTCATTCTAATAGGTCCACATGGGTACAGATGTTTGTGTAGGTATCTTTAAATCATGACCCCATTAGAGTAACAACAATAACTGTTGTCATATTTAAAGGCAGGGTAGGCAATTTGTTCCAGAAACATTATTTGTTATGCTGGTAACGGTCTCTTCACATCCTGATTAATCACTAAGTGGTCTAAATATATTTTTTATAAAGATAAATCTTCTGTGGAAAGCACAGGACCATAAAATGTCCGTCCAATCATTGCGTTTGGCCCGAATTCAATGATAGGAAGTCGTACTTACCTGTCAAACTATGTATGTGTTCATGTGTTGGAGGAGGCGTGGCTTTGGAGAGCGCTCTGAAGGGAGGGCGGGATCTTATGCTTTCAAAAAGCTAAGTTGCTATTGCTAGTCTCTCTGAAATTGCCTACCCTACCTTTAAGAGACACATCCTTATATATAGAACAGACTACGATGCTAAAAAGGATTTTTCCGGTGCTTTGCAGATTACTTTATAATAGTAAAGGTTAGGATTTTAATACATTATTCAGAACACGGTCTAGGCTAGAAAACATTTTTAAAATAGCACGAGATCTGTGTGAGATTTGTAGAATATTCAGTTTCGAAGCCTCTTTTATTTTCATTTGAAATGATAGTGACACAAAGCAGAATAGAACCACGATAAGCCAAACATAAACCACAGCAGAGCCTTTTCACAGATTCTCTAAAGGATGAGCTGACAGAAGCCGCGGGTCAGAAGGTCTTTCAGCTGAAAGAGCTCCCACAGATACTAAATGACTTTAGGGACGTGACATGATATTTACTTCCTTTATATTCTACGCTGCTTCTCAGGAGAGACGCATTAAATAATAATTACGAAGACTTTACATGCGTGCTGAATATGTGTGTGTGTGTGCATGAGAGAGAGAGAGGGACGGATGGTCATGCAGAGAAGAGTGAACAAGTAAAGAATAAGTTTGCTTGTGTTTGTCAGAATCATTTTGCTGATGTAGAATAAAACAATCTGAAACAGAAAAAGAGGTGATATTTAATGTGCTTCTTCAAATTATTTTCTGCTAAAACATTATATAAATAATGTATTTTACTCCTTATTATGCTTTTATATTGCTGTCACAATCCATTTTACTCATAAAAGGTCACATATTTCAGAGTTATACTGAATATTCTAAAGGAAAAGTGTGTGTGTGGTAGTGGGAGGGTTTAAAAATAAGAGGTCAAATGTTTTTTTTCTTCAGAATAACGTACATCAATAAATTGTTGACAATATTCAGTTAACTGGTAATGTTTAATTGTAAAGTGTTTTGTTTTCCAGCTTACTTTCTGAAAGCTTTTTCCAGGCAGGACATTTAAAAGCAGAGTAGGCGATCTTTTCCAGAAACATTTTTTGTTTTACTGGTTGAAAGTCTCTTCACATCCTGATAGCAATCACTAAGTGAAGCGGTCTCAATATATTTATACATTTATACATTTTCTGTGAAAGACGCAGGACCATAAAATGTTCATCCAATCATCACATTCTGTCCGAATGCAATGATTGGATGCCCTACTTGCCTGTCAAACTATGATTTAGCATTCCTCCACACACTGTTGAAGGAGGCGTGGCTTTGGAGCGTGTTCTGCATGGTGGGATCTTATGCTTTTAAAACTAGGTTGTTATTGCTAGCGTCTCCGAAATTGCCTACGCTGCCTTTAAACAGTGTGACCTTCTTCAGGAAGATATTTATAGTAACAGAGAGAAACACATTAAGCATGTGTGATCATTAAAGTTTTATACACTGTATGAAAGTGTTATGGTCAGGTGGAAATCTATCTCGCACACAGATTGTTTGATACATGTTTGCATTACGTAATGCCTTTGAGACACAGAGATTATGTTTATCCAGTGTAACTCCAGAGTAAAAGCACAACATGTAGCTGAGTGAATCCCATTAAAACATCTGGGTCATAGTTTCCCCTCAATATCATTTATTTGCAAGTTAATCAAATGAAGCATGTTTTTCCTCAAGGTGTTATTCCTGAAATGCATCTGTGCATTTTCTTTTACAATGTTTACAATGATGAACAGAATTGTTTCTGATTTTAGGGTGAAATACGACTCATACACGTTTTTGACAGGTTTCTTTATTCACCATCTTTCTCATATAGATGCCAAAAAAATTAAGTAGAACAGCCTGTTAAATTATAAAGACGCTGTTATAAACTGACAAAAAAAGTCATTAATTCTTATGTCTCTTTATTTGCTTGACACACATACAGTAACTCATGCAGTAAAGCTTTTGTTAAGAGTTTACTAGATGAGAACAGACACTGACTGTCCTGATGGGATTTGAACCTGAAATGGATGTGTCAGGGAACATCCAAAAGGTGTAGAATTAGTTGTCACTGATATATCTCAAAATTAACAAACAAACTCCAATTGTGATTTAAAATAGATCTTTAGGATGAACAAAAGGGTGTGATTATATAATGTCTGTTGTTCACTGGGGTATTTCACGTCATCTTTACAGATATAAATATGTGGTGATAGCAGCTGTAGGACAGCTGCACCGAACAGTGAGTGTGTTCCCAGGAGATGAAGGGAAGAACATATTAAAGAAGCAGAAACAGATCCAGCCACAAGACCAAGTCTAACATGTCTATTTAAAGGAATAAGAGAGGATAGAAACCTTCACAAATCTCTGGTTTCAGTAACACTATTGCTCATAGTTGATTTGTACAAACACCATATTCAAATAATACCTTAAAGTGTGGTTACTAAGTGATCAGACTTAAAATTATTTAACAAATCGCGAAGGCAAAGTGAGCAGTCACATAGCAATGTGCTGATAAACATTCAGACCACCCTAGTAAATGCATAGTATCACCCTAGCAACTACATAGCAGCTTTCTAAGAACCACTCAGAACACCTCATCAACTGCATAGCAACACCCTGGCAACCACCTCTAACACCCTACCATTGTGTCAGTATGTTTTGCATGGGCATCACTGACACTTTCTTTTTAAATCGTGTTTCTTCACATTAGTCTACAACATTGCTCTCAAGATCAGTGAAGCTGAAGTTGTTTAATTAAACATGTTTGCTTGTCAAATATATTTGCTTTTTAATTTGTGAATAACTGCTGACTAATGAAATCAAACAGCAAAGCCTCAGGTAAACATCCACGTTAATAAAACCTCACAATGCAATAATCATTAGCACCGCGTCAAATGATCCACAAACGTTATGAGAGGCTGGAATTGCCCCGAGTCCACTAACGCATGCTTTCCGCATGAACAGAAAAACCATCCATGCGGCTCTAATCTATGAACATGAATATGTTTGGAATAGTGGTGTGTGCCGTGGAAAAGTTCAGTTTAACAGTGATGCCGTCGCCTTCTCCTCTACTGCCCTTTACAGTCGCAATGCTCTCAAAGAAAACAATGTTCCGATTTCACCCCTTGTGTCGCAATGTAATTGAAAAGATATTTGAGCCTCGTGGATTGCGAGCGATAATCTTTAAAGCTTGCTCTCTGGCATGCACACCGGTTGCCTAGCAACAGCAGGTTGTCAGGAGTGTTTGCTGAAAAGGGGGCAGTTGTGTCTGGCTCGGCTCTGTAACTGAATGTAGGGTGATCTCGAAGGCTCTTCACTCGACCTCTTAGATAAAGACCAATCAAATCCTCTCGGGGACATTTGTGATCATAATCAGGGTGCAGAATATTAAATTGGAAAAACAATTGATTGTTTCCATGAAACTTTCAGGAAGGCTGTGAGAAAAAATGGCGCAATTGTCCAGATAAAAATCTTAGGTTATAAGGACATTTTTGTAATGTTTTCGTTTGTTGTTCGTAATGTTTCTATTAAATTAAAGCATTAAAAATGTTAGTTTGAATGTTCTAGGAATGTTCAAAACGTCCAGGTTTTTAAAGGTTGTATTAAGTTATTGCTTGGTTATAAGAACGTTATTCAAACTTTTATTTCAAATGTTTTAAAAACATACCACTAACAACTTAAGTTTGTGAATAATGTTTTGCTATATGATATATAATGTTAAAAAACATTTTACGTTTTTTTTTAAGGCAAGAATGTTTGATAACATTGAGGGAACTTTTAAAGACAGATTTACTCAGATTTTTCTCCTGAGAAAAGTCTCCTCTAGAGCTTCAGAAGAGATCTCAACAATGTTCTCAGACTGTACTCAGATCAGGGTACCAACGTTATGTAATCAAGAGTGAGAAATGTTAACATTCTTCCAGGATCAAAGGTTTGGAGCTATGTCATCCACATATATACCTCCAAACTCATACTGTTTGTCCACAATTGACTGCTCTGTCTATTTTATTATTACCCCTTATATATTTTAGGAGAAACATCTGAGACTTAATTAAGAATTTTATTCTTTCTGAGCAATGAAAACACAACTTCTGAGCAATAATGTTTTCCGCTGTCAAAGTGTCACATACATTTGGACTAAAACACAACAACATCCCCTCAATTCATAAAATAAAAATGCAGTATAACATACTCTGTATATGTTTATTGTATATAACACAAATATATAATGCTTTTATGTGTGTATATATATATATATATATATATAGTCTGATCCTCTTTCACATCTCTACTCATCTTTATTCCTATCCCTCTATTTTTCAATCACTCATCCTCTTTCTCATTCATTTATGTCTATTTTAAGGTCTCATATCTCTTCCATCTGCAGGACTCAGTGAGCAAGGGGATTTCTGCCTTAATCTGTATTACTGCACATACGCTTCTGTGATGATGCGGGTGGGGAGAGCAGTGAGACCAGAGGACTGTCTGTTCATCATATCACGCTACATGATATTAGAAGTATAACATGCCAGCACATCCCCAACAGAAGTGTTTGCCCATTTGTGTTGAACCATAATCCATGATTACAAGAACAGGGATTATCAGTGAACTGAACATCCCGGCTAACAATTTCGGGTTGTAAAAACGTTTCCCTGACACTTCCACTAGGTTACAAAAACGTTAAAAATGTTATTTTAAAAGTTATAAGACCATTTAAAACATCTATTTGTTTAGATGTTGTATTGATGTTACTGCTTGTTATAAGAACGTTATTCAACCATTTTAAAAATTTGTCACATTTTTAAAACGTTCCACCAACAACTTGAAAGTAACATTTTTTATATATATGATGTAACATTAATTGAGGGAACATTTAGAGAACGTGAGCCAATGTCCTTTATAAAGTGTCTCTCGCAGGGACACAAGTCAGTGTTTTCCATGCTACAAAGGCATGTTAATAAGACTGTCAGAGGTGAGTACGAGCCCTGGAATGTGTCATGGATTAACTTCTAAAAGCTAGCGTTAATACGTTAGCTGGTCTTTCCGTAACTTAACCACACAGACTGCTCGGAAATGACATTGTGCAAGCAGCTCACCCTTCTGTCAAATCACAGCAGTCTGACCTTAGATCCCAGCTTACAATTTTAGATTGTAAGAACGTTTCACTAACATTTCCACTGAGTAACAAAAAGGATAAAAATGTTATTTTGAATGTTCTAGAAACCTTCAAATGTCCAGTTTTTTAGATGTTGTATTAATGTTATTGCTTATTTATTTAAACGTTATTCAAACATTTTTTAATGCTGTGTTTTTAACATATCAGTAACAAATTAAGATATATATATATATAACTTTGATAGAACTGTCAACGTTTTGAAAACGTTCCCTGTTAGCTGGGATAAGGGCATGTGAGTTAGAAATATGAACGTGATGAGAGCAGTGAAGTGCATAAACAAGTCCCTCATTTAGAGTCAGTGTGTGGGGGGAGCAGAGGAATGACCTCCGCAAGGACGGCCAGATCAGGAGCAGAGAGCCAAGGACAGTGGGTGTGCCAGTGTGTGAATTCTGGGACCTCCTCCTGGTTGTCTGTGCTAAACTTTTCCACTTCTCTCCGTGTTCCTCACTCTGTACTGCGGGATGTTTTCAGATCACACACGTCACTGCCATGTACTTGCTGTACTGAGATTTAATGTTTGTGATGTTAGTCCCAGAAATAGTTTTTGTTCAGAGGTTGCTTATGATATAAGCAACATATTAATAGACAGAAATGAGACAATTGTTAAAGTACATCATTTTAGAATAAGATGCACAGCATGTCTCAGATAAATTAAGGCGAAATGTTCAAGGTCACGTTGAGATTTTGGTAACTTGGTAAATCTGAATACCATCTGAGACATTGTTGAGATCTTTTTTGAAAGTGTACGGAAGACGTGAAGTTGCTGGAGTTTATCTCTCAGAGGAAACCTCAATGATAACACACTACTCTGGTACTCTGGCCAAGTCTACACAAGCTGCAGGATCTCGTTTGCTGCTGAGTTCAGAAGCTTTAATATGTGCTGGTTTATTTGTTTATCAAAAGCAAAATGACTTTGCTTGCCTTGGCATGTTGGAAGCTAATATGATGTCACTTTCCTCCTTCCCAGCTAACAAGGAATGTTCTCAGAACATTAGCTAATGTTCTCTAAAGGTTCTTTCAAAGTTATCAAAAACGCTGTTGCAGTAACAGTAAATGTATTAGTAGTAAATGTATTTTTAACGTTATATGTCATATATAAAAAATGATAACAACAATATCTTTATGTTGTTACTGGAGCATTTTAAAAACATTACAGAATTTAAAAAGTTTTAATAACATTCTTACAACCAATAATTTTAATACAACATCTAAAAGTGGATGTTTTAAACGTTCCTAGAACTTTCAAAATAACATTTTTAATGTTTTTGTTAATGGAAACATTGGAAAAGTTCTTACAACCTAAAATTGCTAACTGGTTTCCCTGTATTCACAATTTCCTCTCAGGAGGTCATTCAGTAACTTTGTGCCTAAGGCCCAACCCACCAAAATGCAAATGTCCGAAACTGTTACACAACCTCCCGCATCCATGACTGTTCCCCAATCACACCTGATGCAGCTTTGTTTCTCTGCCTCTGTTGCATTAAAAGTGTGTGAGAGATACGGTTCTCTCAGTGCATAAACAAATATTTTAAAGCACATATATTTTCTTAAAACACTAGAAATTGTATTTTTCCTTTATTCCAATTCTAAATCTGCCACGTTAATTAAATGTTGGGCTTTGTTTGTGCATGCTTTTTTGTGGAAAAAAATGAGTAGTTTGTGAAACGTGAATGCCTGGTCGAGTGAAATAAATACATTTTGTGTGTCTTATGAAGTGGTCAGACTTTTATTGCTGTTATTTTAAGAGTGCTGCCTCTGGTCTTTGGTAGTTGATGCTGTCCTGCTCAATTCAATTTAAAATAGTCTGCATCTCTTCCCAGAGGAAAATCATATTGCTCAGAGTTGCCCTTTCATAGCTCAGGAGATTTGATGGAGTTCTTAGTTATGTTTCATTGAGGTATCATATTTGTCTCATGTTTCTTAGAAAAAAATGGAAATAGATTCAATTGAGACATTTGCTGACACATTAAGGAAGGGATAGTTCACTGAAATATTCTGTTGTATACTCCCGGCATCCTTGTGTCATTCCAAACCCATGTAACTTTTTCTCTTCTGTGGAACACAAAAGAAGATATTTTGAGAAATGTCTCAGTGCTTTTGTGTCCATACATTGGAAGTCAATGGGTTGTTGGGGCACCAACGTCAAAATATCTTCCTTCGTGTTCCTCAGAAGCAAAAAAATCATACAAGTTTGGAATGACATGAGAGTGAGTAAATAATGGAAATCTTCATTTTTGGGTGAGTTGTGTCTTTAAGAGTATGGAGCTATAAAATTTATGTAGATTAGTGTACTAAACTAATACTAAGCTAACGTAACCAAGTGATGTGGCCATAGTTTGATATGTTCAACAACTTTCTTTCTATTTGGGCAAATGCAAGTGGAGTTTGTGACCTTGCTGAGATCTCTTTTAAGGCTCTTGTGTAGACGTAAGATTTCAGCGTCTTTTTTTCAGGAGAAGCATCTTAAATGCAGGTTAAGACTTCTGTAAAGTAAACCGTTAAGACTCCTGTAAAGTAAACCTTTACACAAAGTAAACCTTGTGTAAAGGTTCACTTTCATTGCTGTGTAGGAGAAACAATGAGATATTAAGGAAATCTTAATTTCCCGATAGTTCTCCGATATGGAAATATAATTTCAAAACTTAAAATAAATAAATGTGTCTCATTTTGACAGTGAACTTTGAGGAGTCTGTATGCAGAAAAAGAAGGTTTGTTTCACTGTGCTTTCAGTATAGTGGTTTTTCATGATCCGTTGTGAACGGTGTGTTTGTTGTGTCTGTTGGTGATCCTGTGCCAGCGTGCGACCTGCACTAATCTTTACTTTCACCGTCTGTTGTCTGTTTATACATTTGCGTTTTGTCTTTCCTGCTTCTACTTTCATACTGTTTACAGGAAAGCAAAGACGTCTTGAGGGCACAACTGTTCACGGCTCTAGAAGAGCAGAACACAGCAGAGTGATTATGTGTTGCACCCAAATCCAACTAACAGGGAACTCAATTCTCAGAACATTGGCAGAACTTTTCTTTTGAAAGGTCTCTCAAAGTTATCAAAAACGCTCTTGAAGTAACATTAGTAGAACATATTTGTTATGTTATTTATCTTATAAATCAAAAGTAAGTGTTATTCTTATGTTGTTAGTGGAACGTTTTATAAACATTACAGAATTAAAAAAAATGTTTGAATAGCGTTCTTACAACATAAAATTGTTAGCTGGTTAGCCAGTTCAGGCATTAGGATGTTTAAAGATATAAAAAATAAATAACTTAGAACTGGTACACTGTAAAAAAAAACGTTGCTGTTTTAAAATGTTACGTTTAATCAATGTGGCTGCACAAGTCAAATCAACTTCCTCTGTAATCTTGACTGATCTTGAGTTGCTGTAACTTATTAAAAATAGTTGAAAATTTGCTTACTTATTTTTATAAGTTACACCAGTCAGAATTTAAACTATTTAATTATATGAACTATTAATTATAGTCATTATTATATGAAACCAAGTTGATTAAACATAAAAATTTAAGGCAGCAACGTTTTTTTGCAGTGTAGCAGAATTTTGATTTTTGTCAGTCTGCTTGTTTATACGGTAATGATTTGTTGGGTGATTGTTCCAGAACAGAATCACTTTCAGGTGTGTTTGGTATTTTTCTCAGCTGAGGGCCAATTTTCTGAAGCTGGCTCCACAGAAATGCCTCTGTCACAGTGTGTAAAGTCTGTGGGCTGTTGTGGATATCACGAATATGTGAGGAGAACATAAAAGTCAACTCTGCTCTCAAGAAAGTAAATCTTATGAAGAATGATGCACATACACCCCCACAAAAGAGCATCAGATTGTTGTAGGCATGATCTTGTATGACCAAAGCTTTATTCTTGTGTGCCCTCACATTACTAGGCCCTTATTCGACCTGACAGCTGGCCAGAGGCTCTTAGTGTGAAGCTTTGTTCAGGAAAGAGTCAGTACATGGTGTGACCCAGCTAAGAGGGAATGCTCTCAGAATGTTGGTCTCAGAATGCTCTTAGAACGTTCCCTCAAAGTTGTTTCAGTCATAAAAATGTTCTTGCAGTAGTGTTAGTAGAACGTATTTTTAGCATAATATACACCAAATAAATTATTTTTATATGTCTTAAAAAGTTACAGAGTTAAACGATTTTAAATAACATTGTTATAACCAATCAATAACGTTAATAAAACGTTCCAAGTATAATAAACTAACATTTAAAATAACATTTGTAACATTTTTGTTACTTAATGGGATCGCTGTAATGTTACTACAATCTAAAATTGTTAGCTGGGTAGACAGTCGTGGCTACACGTAACTTTCTAAAGTTGGTTTAGATAAAGTTGTCCATAATCTTCTCTGTGTTTAAGTTTCTCACAGGGGTTCCTGGGGTTGCTTCTGTACTCAGGTATGCCTGGTGCATCTTTATCTGCAGATAAGTGATGTTTTAGACTTAAATTAGTGATTTCCAGGCTGCGATTATCTATAACCTTTTAGTTCTGATTGATAATAAAGCTAAAATGCCTGTACCTGACTTCGTCATTTGAAAACTATTACAGTGTTTCATAACGATTTCTGCAGAGTGATTTCTCATGACTCTGTATAAAATACTGTTTGTTGTGTCAATGTGTTGCTGTGACTGTCATACCAAATCTTAACTTTCACTGTCCGTTCTGTGTTTATACATTTGTGTTACTCTTTTATCTTTCTGCTTTCTTGCTGTTTACATGAAACAAAGATATCCTGCGGGCACAACCGTTCACGGTTCAAGAGTAAAGCAGCAATGAACCAGCTAAAGTTTAAACATTAAGACTTTTAATTACAGAAAGAAGGAATAATTAGAATATTACCCAGCTAACATTCCCTAATGTTTCCATTAGTAACAAAAATGTTAAAAATGTTATATTGAACGTTTTAAGATTGATCAAAACGTGCAGTTTGTCAGATGTTGTATTAATGTTATTGTTTGTAAGTTCATTTAAATATTTTTTTATTTCTGTGACGTTTTCAAAATGTTCCACTAAAAAAGAGAACAGGGGCCTTTTTGCATAAAGAAAATGTTCTTTTCTTTATCTTGTAATGATCGATGTTGACTGTGGCTGCTGATGTCTTTCACTCCTGTGTTCTCTAAGGAAAGATCATTGTGTTTATAGAATACAATGTCTTAAAATTAGTATCTATTTTTTGCTGTATAATGAGAGTATGAGGGCTGAGAAACAGAGCAGATGATTGTAGGTGTCTTCCATTCGGAAAAGTCGAGTGGAAAATTCTGTTTGGGAACAAAGTGGGCGGGGGGATGTCTAGTAACCTGAACCCTGGAGACAAAAATCTTTGAACAGTGGCTTGGTTAGGTAAAGCCTCTCTCTCTCTCCCTCTCTCTCGCATTCTGTCTGGCTCTGGCTCTGGCTCTCCAGGGCTCTGAGAGGAAACAATGGTCTCTCACAGGCGGCGAGCCTTGCACACACAATGGCTCTTATGTGAGTGAGCTGCTGATCTGTCTGATTTGGTTCTCTGGAGATGTAGCCCAGTGAGAGGCTTGCATGTGTTTAGATTCCTCCAGGGCCCTGTTCCCTGACCATTCCTCATGGGGACACAGCGTGGGGGGTAGTGATTACAGGTGCATTAGAAATGAGCGTTTTAATAAGGATAGTTCACCCAAAAATGTCACCATTGCTCATTCTCATGTAACTCCGGCCAGTGTAAAGATGCATGCAACACTACTGCAGAAATGTGTCATTCTGTCTGGTAGATATATGTGCCTGGCTTTCAGTGAGCACGATAGAAGCCCAGCTGATATTCTCCAAAAGCTATCTCAAACTTATGGAAAACATTCCTGCCGTTACGTTGACAGAATGTTTCTTTAACATTATATATTACGTATCTCAAAAGCATAACTCTTAAGTAGGTAATGAAATTCTTTTTTTAAATGACATAAGGGTAAGTAAATGACCTAGAAATTATTTTTGAACTTTCCCTTTAAGAGAGCTGCACACTGCTGGCAGGCCAGTGACTGTGAGAACACAGTGGAAGTGACGTCCGTTCTGTCTTGTAAATTCAGTTTCTCATTGTTTTTGCTCACAGGCTTTCTCACATGAGTAGTGTGAGACAGACACTGTCCTCTTTCACAGCTGTCATGCTTATTATTCTGCTGTCTCTCCTTGCGCCTGTTTCAGTATGGCTGACATTTCCTTTGCACGCTCACAGCTGCCCGGCCGAGCAGCTCCCACAGACACACTGCAGTTCTTATGGTACACCGATGAGTAAACTAAATCTGACATCACAGGAGAGAGTCCACACTGTCCAAATAAAGAAACAGCAGAAAGACAGGCATCTGGAGGTAGCATTAACAATCCCTCACTGACAGTGTGTTTCCTAATGTATTGCAAAATGTGGCCAGAAATATATTAATTAAAAATAGAGCATTTTGTAATTATTCCTGTAATAGTTTTTCTTACATTATAGCCATTTTTGGTATGTTTTAAAGTATATTTTGCTTTTGCAAAGTGTAAAGCAACATACATTTATTCACATAGGTTTTCTTCTAAAATTGTTACTTTTATAGCGCAAGGTATACATTTGGCCGTTTTGTTATATATGTTGATATATCATGGTTCAAACAAGATTAAATTTACACGGTTTAATATACACGTATATACACGTCAATATACATCTCATAAATGTTTTTTATGTTCATTTTTATATATGGACCAAATATTTGGCACTGGATTTTTCTCCTCCAGGCTACAAAAAAATAAAAATCTCTTTTGGTTGCCATTTCTTGTCACATCTGAGCCCACGACCCCCCGCTGTCATCACATGCACTGGAGATACAGTATGTGCCCAACCCCCCGCACCCCTGTTCCTCTGCAGAGACACAGCAAACAGATTTAACACCATCCATCTGTCTTGAGAATAATCCCTGTATCAGACAGACCAATTACAGGTTTACTAAATGATAGATTTCGCTGCTTGAGACTTCATTGTTAAATGTTACTGTGATTTGTTCCCCATCCAAGACATTTCTGTAACATTCAAAGACTAAAATGAAAAGGCCACTGAACAATAGATATAGTCCTTATAAAGTAACAAATTCCTTATTATACTCCTCAATTCTGGGAAACACAAGTGGTTTTCTGTTAAGTCATTAACCGCCTACCTGGATATGATCCCAGCTAACAGGGAACATTTGCAGAACATTGGCTAATGTTCTCTAAAAGTTCTCTCAATGTTATTAAAAACTGTTCTTGCAGTAACGTTATATACAGCATATCAAAAATGTTATTCTTACGTTGTCAAAGGAACATTTTAAAATGCTGCAGATTTTGAAAAAATGTTTGAATAATCAAGCAATGATGTTAACACAACATCCAAAAAACGTTTTGAATGGTCCTAGAACATTCTAAATAATATGTTTTATGTTTTTGTTACTTAATGGAAATGTTAGGGAAATGTTCTTACAACCTACAATTATCAGCTGGGATGTTACCCTAGAGACCAGAAGGGTTTTTTTAAACAGGTTCGGTTACTGCTTGAAGTTAATAAGTGCCAGACGTTTATGAGGGAAAACAATATTAAAATGTAACCACCATAACCAGCGAATCGATTTCTGCTTGAATTGGAAGTAAATGTTCCATTTACACTGTCAGTGTGGCTGATCGTCACTCTTAACATTCACACAACCCTGATTTCACCTTGAGTATCCACAGTGTTGAAGCCCCGTTCTGTCAGAAGTACTGCGTCATTTACAGGCACGCCCATGTCCCTCTGAGCTACAATACCAGCTGCTGTGCTGCTCTTCATTTACCATACAAATGGATGCAAATTCTGAGAGAAGCTTATTTTCACCGAAATAATGCCAGATTTTTGCATAGTGAAGTTAGACTGCTGAGAAACATGTGCGCCAAACTTAATTCACTGTTGACTGGCAAAAGATAGCAAACTGTTTACAAAACACAGACAAATTATACATGAACACAGGCCTTGTACGAATGCAGTTTCCCAGCTAACAATTTTAGGCTTTAAGGTTTCCCTAACGAAACGTTAAAATGTGACTTTTTAAAGTTCTAGTAACATTCAACATGTTTTTTTGCTTGATTCTAAGAATGTTATTCAAGCATTTTTAAGACTGTACCTTTAAAACGCTTCACTAACACCTTAAGAATAATGTTTTTGATATGTGATATACCATGTTAAAACGGTCTACTAACATTACTGCAAGAATGTTTTTGATAACTTTGAGAGAACGTTAAGTGAACGTTAAGAGAACGTTAGCCAACGTTCTGAGAATGTTTCCTGTTAGCTGGTTGGTCTATCAGATTTATTACTGGGTGTTGAATGCCAGAGCATACAGTTTACACAGTCATTCATCACTTACCTTTGAAATGGAGAAGTGGCCAAAAGTCATAAAAGTAGGGTAGTGTCTGATTATCAACAAAGAAATGCTTCATAAGAACAGACAAAAGAAATACTCAGAGCTCAGTGCTGCAGACAAGTGAACGCATGGAGCAAAAATAAAGAAATTTATAACAAAAATGCAAATAAATTCATAGTAGCTATGAAGCTATCACATATAGGTCTATTAATGACACAAATATTTAAAGGGCCAGTACTTTATCTGGGCTGAATGACCTATGTGTGTGGATGAAGGTTGAATACATTTTAAGTTGACATCAGCCAAACTCCTCCCAATTTTCTTAAAACCCCTCCTTGAAAAACAGGTGAGTTGGCAGGGTATAAATGTTGTGAACCTGGATTAGACACACAGGAACTTCTGTCTCAGAAGAGGAGAGAAAAACAAATCCAAAAGCTTCGGATTTGGGGTTGGAATAATTCAGGAAAATGGGGCTTGGCGTGAGTGGGACATCGCTCCTAAACTTGCTTTCATCTTACAGTTTGCTTGACAATATTTTGCTGTTAAATGTTCGAATGTTGGTGTTTTTTTACCTTTCACTCTGTTTTGCTGGGGTACAGTAATAAGTTCTTTGTATACGTTATGTATTGTGATTTGTATTTTAATTTCAACAGACGGGGAATGATAAGTACAAATTAGCGGCGACTTCAGAGGATGGAGCCAAAACGCCAAAAAAGGGGAAAAGAAAGCAGAAGGACATGGATGATCTAAAGAAAGAAGTTGATCTGGTGAGAAATCTGGTGACACATCACAATAAAGTGTCTATAAGCTCATATATAATAATAGGGAACTTTGGTTTCAAACCTCTTATCTGTTTATCTTGTAGGATGATCACAAGTTAACACTGGATGAGATTCACCGCAAGTACGGCACTGACCTGAACAGGGTGAGCAGAGCTTGAGCAATTAAATATTTTATAATGCATTTTATTTAAGTCATAAACGACATATACCTTTGTTCACTGTAGAAGAGACACTGCTAACCTGATTACAAAACATTCCCATCTAACATTCTCTAGAAGTTCTTTCAGTTATTAAAAAAGTTCTTGCAGTAACATTAGTAAAACCTTTTTTAACGTTATATATCCTATATCAAAATTGTTAGTGGAAAATTTAAAAGATTAAAATTACAGAATAAAAAAAACATTTGAATAACGTTCCTATAGCCAAGCAATAACATTAATACAGCATCTAAAAAACAGGATGTTTTGAACATTCTTGGAACTTTCAAAATAAAATTTTTACGTATTTGTTACTTAATGGAAACGTTGTTTAAATGTTTTTACAACCCAAAATTGTTAGCTGTGCTGAAAAGTAACATTAAGCCCAAGATGCCTTTCTTGTCTAATTGGCACCTTCAATACTTACCCAATAATTATATACACAAAGGCCGCATTTAGATGTTAAGGTTATTTTGGACTAAAGCCTTAACTAAAAACCCTTAAACAGCTAAAAAACAGTTTAAGTGGAGGATGTGAAACCAATGTGTGTGTGTAGAACCCACCCCCCCAAGTTAGCACCACCCTGCGACCTGCCCCTGCAGTCGAGAGACCCAGGCTCTCGACTGCAGCAAGAATGAGAGAAGGCATGATGAAGCTCACTCTGGCCCCACCCTTACCTGGAACGACCCCTGTGCACTATTACGACTTTGCCCTAACGCTACAAGGGAGACCACGCTCCCTATCACTTATAGAATGATTTTATTTAGTTCTAATCGAGGTCAATTTTGTCAAGTTCATAACATGACATTCTTTAAGGTCTGACAACCCATCTACTACATCTGTCCTCACTTAACTTGTTTACTGTTTATTGTCTATTTTTGGCAGGGCTTGTCTTCCTCCCGTGCAAGAGAGATCTTTGCTCGTGATGGGCCCAATGCTTTGACTCCACCTCCTACAACTCCAGAATGGGTGAAGTTCTGTAAACAGCTGTTTGGTGGGTTTTCAACTCTACTGTGGATTGGTGCAATTCTTTGTTTCCTGGCTTATGGAATCCAGGCTGCCTCAGAAGATGAACCAGCAAATGACAATGTATGAGAGCAAAAAGTGTCTTATTTAGGCATAACTAATATGTACATAAGTTTAGCAGCATTATTTGACTATTCATTTATGGTTTGACAAAACATACTGCCCCCAACTAAAAACTTGTTTACATTTTGGTAGCTGTATCTGGGAATTGTGCTTGCTGCTGTTGTCATAATCACTGGATGCTTCTCATACTACCAAGAGGCCAAGAGCTCTAAGATCATGGAATCTTTCAAGAATCTTGTTCCTCAGGTACAGAAATTTGCAATTATTCTGTTAAAAATGTATCCATGACAAAGAACTAAGGATATTCACTGTTGTCTATTCTGATAATGCAGCAAGCCCTGGTTGTACGTGATGGAGAGAAAAAGAGCATCAATGCTGAGGAGGTAGTTGCTGGTGATCTAGTGGAAGTCAAAGGTGGAGACAGAATCCCAGCTGACCTTCGTATCATCTCAGCACATGGATGCAAGGTAAGACCTAAAGCATATCTGAATAATACAAATAATACACTCCCCCTATATTCCTGCAGTCAAGGTGATGTGAAGGTTTGAGGTTTGTCAAGAAAGATTTTTCTGGATTAGCATCATCGGTCCTGAAACAACATTTTTGTCAAAGAAATATAGTCCTAACTTCTACCCATAACCAAGACCCTAACCACAACTTACCCTTAAAACAGAGGGAGAAAGGTTTGTAAATATGGTATACAAGCTCCCCAGTCCTAAGCCTAATCCTAACACTGACCATAAACCTAACCCTACAGATCCATGAACATGTCTTACTTGATAAAATTACATTCATTGTTTACCTACATATGCTGTGTTAGGGAAGTTGGTCTCCAGCATGGAATGTTGGTAAACATGATGTTCCAACCAGGCTTCTCAACTAGCTACCACCAACACTTTCTTGGTCAACCAGCTTTATTTGAAAGACTACAATAGTTATTCAGCTTGATGAGCACCAAGCCAGTGCTATCCAGCATAAACAAGCCTGATCAACATGAAAATTCATGCTCATTGTTTTAACAGGGCTCTGTGGTAAAAGGGTTTCTTGAAACTTAAAATTTCCTTTTTTATTTCTAGGTGGACAACTCCTCCCTTACTGGTGAATCTGAGCCCCAGACTCGTACTCCTGACTTCTCCAATGAAAACCCTCTGGAGACAAGAAACATTGCATTCTTCTCTACCAACTGTGTTGAAGGTTCAACAATTTGAAGTGTCTTCAGATTTTAAATAACTAACAAAAGTACATTATTCAAAGTTTGCTTGTTTTAATCAGGTACTGCAAGGGGTATTGTCATCAACACTGGTGACCGGACTGTCATGGGTCGTATCGCCACTCTTGCCTCCAGCCTGGAAGGTGGAAAAACACCAATTGCTAAAGAGATTGAGCACTTCATCCACATCATCACTGGTGTCGCTGTCTTCCTCGGTGTGACCTTCTTTATCCTCTCTCTGATTCTTGGTTATGGGTGGCTGGAAGCGGTCATTTTTCTTATTGGAATCATTGTTGCTAATGTACCAGAGGGTCTCCTTGCCACTGTAACTGTAAGTTTAGTTAAAACATATTGTTTAATGTATTGGGTCTATTATGGCATATTTCTGTTGCCAAATCCTTATTACTAGTATGCCTAAGCCATAAAAGATTACTTATCTAACTTGTCTATTCATGTAGGTGTGTCTTACTCTGACGGCCAAACGGATGGCAAAGAAGAATTGTCTGGTGAAGAATCTTGAAGCTGTTGAGACTCTTGGTTCAACCTCCACCATCTGCTCTGACAAGACTGGAACTTTAACCCAAAACCGGATGACTGTGGCTCACATGTGGTTTGACAACCAGATTCATGAAGCAGACACCACAGAGAACCAGAGTGGCACCTCATTTGACAGAAGCTCTCCTACTTGGGCATCTCTTGCCCGTGTTGCTGGCCTCTGCAACCGTGCTGTCTTCCTTGCTGATCAAAACCATGTCCCAATCCTTAAGGTTTGGTTAAGCACTAACTATTCAATATTTAGTACTTGATCTTTAGGGGGGAATTTGGGGTATTTTCATGTTGAGTGACTTTCAGTGGTTCAGCATCAGTAGTAGAATATTGTTGCAAGTCAATTTATCTCTTTTGCAGCGAGAAACAGCTGGAGATGCCTCAGAGTCTGCTCTTTTGAAATGTATTGAGCTTTGCTGTGGTTCAGTGAATGAAATGAGAGAGAAGTACACAAAGATTGCTGAGATTCCTTTCAACTCCACCAACAAATACCAGGTATTGTTTTATGTTCAGCTATTCAGCTGGAGATGAGATGGTACATTGGATTGGTCCTCCTGACAACATCTAATCTGCCTTGCTCTAGCTCTCAATCCACAAGAATCCCAATTCCTCAGAGACTAAGCACCTGCTGGTGATGAAAGGAGCCCCCGAGAGAATCTTGGATCGATGCTCCACAATTTTGATTCAAGGAAAAGAACAACGCTTGGATGATGAAATGAAAGATTCATTTCAAAATGCTTATGTAGAACTTGGAGGTCTTGGAGAAAGAGTCCTGGGTAAAGCTACTTTATGAAGTTCATCTTATGGCTTTGTAGGGAAAACAATAACTCACAGTAATTCTGTTCTTCTCTCACAGGTTTCTGCCACTTTTGCCTCCCTGAAGACCAGTTTCCTGAAGGTTTTGCTTTTGATACTGATGAAGTGAACTTCCCCACTGAGAATCTGTGCTTTGTTGGCCTCATGTCCATGATCGACCCTCCTCGTGCTGCTGTACCAGATGCTGTGGGCAAGTGCAGGAGTGCTGGAATCAAGGTGTTGTTTCACCTTGATTCAAGATCAGCTTCTTAAATACAGCCTATATGCACCTATGTTAAATTAAATTAATCAGATGATAAAGCACCTATGTCTTTTATCACAGGTTAGCATGGTTTCTTGTGACCATCCAATTACAGCTAAGCCTATTGTTGGGGATGTTAAATCAAGATGTTATTCTTGATTCAAGATCTGCTTCTTGAATATGTTGCACCTTTGTTGCAACATATTCAGTTTTGTTCACATTTGTTGCTTTCAACTTCAGTTAATCAAATGATAATTCAGAATCATCTGTTTCAGGTTATAATGGTTACTGGTGACCATCCAATTACAGCTAAAGCTATTGCAAAGGGTGTCGGCATTATCTCTGAAGGCAACGAGACTGTGGAAGATATTGCTGCTCGTTTGAATATCCCTGTTGGGGAGGTTAATCCAAGGTAAACTGGTCATCTCAACCACTGACAACAAATCTGTTTACTGATCCAAGAAATAATAGGAATTAAGTACTGAATTAGCTTTAGATGTCTGCTAATACAAAGTATATTTTCAGAGATGCTAAAGCTTGTGTGGTCCATGGTGGAGAATTGAAGAATATGACTGAAGACGAGCTAGATGATGTACTCAAACACCATACAGAAATCGTGTTTGCTAGAACTTCTCCACAGCAAAAACTGATCATTGTGGAAGGATGTCAACGACAGGTACCATCCAACAGTTATTATTTATTCAATTCTGCCCAAACTAGAGGATTGCACCCAGCAGTTGGTTACATTTTCAATGATTTTGTATCTTTATCAGGGAGCCATTGTAGCTGTAACAGGAGATGGTGTGAATGATTCTCCTGCTCTGAAGAAAGCTGATATTGGTGTGGCTATGGGCATTGCTGGATCTGATGTATCCAAACAGGCTGCTGACATGATCCTGCTAGATGACAACTTTGCCTCAATTGTCACTGGAGTAGAAGAAGGTATGAGATGTTATTCAAGGCCTTATACACTGAAGAATTTTTAAGGTTACTTTGACACAGATTTCTTAAATATGTCACTTCAATCTTAGGTCGTCTGATCTTTGACAACTTGAAGAAGTCCATTGCCTACACCCTGACTAGCAACATCCCTGAGATCTCACCCTTCCTTTTGTTTATCATTGCCAACATCCCTCTGCCACTGGGCACGGTCACCATTCTGTGTATTGACCTGGGCACTGACATGGTAGGTGAAAACTTTCACTTATTGTCCTATTGGGGTCGGCCCTTCAAATGTGTCGTGCCACCAACAGTTCCAGCAGATTTGACTTTTGTTTCTACCAATAGTTTTTTAACTATGTGGCCTAGAAATGTAATTCTTTTAATCTCTGATTGCTTGGTTCAGTACCAATACCGCCTGACAGAGTACCAGTGACGTTTCTGAACAGCGCCACCTATTGGTCAGAAAATGTTTGTTTTTTCCTGTACAAACTTTGTCCAGTGCTCTCCAAATCTGGATCTCATGGCCATGCTGGACAAAAGTTTTTGTTATATATTTTCGACATTCAAATCTGTTTACATTGTAATGATATTAACTTAAATATGGCATGCAGGACGTGATGCTATATCATTTCCATTAAGTTACAAAAATGTTAAAAATTTTATTTTAAATATTCTAAGAATGTTCATTGTTTAGATGTTGTTTTTAGAAAGTGATTGCTTGGTTATCAGAACATTATTCAAACATTTTTTAATCATTTAAAGTTTTTAAAACATTCCACCAACTACTTTGTTTTTGATAGGATATATAATGTTTAAAAAACACTCTACAAACGTTACTGAAAAAGTTGTAAAACCCATAACCTTTGAATGGCTTGGCTTAAAAGAATTTCCAGTGTCGACTATACCTGTGTGTTACTTAATTGTTTACACATGATGCTGATACACTTGACTCTGTAATTGAGACACTTTATATTTAATTTGTTGTTTATTGTTGCCACAGGTTCCTGCGATTTCATTGGCCTATGAAACTGCTGAAAGTGACATCATGAAGAGACAACCCAGAAATGCTAAAACAGATAAGCTGGTGAATGAGAGGCTGATCAGTATGGCCTATGGTCAAATTGGTAGGAACAAGTTTATTTAAATCAGAGAGCTCTGAATGTTTATTACTGTCAGTGCCATCCATTTATTCTGCTTAAACGAGTACTCAACCAATGCATACTCCCAAAATAGCTATTAATAATTAAATTATAAAACACAACATTTAATCAAACCCATTAACTGTGCAATTAACATATTTACCTAATCTGACATGACAATAACCTTTTCAAAAATGTCACTTAATGTTTCTTTTTTAAATACACACTCATCTACTAACATTGTCACATTATGCAACTAGTGAGAGTTTTTTCTTCCGAACACATCTTTGTGTTTTTAATTGCTTTTACCCTAAAATTAATCAGATTATTAGATTATTTGAATCTATTAAAAGACCCGCTAGTTCTAATGTCATCAAATTTAATTTCAGGTATGATGCAAGCGGTTGCAGGTTTCTTTACCTACTTTGTTATTCTTGCCGAGAACGGATTCCTGCCTTCTGACCTAGTAGGAATTCGAGTTAATTGGGATGACAAGTACCTCAATGATCTGGAAGATAGCTACGGTCAACAGTGGGTGAGTATCACAGCTCTGGTACAACCCTTCATATATCAAACATTTCTGAAACATCAATGTGGTTATATTGCTCTTCTGTTTTTGTATCTCTGCTGTAGACATATGAACGCAGAAAGATTGTGGAGTTCACGTGTCACACAGCGTTCTTCGCCAGTATAGTGATTGTACAGTGGGCTGACCTGATCATCTGCAAGACCAGAAGGAATTCTATCATACAGCAGGGAATGAGGTATGCAAACAAAGAGCCCAGCTTCAAACAGCCCATAAAATTGCCTCATATCTGTGAGAGTGGATTGTTTGTTCAGGTTGCAACTCATTTTACCTCTAAAAGCCTACAAGCCTACTGTGAGGAACATTGTTATTGTTATTTTAAAAAAGCATCATTTTCATCACCATTGTTGCACAGAATTGGAGCCATAGCCTTCTTAACCAGAGCCGTAACTTAAAAATAAATCATTGTCCCACAGAAACAAAATCCTCATCTTTGGCCTGTTTGAGGAAACTGCTCTGGCAGCGTTTCTGTCCTACTGCCCAGGCATGGACGTTGCTTTGAGAATGTACCCACTAAAGTAAGTGGAAATATCTGGTGTGCGTTTACAAAATTGTGATTTTTATTTTTATGTTTTTCAAGAGACATAAACGACCTGTTTAACACTGTTGCTTTGCTTGTAGACCATGCTGGTGGTTCTGTGCCTTCCCATATTCCCTGCTCATCTTCGTCTATGATGAAGTCAGAAGATACATCCTCAGGAGAAGCCCAGGAGGTAATGAAAGATAGTTTACAAATGTTGGCAGACTGTTCTTCACCTCAACAAAGTTTGTTTTCATTTTACAGCTGACATATCTGTTTTCCCAAGAAAGTCAGATTTTAAATGGGATCTCAGACAGCGATAACTTCTATAACAATATTTTATTGTATTTCATTCCTTTGAGAGATTAGGAATTAACTCTGTCCTTTATTGTTTTTCAGGCTGGGTGGAACAAGAAACTTACTACTGAGACGAGAAGAACGTGTTTGGAAAAATTCTGCAAGACATTGTGAAAAAGTCATTGTGATATCTTTAAAATAATGCAGAATCTGGCCAATTTCAGCATATAAATCAATAAATTTCAGCCAAATCAAATAAAAGCTGAAGTTGTTTTTGTCTCCAATATTCTTTGTGAAACTAAAAACAAAGCAGACATAAACAGTGATCCAGACCACACACTGGGCCTAATAATTGATTTTTTTGTATTTCTAAAAGTATTTCAATTTTAAACACACTGACAGACTTTTCTTCACCTTTTAAAAACACATTTTACAGGTGAAACCACAGTGAGTAGTGCTGCTACAAAGTTAAAATGTAATTGAATCGACAATATCAAAATACAACATTTTGTTAAAAGAGAAAGAAAACAGAATGTCAGGAAACATTGAATGAGCCTAGCAAGCTGAAACATAATATCATTTTTTGACTCATTAAAAATAACTCCAGACTGTCTGAATAATGTAAGACTGATTTCAAACAGGTCCGATATGCTACAGCATTAACCTTTATAACAGGGGCTTTAAAATGCTAAACAGTGGCAGAAACATGCATGCTCAACCATAAGTATTAATCTGTCTATAAAAGCAAAAACACACAGCAGGAATATAAAATGTTATTCATGTAATATTGATATTTCAGAAAAAGAAAGTCAACAGGGCAGGAAGACAACGCCGATATAAACTATAAACTGATAACAGACTTGACTAGATCAGACTCATAAATCTGTTTACTTCTCCCACTAGGGGGCATTCTTCTTGTCTAAAATTAGGGGGTGACATGATAGTTTCCATGACAACACATTTATAGGCTACAGCCCTCAGCTTGTAAATAAAATTCAAGATATTTTTAGCTCCTCTTCTTTGAAGATGCAGTCTCCTACAGTCGTGGGATCAGCAGTATCGGTACATTTTTAACATGAACCCTGGCAATATTTCTGCTTAATAACCATAATCCTGTAGATAATCCTGAAATAAAAGACAAAAACAATGACCATGAAATGAGATCCTAAGAGAACAATGTTGAAAAGAAACACGACAGAGATGCCTGTTAAACAGACCTAACAAAAATGAACGAGTACCCCAATAAAATACAAGTCATATTTCATATTCAATTTCCTACTGTGGCATAAGTCACAACCTATGCATTCATTACCAGATTGTAACTGTGATTGTACTGCAAAACTATATTAACCTGCCATTGAGAAACATGTACAAGACAATGACAAACCAAGCTGTTTAAGACTTTGTGGATTGATTAACCCATCTTAAACATGCTAACATTGAAATACCACGAGCAGAAATCACAAGAACATGTTAATGGCCAAATCCAGTCCAAAGAACAACTAACCACCCTATTTAACCCCAAGAGTCATAAATACAGAGACAACTGAACAAAAAGAAATGCATGCAAAATGCAAAATGTCAAAATGTCAAAAAATACGACATATGCACTTCAAAGAGAAACTGGTGGCGTTATTTCGCCTCATAAAGCAGGATAAGAGAATAAGAGAGATGATAAGAGAATAAGAGAGATGATAAGAGAATAAGAGAGATGATAAGAGAGATAATAAGAGATGATAAGAGAATAAGAGAGATAATAAGAGAGATAATAAGAGAATCACAGCGGCGTGTTTAACACGATCAAAGTTCAGAGGAGAAAGTCTGACATGCCGCCGATCTCCAAGCGCTTCCCCGCAGGACACGCCCCTTCCTCCCGCGTTGCCATGGCGAAACGAGCCGACGTCACGGCGGAAAAACACGTCGTATATAAGCGCTCGAGCGCTCGGACCCTGACGCGACTCGGACGCGTGTCCTCGGAAAAGACTCAGAAAACACGAAACGGGCGTTTTTTGGGGACTTTTAATTTGTCGCTTTGAAGAAAACGTGGATTTTTCCTGAAAACGCAGGTGGTCGCTTTTAATCAAAATGGGACGAGGAGTAAGTGTGAGCTCATGTGTTAAGATGTCTGGTGTCGCGCGGAAATGGTTTCATGTCGCGTTTTGCCTTTTGTTTGTCAACAAGTAAACAAGTAAACAAGTGTTTGTGAAATAAACGACGTACTCCGGGTTGGCGTTTGTCCTCCGCCGCGCTTTCTTCTTAATGGCCTCCCGAAGTGGCGGACTTCCGCAGTCTGCGTTAAAATGAATGAGATATGCGCGATATCCCGTTCATTTCTCTTTAAACCAGCGCAGTTTACGGGCCGGGAGAAAGCAACAAGTTTAAGTCTCGTTTCGGGCTTTAAAAGATACCCAAAGTTGAACCGCGTTTAGTGACGAGCGCAAACATGACGAGAAACTTCCTCCGCGGCCACCGCGGCGTCTTGTGACTTTTACGCCGAGGTGTGAGACGATCGTGTCGGTCACAAGACAAACCGAGAAACCTTTGGTTCAGCTCACGGAAAACCTGCGAGAAGACACGGAGATTTGTGCATCTGAAACCCGGGCTAAACCCCGCGGTGCGAGGCAGAAGTGAAACCTTTTGTCTGTGTGAATGCGCAGCCGTTTAATCCGGATCCGAGATCGTTTTATTTGCTGTCCGATTAAAACCTCGGGATGCACGTTTAACTCGATGCATGACATTAAACAGTTTCATGCACAAGTTAAACAGTTTCATGCTTTATGCCATAAACACGAAGATTAAAAGTTCAACTCGTTTATTTCATATATAGAGTTAATGTGCAAGCCTAATAGGACATGATCTGCTGTGATAATGTAATGGTGTGATCTGGGTTGTGCATGTTTCTGATGGTTCAATGCGGACTAAACTAGGGCAGTCTTGGGGTAAAGGGGCAGTTTTCATCAGGTCATGTCATCTTTAACACGAAGACTGGGCCAGTCAACAGGCTGAACTGAAAATATGTAAAAATACTTTTATGAAAACACGTTTTTCTAATGCAGATTTAGGTCAGGACCTGGTTTAGTCTTACTGAATGGCCATGGTTAACTGATGCACTTCAGCACATACAGTCAGAGTCTTGTGGTTTGTTTGCTGTGGCCAGTAGAGCAATAATAATTATAATAATAATATTAATATGAATTCAGAATTGCCCCACAGCAATACACCACTCCCTAATATCAGGCGCTTGGTACCAGTATGGATGTAAATTATGCATTCAGTCCCACAGTACTCATGTGATGGAAAGCTAACAGCTCTCTGCATGTTTCTTCTGGGTTTGGTGCAGTAAGCTACGCCCCCAACCCCATTAAAACCCACTGCAATGGGGCAGATGCCTTTTCTCTGCAGACTGCTGTTTATTGTGAGGGGAGAGGTTAGAAATTAAGCACGCAATTTACATTAAACAAGAAAAAGAATTGCATTCTGTAACGTTGTTTTAGACCGCATAAAAAGTTGTATTCAAATGAAGATATTCATTTGCATAATTGTTAGCCTCGTTCGTGTACTGTATTCTTGATCTGTTCTGTGGTACTATGTGAATGCTGTTTTCATTTTCATATAGGAATTTGTTACTGTAAGGTATTTACCAGGAAATTACCCAAGGTCATAACCACCATCGACACAAAGGTGTTTCACCAATATTTAGATATGATAAAGTTTGACTTGTATGGGATTTTTAGTTGTCATTTCTAAACTGTTACTACTCAGTCTTAAAACGGTAGTCTTGGTATGACTATGGGTAGGCAATGGTAATGTCCAAACACTGTAGGGTCTATAAGAAACATGGTAATGCCTTTATAGTCATTGTAAGGGTTAACACAGATTGGTTAATATGTGCTTTAGTACAGTATGAGCTTTAAGGTCTGTATCAGGTGTTGATCACAGCTGTGTACTCACTCCCCCACCAACCAAGTGTGTATATAAGCTAAGACTGTCAGCCTCCTCTGAAGAGTTCAACATTCTTTCCATTCATCAGTCACTACGTGTTAGACCTTTTGTCATTGACAATCCCATCCGACCCTGCCCCCCAGGGGCCGGTTTTGGACCCTCACCTTTTTTGGTGCAGTGGAATAGCAGATGGTAATATTCTGCCTCCATTAACTCAGAAAAGAAAAATGTCTGTGTAAGATTTTGCATCATTTCTTACTGGTTGTGTGAGTGATTTTGTAATGTTGTCCATGTTAACTTGTTTGTGTGAAAGATCGAGTTTCCGTGCTTCCATTAAAGCACACAAGATGCTCTTGAGAACATTCTCTCATTTTGCTGGGATATCATGGATCGCCAGGTTTTGCATAAACTCGTGGAGCTAAAAAAACAAACGCACCAAATTCTCAGAAGTCCATGTCAGGGTTTTTCAGTTGAACTTTTCACTCAAACTTTCATGCTGCTGATATAATTTGCATCGGAAAAGCAACGTAGAAGTATTTTTACGAGTGGTCTTTCCAAATCCCGTAGCTTACTTATTCTCTGTCTATGTTCTTAAACTGAAATGAGCTTATGTAAATCTCTGGTTAAGCTCTAATTGCCTTGTGACTGGTGTGGACAAGTTTGTACTCTGTTTTCTTGTTACCCTCCCCTGTTTATGTGCCACTTGTGAAACAAAGACCGTTGGGTTCGACACGTGACCAAACCCGTTCACGGGTCTAGGGGTGTGGCCCAGTTTCCCATAGCAACAGTGCAAAGTCCCAGAATGAGAGGAGTGATAAGCTTAAGCAGACTGTTTTTGGCTCCAGCGCAACTGAGAAAAAACAGCCACAGAAAAAGAATAGCACTTAAACTTATGACGTCCAGATCAAATTTTTACAGGAGCATTGGGGATAGGGTTCTGCCGTTATTGTTTTATCTAGTACCTTTAAACTTGCCCTTCAAACTTTTTCCACACACATAAGCAACATGTAAGATGACCAAACGTGTACCAAACCGGACGACTAAGCATTTACATAAAACTTGCAGCAGCAGACGGAACAGAAAATGCCGAGTTCAGCTGTCATGATCAGTCGGGCACCGTCATGATCAGTGGCCTGTTCTTTGTTTTGTGCCCCTTTAATCTTCAGTTTCTTCATTTTGTAGAGCTTTACAGATTAGTACCAGAGTATGGACAGACATGCTGTAGAAAATAAAGACTGAGGAAAAAAAATGTGTCTGTAAGATCTGTATTACCAGTTTAAAGGTGACCCCTTTCAATGTCTGCCTGATTTTGACTATGTGGAATTGGTAGACAAATGAATGATAACTGATGTTTGCAGAGAAGGCTGGCTGATATACTGAATACATATTTACTTAATTCATGAAACAATAAATAATTTCACTTACATAATACATTTAGAAAACTTTTTGCCACTGACAAAGCTGAAATTAATTCTTCCTGCAATTGGTCTATTGAACATGCAATTAGTTTCAATATCATTAGCTAGCAGATCTCATACAAATCTTCATTTAAAGCCTCTTGAGATAATGAGTCACCTATTGTATTCACAATAAGAGCTGTTGCTTAACAGTAGTAGAGGTCTAAGGTTAATTGCTTTTGAAGTTAAATGTTAATGGTTGCACGTTATCCATTGGCATCACCCGACCAGTTTGGTAATCTGCACCTTGTTACCTCTTGCTAATATTTGACACTTGTATGCATTTTTAAATGCGCACATTGTGTAACATCAGTCACAGTGTAAAAATTCTGTGTAAGCATATAAAGCCAAAGTTTAACCAGCACCCATTCATTAATTGTAAGCCTTTAGAAATGTCAATATCGCAATATAACTTTGCAATTTCCCAGTGCAATTTGCAGATTATGGCGCGTTTTTGTCATATTCATCTGTCTGAATTCACTTTTGTTAGAACATGCACAGGAACTTGAATGCTTTTTTATTTGCTCATTTCTCCACAGGAAGGTCGAGAACAATATGAGCTGGCAGCCACCTCGGAGCAGGGGGGCAAGAAGTCAAAGCCCAAGGGCAAAAAAGAGAAGGACAAAGACATGGATGAACTCAAAAAAGAAGTGGATTTGGTGAGTCAGTTTGTTTGACGCTGGTCTTTTCATCTTTTCAAAATGTTTATTGGCGAACAAGTTGTGTAAATGTTTTGTGATCTTTGTGAAATGCTAAAATGTTAATTTTGTTGTAGGATGATCACAAATTGACTCTAGATGAACTCAATAGGAAATATGGCACTGATTTAACAAAGGTGAGTCTATACTCAGCTGAGTAACTAATCATTTGCATGAAGTTTTCCTGTATGTTGTGTAACATCTCTCTTTTCCAGGGACTGTCCGCTGATCGTGCTAAGGAAATCTTGGCTCGTGATGGACCCAACGCTTTGACTCCGCCTCCAACAACTCCAGAATGGGTGAAGTTCTGCAAACAGCTCTTCGGAGGTTTCTCAACTCTCCTGTGGATTGGAGCCATCCTCTGTTTTCTTGCTTATGGAATCCAGGCTGCCTCAGAAGAAGAACCTGCCAATGATAACGTAAGGAGAAAATGATGGTACACTTTGTTGCATGCATGTATTTGAAGATCACTCTTAGCAGTTTTTCATAACCTCTGTTCTGTTGTCCTACACAGCTGTATTTGGGAATTGTGCTTTCTGCTGTTGTGATGATCACTGGATGTTTCTCATACTATCAAGAGGCCAAGAGCTCCAAGATCATGGACTCCTTCAAGAACCTTGTCCCTCAGGTTGGGGAAGATATCTTTTTTTTATTGATGTATTTTCAGGAATGTTCTCATCTCCAGTGACATTAATTTCTGGTGTTGTGTCACAGCAAGCCTTGGTTATCCGTGATGGTGAGAAGAAGAACATCAATGCTGAAGAAGTTGTTGTTGGAGATCTGGTGGAAGTCAAGGGTGGTGACAGAATTCCTGCTGATCTGCGTATCATTTCTGCTCATGGATGCAAGGTGAAAATACCATTGTTAAATCATTTGTCTTTTGAATAGTGACACATTTATTCTTCCATGTCTACAAGAAGTTACAAATGATCATGTCTGTTTTCAGGTGGACAACTCTTCACTCACTGGTGAATCTGAGCCCCAGACTCGTACTCCTGACTTCTCCAATGAAAACCCTCTGGAGACGAGAAACATTGCATTCTTCTCTACCAACTGTGTTGAAGGTACAAAATAAGAAATTTGTTTTTAAAAAGCAATCCCAGCTAACAATTTAAAGTCGTACGAACGTTTCCCTAATGTTTTAATTAACAATAACATTAAAAGTTGTCTTCATTGTAACTAATTTTGCATGTAGGTACTGCCAGAGGTATTGTCATCAACACTGGTGACCGTACTGTTATGGGTCGTATCGCTACTCTTGCTTCTGGTCTAGAAGTTGGTCGAACTCCAATCTCCATTGAGATTGAGCATTTTATTCACATCATAACTGGTGTCGCTGTCTTCCTGGGCGTAAGCTTCTTCATTCTGTCCTTGATCCTGGGCTACAGTTGGCTGGAAGCTGTCATCTTCTTGATTGGTATCATTGTCGCCAATGTGCCAGAGGGTCTTTTAGCTACTGTTACTGTAAGTGCCACCTGGAATCATACATTGAACCTCTACAGTTAGTATTAACAGTGAGTGAGAATAAACATGGTGCACTGGTTAGGTTTCATGTTCAGAAACTTTGTTCTTCATTTCCAGGTGTGTCTTACTCTGACCGCCAAACGGATGGCAAAGAAGAATTGTCTGGTTAAGAATCTTGAAGCTGTTGAGACTCTTGGCTCAACCTCCACCATCTGCTCTGACAAGACTGGAACTTTAACCCAAAACCGGATGACTGTGGCTCACATGTGGTTTGACAACCAGATTCATGAAGCAGACACCACAGAGAACCAGAGTGGCACCTCATTTGACAGAAGCTCAGCTACATGGGCTGCCCTTGCACGAGTCGCTGGCCTGTGCAATCGTGCTGTCTTCCTTGCTGAACAAGAAAACGTCCCGATTCTGAAGGTCTGTTTTGATACTCGTATGTTACTCTGAACCCTAATTATTAAACTGATGTTTTGACATGTATGACACAATATTAACAATAAGCAACCACCCACAATACCCTACAAATGTACTAAAACCACTCACAGCACCTTTGCTGCTCCACATAGCAACATCTTGGCGAGTTCTGCACAGACAAACACTGTTCACATTTTCTTCAGAAAATGAAGAAACCTGTTTATAATGCTGCCGTCAGAGAGTTGTTGACTCCCTAGTAAGCTGTGTTTGTATGCTTGTTCTTAGTATTACTCTTTGCCTCTGGGGCTTTTGCTCTCCAGAGTCTGTCTCTGGAACACACGGTTTCCCTCTAAACACCCTGTAATTTCTGCCTTGTTTTGAAATGGGACTAATTTGTTGGAGAGTTACCTCATAGTCAAGAGCCCATTTTACTTGGCCTGCTAAAACATTGAAGCAGTCTGTGGATGTTGTGCGTGCAACAAAACAAGCGTTTGTTGTTCTGTTTTTTACTTTTTTTTTTTTTTTTGTTGGCAGAGAGATGTGGCTGGAGATGCCTCAGAGTCTGCCCTTCTGAAATGTATCGAGCTCTGCTGTGGTTCAGTGAAGGAGATGAGAGAGAAGTACACAAAGATTGCTGAGATCCCTTTCAACTCCACCAACAAATACCAGGTACCCCCATCTCTTATGTATGTTGCATAAAAGGAGGTCATTCTATGAATTTTAGATTTCTAACTCTATTTTCTACGGGCCTTTTGTAGCTTTCCATCCATAAGAACACCAATGCATCTGAGAGCAAACACCTGCTGGTGATGAAAGGAGCTCCTGAGAGGATTCTGGATAGGTGCACCTCTATTTTGATCCAAGGAAAGGAGCAGCCCCTGGATGATGAGATGAAGGATGCCTTCCAGAATGCCTACTTGGAACTTGGTGGTCTGGGAGAAAGAGTGCTGGGTAATCTTGCACTTATTGATTGCAAACTGTCAGCCTTGACTTCACACTGTTTACCTGCTTTCTTAACCTTAAATCTTAACCTTCTAACTCTTTCCTTGCTGCATTTTGACAGGATTCTGCCACTTTAACCTTCCTGATGAACAGTTTCCTGAAGACTTCCAATTTGACACTGATGAGGTGAACTTCCCCACTGAGAACCTTTGTTTCATTGGCCTTATGTCCATGATTGACCCTCCTCGTGCTGCTGTACCAGATGCTGTGGGCAAGTGTAGGAGTGCTGGAATCAAGGTATGTCAGAGTCTTCAGAAATAACTGTCTCTTGGTCTCTTTGCCCTGTTATGCTGAAGCACACAACCAGAAACTCACAAGATGTTCATAAAATCTGACATTCTGAATTTTGATTCTGATTTAAAACATGTTCTAGGTTATCATGGTGACCGGTGATCATCCAATCACAGCCAAGGCCATTGCTAAAGGAGTCGGTATCATCTCTGAGGGCAACGAGACCATTGAAGACATTGCTGCTCGCTTGAACATTCCTATTAATGAGGTCAACCCGAGGTAACAGGTTCTTCTTCTGATTGGATGTTATCATTGGCCAGTTCTTTTGGCCAGATATTTATTGCATCCAGTTTCTCATCTCATTTCTTTGAAGGGATGCCAAGGCTTGTGTCATCCATGGTGGTGACCTGAAGGATCTGACCCCTGAGCAGTTAGACGATGTTTTAAAACACCACACAGAGATTGTGTTTGCCAGAACATCTCCTCAGCAGAAGCTGATTATCGTTGAAGGCTGCCAGAGACAGGTTTGTCTTACACTTTCAAAGCCATCAAAATGTCACCAGCTTACTTTGATAAGATAAGCGATGGGTATCTTACTTGGCTCAGTGTGACACAGCAGGATTACAGCATTAAGTAACATCTACTATCTACTTAGGCCATTTCTGGGTATGAACGTTCGGCTCAGAAGACACAATCTCAGCCAATCAGTGAACGTTAGGTGTTTAAAATACGGCAACGTAAACACTGTAAACTTCACTATGAGCCCAATGACACAGAAGCAATTGTTTATGTTAATTATCAGAGCTGGTTTGGTCGATTCATTGGTTTATCATGTCAGGACAGTGTTGTGTAAGATACATTGCTGTTTGTCCACAGGGAGCCATTGTAGCTGTAACAGGAGATGGTGTGAATGATTCTCCTGCTCTGAAGAAAGCTGATATTGGTGTGGCTATGGGCATTGCTGGATCTGATGTATCCAAACAGGCTGCTGACATGATCCTGCTGGATGACAACTTTGCCTCAATTGTCACTGGAGTGGAAGAAGGTAGAACTCCTTGGAAAAATACCCAACACTTCCTGCTGCTTTGCCAAATGACTAGTTGTATCCTAAAGAACTTCTTTCTCATTTTCTTGTACCAGGTCGTCTGATCTTTGACAACTTAAAGAAGTCCATTGCCTACACCCTGACAAGTAACATTCCTGAGATCACCCCCTTCCTCCTTTTCATCATCGCCAACATCCCTCTGCCTTTGGGCACAGTCACCATTCTCTGTATTGATCTGGGAACTGACATGGTCAGCACAACACTGTTTAACTAGTATCTAGCCATTTGGTTAGTGGGGTCATTTTGTTTTACACGCTGTTATCCTGTTTTCTGTCTTCAAGGTTCCTGCGATCTCATTGGCCTATGAAGCTGCGGAGAGTGACATCATGAAACGCCAACCCAGAAACCCCAAGACGGACAAACTTGTGAACGAGAGGCTCATTAGCATAGCATATGGTCAAATCGGTAAGGTTCTTGGGTTCTTCAGTGCAAACTAATCACAAAGGCAGGTAACGTTTGGGTACACAAAGTGACTTGAGTCTAAACCAATCTGACAGAGTCATGTTAGATTAGAAACATTTTAAGAAAGTGTATCACGTACTTGAGTACTAATTAAAGCAATGTAAGAACTTGTGTGGTTGAAAATTGACATTTGCAGGTTGTTGGACTTGTGATGGTTCAGCCAGGTCGTTTATTCTGCTTTCCTTCACAGGTATGATTCAAGCCCTTGCCGGGTTCTTCACATATTTTGTCATCATGGCTGAAAATGGTTTTCTCCCATCAACATTGTTGGGTATTCGAGTGTTGTGGGATGACAAGTATGTCAATGATCTGGAGGACAGTTACGGCCAGCAATGGGTGAGGGTTTTCCGTTATCCAGCAGGCTTTCAAATTGGTTCCTTTCCAGTATTTAGTCTAAATCTCATGTTCTTGGCTTCCTCAGACATACGAGCAGAGGAAAATCGTGGAGTTTACGTGTCACACAGCGTTCTTCACCAGCATTGTGATTGTACAGTGGGCTGATCTGATCATCTGTAAGACCAGGAGGAACTCTGTTTTCCAGCAGGGAATGAAGTGAGTACAGACTGCTGTCATTTAATCAAATCTGAATACTCCAAAGATTAATAAAGAGGATGAAAACTCAAATCACTGTTATTTTCCACAGGAATAAGATCCTCATCTTTGGTCTGTTTGAGGAAACTGCTCTTGCAGCATTCTTGTCCTACTGCCCGGGTATGGACGTTGCCCTTAGAATGTATCCACTCAAGTAAGTGTCTTGTGTCATGGCTTATGGTCATTAAAGCTGTAATCTAGATTGTAACTTTGCAATATGTAATATAACTGTAACCGTTTTGTCTCCTCCTCTAGACCAAACTGGTGGTTTTGCGCCTTTCCCTACTCACTCCTCATCTTTATTTATGATGAAATCCGTAAGCTTATCATCAGACGCAGCCCAGGAGGTAAGGGAACGTTCAGAGAACATTCAACTGCGTCATAACGGAAATCAGTTTCATGTAGTCATGTAACATTATAACTCTGTTCCAAAACCTGCTGAACTGAGTTTCTAGCTAAAGCATCATTCTTACAGAAACGGATCCTCAAGTGGACAATTGTAAATGGTTTGCATATGAAACATTATTTGTAATCCATGTCTCTAGTCTTCATCCACCATCTTGAATTATTTTTCACGAGCTACACCAAGGTTTGGAACAGAGTTGGTGTTTGTTGATGCTTTAGTTTGACGGCAGTTGATAAATGTTCACAAAGATGTACACAATACACATGCAAACTGTGCTGATCTGACTTTGTATTTTTGTCATAGGTTGGGTGGAGAGGGAGACCTACTATTAAAAAGCCCGGCTGCATCACACAAGTTTATTTGCATGGTTGACTTGCTGCTTGGAATTTTAACCTCAGTAATATGGATGTGGTTTTATATAGGGAATGCTTGATACAAACACTGAGATCGTGAACCAAGACATTGCGTGCCTTGTTTCTGAAGCCGGACCAATTTTATATACGTTTTTAAATGTGTATTATAAAATAAACTTGCAGTCAGGTCCCACGTTCTGTCTCATTTTCTTTTTTGTTTACATTAATTTAAACGTTATACGTCTGTATTTTAATTTGGCACATGCTCAGCTCGAGTGCATGATGGATGCTGATGGTTGTTTGGACCTCCCAGTGTTTTACTTTGATAAACCTTACAGAAAGTACCATGGTAACCATAGTTTCCCCCTATATAGATATATAGATATACATATATATTTATAGAATTAATGTTACTGTTATTCTGTTATTAATAGAATTAATGTTAATACTGTAAAATTGAATTTCATCATTTTGTTTTCTGTATTTTGATGGCACTGATGGCTAATATAATCAATAACAATTTGTAACATTTATTGCAGTAACTTTGGTTACCATGTTAAATCTTTGTAAGGGGCATGGCAGAACTGTCTGATAAACAGTTTGGAAACGATGGATTTAAAAGCAGACGGGTATATCTGCTGATCTTATTTCCATTTCAACAGCCTGTTACGGACACATGAATTAGGTTACAGTACATTATCCTCCCCAGTGAGAGTGGGTTTAGAACGTTTTCCAGGTCTTATGCCTGGAGGGGACCAGAACTGTGCTTGTCTCCACCCACCCTGCAGAAATCTGCCTGGAAAACCATCACAGATTCAGCTAAAGTATCACGATTCAAACATGAGAGCCAGCGGCGAATGTTTTCGTGTTGAGACACTAACATTGTGCTTACAGCTAATACAGGTAATTTCAATTGATTGATATGCATAATTTAAAATGCATTATTTTAATGAAAACATGCTTAAATAATTTTCTGGCATTATAGTCAACCCTAAATACACACAAATGAAATCTTTGTTCCATACATTTTCTCACTGAATAAATGAGTAAAATGTCACTTGTAAACGTTACTGTTTCCTGTTGAATGCACAGTGATAAGCCACTGTTGGGTGTTTTTTTTAGACAACAGATGTTATAGAACGGATAAACAATTCAATTTTAATATCCACCAATACATCAGTCAAACTGATTGTTGGTTCATTACGGAGGTTATTAAAAATGGCCCTAAAGCTAATATGGGTGTTCGTGCTTACCATCTTAAAAAAATCTGGCACAGATATCTTGAATGTTAAGAGTCCTCCTTGTTTTGCTTTGTTTTTCTTTGCGTTTGATTTGATGGTTTTTCTTTGGATGAAGCCCCAGGTTAACAGCTTGCTCAGGCTGGGCTGCCTGTCTGCTTCCTATTTTTGGCAGGAGGCCACACTGGGAGAACATGATGGGGTGGGGTTGGGATTGGAGAGGTTATTGTCCGAGCCTGGGTGAGCTTGAATATATTTGAGTCATTTCCTGTTGAGTGATCATGCATGCAATGCTAACGGCTACTCTTAGACGAGGCTGTAGAAAGCATATTTCCTTTTGTTGGTTTTATTGGGTTGTTCGATAGTTTAATCAGGCACAATTAACTCGCAGTTCATTCATTCAATAGCAGTCTCGTGAAATTATGCAAGACGTGTCATTAAAGCCAATAGAACCTGCCGAGCTTGCTCAAGTTATGCATTTCCTTAGCAACAAAGTTACGACAAGCTATTTGTTCTTTTCATAATGTTTGCATAACATTGAACGTTTGTTTTATAACTGTTACATACTCTTTACGTCAAAGTTTCTCATCAGGGTCTTGCAAAAACATCCCCAGGTCATATTCTGCAACTAAAACTACAATTTTTTTGCACATTTGGAATTAATTTGACAATGAAATGTCTTCTTTTTTGCTTTGGATTTTTGGGAATCAAATATGACCTGGAGTCTGGACCTGGATTTCTTTGTCAGATTAATCCAAACACTTCCGGACAGCTTCTAAACCAGCACTTCCATTTCCTAATAACTTATGACGGCACAGTGTAATAGTGTTTATCTATTCCCTGTTTTTGGCTGCAATCTGTTCTACAGTCTCTTAATTAATCATTCCGGTTTTTTCCATTATCACTGAATTGCAGTACTTGAATGGTTCTCTTGAGGTTTGGAATGAGGTCAGGGAGAGGTCAGTGGAGTGGGTGTTTTATGGTTAAAGTGATTCGGCACTAGAATTACAAAACCAGTAACCTCGAGTGGGAAGTTTCTGTAACATGGGGCGGGAGGTCAATTTCGTTCAGTTTGTACAAATCATGTTTGTTCAAGTGTTTTGCATGTTTTTTGCATGATTTCACTATGCATTTAAAAGTTAAATTGTTCTGATGTGTTTGAAACTTTCGGTCTGTTAAGGAGTGAAACCCAGTTCAGACTGCAAACAACAATGGCAGACCAAAAGAGGCACCAGTTTTAGTGTTTGTTGCACCCTTAACAACAAGCAGATGCGCATGTGCAAAATGTATAAATCCAGAACCATTTTGTACAGAAATTGAATGCCATCCATTAAAAATGAAGCTTGTTGATCATGTAAACCTATTAGAACTTGTTGTATTTGCTGAATCTAAATGTGATTGTATTCTTCAGAGAAAAACGACTGTTAAAATGAACCAATAAAGCAGGACTTTCTGCTGTCTCCTGAAGCTGCTGCTTGGGCTGTTTCATTGCAAAGTTATGAGGTTTGCGAATATGAGCAACCGCCAAAGTCCCTGGAGCTCTGTCTATAGTCAATTTGCTAATGCACACTCCCCACTTTTCTTGAGAGCATTAATGGAGCGTGTCAGAGTTTGGGATTCGAGTTTAGTTTATGACACATTCAAAAACTCTCTCTCACACACACACAAAACATTGTAGGCAGTGAGCAGCACAGATTTTTGGGTCAAGTCGATTAAACCACTAAAACCTTTATATGAATAGCCATTCATGTTTACAAAAATTGATGTTTATAAAGAACAAAATATCTAAATATTGTCTTTTATATAATAGTTAGATTGAATGTGGCAATAATAAAAACTAATGTTCATGTATATATATATATATATATATATATATATATATATATATATGCATGCATGTAAAGATCCTGCAGCCTTAGAAAGACTTCTAATGTCTTCACACTATTGCTTTTCTGAGGAGATTCAGGTCAATTTGAGGCACCATTTACACACAGACACAGTAGAGGAATTATGAACTTCATTTATGCACTGAGGTTTGCTGAATCACAAACTCTAAACAACAGTAATAGTGATGCTTGCCTATATGATACTTTTACAGAAAGCATCATTATTGTTGAGTGTTTTTATTAAGAAAAAATGACAAATATGTAAATAAATATAAAGAGCAATAACTACAGTATCAGAAACAAAATGTTAATGTCTAATGTTACCCAGCTAACAGCTATGGGTTGCAATGTTTCCATAATGTTTCCATTAAGTAACAAAAACAAAAATATTCTAGGAATTGCTTTAAATGTCCAACATTGAAGATGTTGTACTTTACATTTGTACATTGTACTTTTGTTTATTATAAGAACAATATTCAAACATTTTTTAATTCTGTAACAAAATTAAAGTAATGGATCCTAATTTTGGTATGATGGATCCTAATGATGATTACCGGGTACAATAGTTCTTTCAAGCTTGCTTTGTATTGATCAAAAACCCCTGAACATGAATCTTACAGGAAATGAGTTTACAAGCTCAATGAGTCCAAACCATCAGTATGAAACTATCTTTGAACAGCAGCCGAGACATTTTAACCTCTTGTTATCTCAGAGCATTCAACTGCAGAACGTGTGATTCTTAAAGACTAACCAAGACATTTAAACCAAGACTAAAGCATATTAAAAACAGTCATGTTTTTAATGAGAACATGGTTAATGTTCTCTAAAGCTCTATTAAAGTTATCAAAAAAACCTTTCTTGCAGTAACATTAGCAGAATATTTTATATAAACATTATATAATAAAATGTCAAAAACATTTTTCGTAAGTTGTTAGTGGAACATTTAAAAACGTTACAGAATTAAAAAGCTTAAATAATGTTCTTATAACCAAGCAATAACGTTAATACAACATCTAGAAAACAAGACTTTTAACATTTCTAGAACATTTAAAATAGCATTTTTAACATTTGCGTTACTTAAAGTAAATGTTTTTTTTTTGGTTCTTACAGCCTAAAATTGCTAGCTGGGTAATTAACCTCCATCAGACTCCCACAAATCATCTGTTGTGCTCAGAGAGGGAAGATGTGCAGTAATGAATCAGACAACAAAAACACTGTAAGACAAATCTGATACACTGAAGAATAACATCAACCATACAATGGAAAATGACCTAAAGCTTTGGGCACATCCTGTGATTGGAGGAAAGAGGCTTGATTTAATTAGTCTTGTTTCATCACTAATTGCACAGCCTACACGAGCCATCTGAATTTCCAATGAGCAGTTTCTTTCATGTGTTTCATTGTAAAACACACACACACACACACTCACATTTACTTGCTGCTGTTTCCTCTGCCCACACTGAGCACTGATTTATTACTGCCCAAAACTACAGAGATAATTACAAAGGCAAAGAACCGGTTGTAAGAGCACTTAATTAAATTGATGAATCCCACAAATCTGCCAAACTCAAAAGGAGGAAGTAAGAATGATCTTTTCATATTAAATTTCATGAATCAAAATGTGTTGCCCTGTTTCTCATGCAAATGTAGCGCACAAAAATGATACAGTGTTTAAATTTCTTTAGGAAAAGCTAATTTTCCTTCCTAAAAACCTCCCAGCTAACAAGTTTAGGTTGCAAGAACGTTTCCATAGCATTTGCATTAAGTAATAAAAATGTAAAAACATTATTTTAAAAATTCTAGGTACGTTCAAAACGTCCATTTTTTGATGTTGTCAACATTATTTTTGGTTATAAGAATGTTATTTAAACATTTTTCAATTCTGTAACATTTTATAACGTTCCACTAACTGAAAAATAACGTTTTTGATATACATAACATATAGCGTTAAAAAAGTTCTACTAACATTAATTGCAAGAGTATATTTGATAACTTGGAGAGAACTTTTACAGAACATTACCCAATGTTCTGAGAACGTCCCCTGTTAGCTGGGCTACTGAGGCACATCATCAGAGTTGGACTCAGTCTATGTAATTTGGGAAGAGCAATTTCTGAGAACCGTCTTAATGACTTCTTGGAAGCCGGTTTCATTTTGCAATTGGAAATGAAATGTGATTTTAGGAGCATTTCCAGGGGCTGCTGGGGGCAGTGAAGCACACAGATGGAATCTGAGAGGCTGTTGAGGGTCTGAAAGATTATGATGAACATTCGGCACCTTAAAGACACAAGAGCTGCCTTGCAATCTACTGCCTACATCCCAGCTAACACAGAACATTCTCAGACTCAACATAGGCTAATGTTCTCCTAAAGTTCTCTCAAAGTTATGAAAAATGTCCTTGTAGTAACGTTAGTAGGAAGTTAGTATAGACCCTCCCATCAGCACACTCTCCAAAGCCCAGCCTCCTTCAACACATGAACATAGACAAGGAGGACATTCAATCTGGACCGAATGCAATGTTGGGTGAACATTTTATGGTCCTGCAGCTTCCACAGAAGATATATAAATATATAAATATATTCAGACCACTTAATGATTTCTTTCAGGATGTGAAGAGACTTTAACAAGCATAACAAAAAATGTTTCTGGGAAATTTGCCTAGCCTGCCTTTAAATATGTTCATCACAATTACTCATGTTGTTTTCTGTAACAGAAGAGGTGGGGCTTCAGGAGCTTGTGCTAAATGATTTGAGGCAGCATTTGCTCTCTGTCACTTTGATGGTTTCCAGTTTTTGCTCCAGGGTAGTTTTAAACTCATGACCCTTTGAAATAAAGGTGGTCATATGAGCGGGTGGGCAATGAAGCCAGAGGGCCAAAGCTGCGTCTGATTGTCAACAGGAGCAGTTCAGAGCTCTTTCTCTGGGATCTTTGGTGAGAAACCATGACATGGTCCTCAGCTTGTCCTACAGCTGCAGAATGGAGCAAACAGACAGAAGATGTAGACAGCAGACTGAGGTTTTTGCTTGACTCTTCTGTCTCTGTGATGTTTTTGTTAGGCTCAGATTTTCCATGATCCCAGCGTTTGGGACCAAACAATATAACATTTTAATGATCTGAGATATGCGAGGTATGTTCGTTTTGTAGCTCTATACTCTTACTGTTTGTTAACAGTTGTCTCATCTGTGGATATTTTATGAGAAACATCTGAGACGTGGTTTATAATTAAATGAAAAATAACCACGTTATATCTCCTGAGCTATACAAATGAGCAACATCTGAACAATATTCTTTTTTGGCACTTCTTGTGAAAACAAAAGTACGCAATTAAACACTAAATTAAAGAAAGTCAACAGAAAGACATCCCAATAAACTGCAGTTCTGTGATATAAAATCGAATAATTGTTCACTCTGAAACACCTGGTGACCGTTTTTTTTCCTAGATTCATAAATCTAAATGAAATCAAGGTATGATGACTATTGATCAAGAATCGAACTGACCCGAAATAATGCAGGATTATTGTTACAGCTTTTAATGTAGGAGTGACTTTTTCCTTCTGTTTATTGCAGTACAATTCTGCACCACAAGTATCAGTGATCACAAATAAAACATGAGGCCATGTGTGCCACTGATATTTTATTAAAACATCCAAATGGTTCAGAGTCTTACTGAACCATTTGTGTGAAGACACACACACGTTTACCTGTCTGTCTAAATGAGGACATTTCATAGACTTCTGTTGCTTTTACACACAGTTAGTTACAAACAATATAACCTAACCTACACTCTAATCCTAACAGAAAACGTTTTCTGTTTTCTGCATTTTTACAATTTAAACACAATCTTTTTATAGTGTTTTTACAATTCAGGATGTCAAATTTGTCAGGTTTTTTTTACAAATTTGCCCCCCCACACACACACACAGTTAAAGGGAGACAGTGAAGAATGGGGGATGTGAATATTGGCTCATAATGGCAGAGAGGAGATGCAGCAGGTATATGAATCCCCTGTGGTTAAATGAACTGATATTCATTTAACACAGACAAGGAGTGGATAGATGCTGAAAGACACCCAACAGATGCGCCGATTCAGCCCTGACAAACTGGGTTATTTATGCAGGGCCTTATGATGTATAGAGTAGCCTTATAGTCTTAGTCTTACAAAACATAAGAATCTTATAAAGCCTGTAAGGAATCTTAATATTGTGCGAGATTGAGATTATTTAAGAAAAAAATGAATACAATCTGTAGAGCTCTTGATGATTGATGGTTGCTAGGATCTTCTGGGTGGTGACTAGGACTTTGCTATGCAGTTGCTATGGTGATCAGAGTGGTTTCTAGGACATTGGTAGGCAGTTGCTAGGGTTTCTGAGTGGTTTCTAGGGCATTGCTAAGTGTTGCCAGGGTGTTTCTAAGTCATTGTCAGCTGGTTTCACTGATGATCTTGGTGGTTGCTAAGGGGTTGCCATGGCTATGCTATTTAATACAAAATTCTTAGAAAATTACAAAATTAGAGCATTGCTAGATGCCCTTTATAGCCAAAACGAGTTCACCTCCTCTGTTCTCTATGGTTTAAGTCTCTTCTGTAAGGTCATGGGATTTTTTAGGTAAAAGCTGTAGGCTGGGCTAACGTGCTTATATTCCTGGGCATGTATATTGTAGCTCTCAGGATTAATTGTAAACTTTGTGTCGTACCCTACGCACAACACGCCTGCCTTTGAGAATCATCCATTCAGTTTGTATTCAGTAATTATCTCGCACACCATCTGCCGCTAAACATACAACAAGGTGTTGGGAATATCTCGGCCAAACCAGGAGATTGTAGTGGAGAAACATTTTCACATTCCAGAAAGCAGCTATTTTTAGAGTCATCACCCCCCTGGGGAAGCTTGTGGGGCTTCGGCTGTGAGTCGGGTCTGATTAGAATTGAATGAGGCTCCACATGAGACCACACACAAATACACACACACATTTGTCTTCTCATATGTTTAGGTATTTGCCTGTGTTGGTATTTTCGTGTAGTTTAAAGTCAAAAAGGTCTACATGGTGTAACATTCCTGAGATCTACCTTTTTATGCATTTGACAGATGCACTTTTATTCAGAGTAATTTCCAGTACGTATGTTACATGGGAATAAATTGGGAATCTAATGGGAATTGTCCTCAAAATGTTGGCTAACATTCTCTAAATGTTGTCTCAAGGTTATCAAAACTGTTTTATGCAGTAACATTTGTAGAACGTTTTTAATGTTACATATCAAAATTGTATTCTTAAGTAGCTGGTGGAAAACATTACAGAATTGCTATGAATGTTGAATGTTCTGAAACATCCATTGCTTGGTAAGAACGGTATTGAAAAGTCTTTCATTCTGTAACTGTTTAAAACATTCCCCTAACAACCTTAGAATAACGTTTTGATATATAACATTAAAAAGGTTCCACTACAAGAACGTTACTGCAAGAACGTTTTTGATCACTTGATCAGCCAATGCTTTGAGAACGTTTCCTGTTAGCTGGGATACTGCATCCTAACTGAACTCCAGAGCACTCCTTTGCCAGACCAGAGCATATGTGCCGCTGATTTTGTGTCCCCTGTCCTGTTGCTGTGTGTGATTTATTGGCATTACAGCAGGCCTCTCAGCAGGAGCTGGACGTCATGAACCAATGAACACTGGACTGTTCCTCTCAACACCCACCCACAAATCCATCAGGCCACACCAACCACTCTCAGATACTGGCTGCAGGTCTGTGATGTGTGCGTGCCAGATTTCTGAGTAACAGATTTAACACTGATTTGCAAAATCACTTAAATGAATAGAAAATACCATTAATTTCCTAATACAGCAGCTAAGCAGAAACAGGAATTATTCACATACTGTGAAAATTGAAATTGTACGCATTTTAAGTTCTTTGTATCCCTGTTCAGCAATATTTATAAGGAGGGATTTTATGTTTTGCCTCAGGAATAATGTAAAATAAAGAATTACTAATGAACAAAGCGAGTTGATATAATCCATCAGCAGGTGGGATTGTGTTTAATTCTATTTAATCTTGTTTAATGTGTCCGATTACGCAGATCCATAATTAACCAGCTACATAATGAAGAAAGACTCCAGCTTCTCGCTATTATAATAATAGAACTGCGACATGTTGTTAATTCTATAATCTGTGGCTCGGCATAGACTGGAAACAATGTTGTAATAATGTAAAATATGTGAAAAATATTGTGTTTCTAAACAATTAAACATGAAAACCTATTTTAGTACACCCCGAAAACCAAATCAGAACTGTTAAAGGGCACAGCAGGACCTCGTCAAATGTTGTTGTTTATCATAACTTGGTTTATTAAGTTTGTCTCGGCAGGGTGGATGATTTCTTGTCGTATTTTAATCCTCATCGGCTGCCTGCTGCGCATTTGCCAGACGCATTCATCATATCCATGTGGAAAAACAAGCAATCCAATATAGTGTTCCTCCCTCAATACACATTTCCTGCACCGCTGACACACTGTCATTGTCCTGAGAAGGTTGTGTCAACATTATGTGAATGTTGTGATGTTTAACCAGGGCGTTCATTATACAAACGCATGCATTATGGATAATGGACCATCTTTCTGCTTTTGTCACACGGATGTCTCATGCAGTAAAAACAAATACAGCCAAATGACTACAGGGAACGTCCCCTTGTCTGAAATCCTAAGTCAAACAAACACACTCCAACTCGAATGCCAAGCACAACCTACTTTTAAACCAGGAGGCACAAGCAAGAAAATTGCCACTCTTGCTGGAAATATAAAACATCTTTTGTACTCAAATGAGAGTCTTTACCATGATGCAACGCACAGGCAACAGCATCTGTGCTATGACACTGTCATCAATTTTCCTATGAAGCATTTCGAGCAGATCCTGAGAGTGCCTGTAACTGCACATCATACAAGCAACTAAATAAATAAACATTCGGATGATGCTTTCATCCCTGCCTGCAGGCGAACACAGATGGATCCTAGCAAGATAAGCCGGAAACTCCCCACACTGCCAGATACAGTAATGTGGCCTGATACTGCTGCCCACACAGCTAACAATTGCAGGTTGTAAGAACGTTTCCCTAACATTTGCATTAAGTTACAAAAACATTAAAAGTGTTCTTTTGAATGGTCTAAGAACAATCAAAACGTCCAGATTTGTATGTTGTAGTAATGTTATTGTTTGGTTATAAGAACACTATTCAAGCATCTTTTTAATTATGTAACATTTTTACAATGTTCCACTAACAACCTAAACTAACTAATTATGTTTTTGATACAGATGATATATATATAGCGTTAAAAAAGTTGTACTAATGTTCCTGCAAGAATGTTTTTTGATAACTTTGAGAGTACTTTAGAGAACGTTCTGAGAACATTCCCTGTTAGCTGGTTAATCAATGCCTTCACGGAAGGCTCAAAGGTTTCTCTCAGCTCAGAGCTCATATGCTAAACTGTCTTTGCTGTGGAAAATTATTTAGCACCACCAGGTTCTAAGGAGGCGTCAGCACTTTTCCTTGCGGCAGTCCATCAGTTTGGTGAGAAATGGTTGAGTTCATATTGAGAACTCTGACTTTTGATTGCAGACTGGCATAGTTTGAGACACTGTTGAGATCTCTTACAAAGTCAAACTACAGATGAGATACAGCACATTTTGAAGATTACTGGGGCCTCGGGAGAACAATCTGAGAAACAGGAGACTCATTATTCTCCATTTCAATCTCACTGCTGTCTAGCTGCTGACAAGCGATTACGTTTCTTTCCTACAGGCTGGATTGTCTCATCTGTGTTTCTGCCTTCATTGATTCAGTGTGTGTGTAAATGTAAAGCAGTTGTGTGATGAATGCAGCGATGTTCCAATTCAGCACCGTCACACACAACAGCAGCACGAGTTATAAGAGCGTAAAGAGACACAAGCAAACACTGATGACGTACAGACAGACCTCCCAGCTAACAGAAAACGTTCTCAGAATGTTTGCTAACGCTCTCTAAAATCAAAAATGTTGTGATGCAGTAATGTTAAAAGAACATTTTTAATGTTATATCTCTTATATGTTGTACTCATGCTGAAAGAATGTTATATCTCAATTTTTATGTTGTACTCATGCTGAAAGCTGCTACTCTGGTAAAAAAGACTTGCATACAGTATGTTGTGCTGTCAGTGTTGCTCTGGCTGCATAATTATCTTAAACATCAAATCTGCTTTGGTCAACCAGCTTCACAAGAAAGACCATACTGATCAACCTGCTTTACCAGCTACATTCTCCTCCTGCTAGACTATCACCAAACCAGTATAACCAGCATTAGTCAGTCCGGACCAGCAGAGGAATGTGCAATTACGTAAGAAGGTTTTATCAGGCTGAACTGATCTCACTATACTTTGAACTAACCCAGCTAACAATTTTAGGTTGTAAGAACATTTCCCTAACCTTTCCATTAAGTAACAAAAACATTAAAAATTTTATTTTTTCAATGAACTAGTAAAATGACATTTTGAACTTTCCGATAGACACACTGATGCACATTTCAGAAGACGACACAAAAATAAAAAGAAAAGACAAGGTAAACACAAAACAACGTTCTAATAAACACTCAGAACACCTTAGCAACCACACAGCAATACCCCGGCAACCAGCGACCACACCCTAGCATCACAGCAGTGAGTTCTGCACAACTGTCATTTTTTGAGAAATATAAAGTCTAGTTTTAAACAGCACACACACACACACACAAACTGCACAACTGTCGTAATGCATCTTCTTGCTTATTTAACTAAAAGCTTTTCACAGTCCAAACGGGTCAGTTTAGTGGTGCAGAGAAAGCCAGCTGATTGTAGATTATCCCATATATCTGACAGCCTGACACCCCCCCGCTCTACCCCACGCTGCAGTGACTGCAGAAGGAAGGCGTTAGTGCTCTTCGATGGACCGATGCAGTCTGATCCCGAGAGGCCTAGACTAGTGCAGCGCATGCTAGTTGTGATGTACGAGCCAATAAAACAGCAACAGCACCACTAAATCCTCACTCAGACACTAACAGACCTGCAGTCAGTTCAGTCAAAAATTTCTGCAGACATTTTGCCCGTGCGCCCAGCTAACACTTTTAGGTTGTAAGAAGGTTTCCAAAACCAAAAAGTAACAAAACCATAAAAATATTCTTTTGAAAGTTCTAGCAATGTTCAAAATGTCCACACAAAATGTTTTTTTAAACATTGTATTAACATTATTGCTTGGTTATAGGAACGTTATTCAAACCTTTTTAATTCTGTAATTATTTTAAACATTCCACTAAGTACTTAGGAATATCGTTTTTCATACACATGATTTGTAAGGTTAAAAATGTTCTACTAAAAGCATTGCAAGAATTATTTTGATAACTTTTACAGAATGTTAGCCAATGTTTTGAGACCATTCCCTGTTAGCTGGGCAGTGCATTCTGTCATATTTGAGGGGAGAGGGAACACAAAAAAATCTAATTTTGTCATGAACACAGAAAATTGAATTTTTATTTACATGGCACTTCAACATACCATATATCATATCATATCATGGTAGGTAGCCATAAAATATGGGATGAACATGGTACAAATAAAACAACGTGGTAATTCCATGGCACTTTAGTTTTAGTGAAGGAAAGAAAAATGCCGATCTGGAAGGTTTTTGTCATCAATTATGAATACAGTGTGTGTTTAGTACAGTAATTAAAAACCTGCTTAAGTCACGTACACTCCTGGCTCAGCAACAAACATCTTATACAATATCACTTTCTCCACTGTATAATAACAGCTTTCTAAAGACCTTAGTCATTTACTCCAATACACTAAAGATTTCTGCCTTCTGAATGACATCACAAAACTGTTTCATTCACATGGCTTTGAACAAACTATATTTGGTTTTGAAATACTGGCTCAAAAGATTAAAGGATTACAATAATGCCCAACATGTCGAGGTCTGTCTTACGAGGGCATCACGCATCTCTCACTTCACACATACTGGCCCTGATTTACAACAGCGAGAATAAACCTGACTGAGCAAAACGACCCTTGTCAGGCAACAGAATTTCCACCTATAAAGCATTTCCAGCAGAATCTGTTGAGCAAACATGAGTCAGACTGCTGGTCTGATTGCGATCTGCTCTTTCCGTGTCTGATCACTGCGATATCAGTTCATCGTGTAACAGTCATTCAGGTTACACTGAAAAACAGAAGAATTTGGGAGACTGAGAGATTGCCCTTTAATAGCTCAGGACACCAAGAATATCTAATTAAACAAAATGGCTAAAGGTGAAAAAAAAGAAAAACGTTTCCCAAACGTTTCCATTAAATAACAAAGAAGTTCAAAAAATGTCCAATTTACCAGACGTTGGGTTAACGTTACTGCATGGTTAGAACAACATGATTCTAACATTTTTTAATTCTGTAACATTTCACTAACAATTGAAGAATAAGATTTTATATATTAGAATAAGATTTTATATAAGATTTTATATATATATGTGATATATGATATATAAAGTTAAAGCATTCTACTAACATTACTGCAAGAATGCTGTTTGATAAATTGAAAGAACTTTTAGAGAACATTAGCCAACATTCTGAGAACGCTCCCTGTAAGCTGGGTAGTCTGCACCTCTCTGAACAATGACTGAACTTTGTATTTTCTCACTTGCACGTGTTATTCTATGAGGGGAAATGTCTAAGGTAAGGTAAGATCCCGAACTGGACTGCAGACTTTGGACAGAGTGTGAACTGTGTGACTCTTCTTATACTGCGATTTCTGTCTAGCTAGGACAGTTATTGTGGGACGCACTGTGGTATATTGAAATAACCTGTCACATTATCATCATTAAATCTTACATTACATTTCAAACAACATTTTTCTGAAGAAAATGTAAGTGGTTGTTGCTATCCAGTTACCCAAGTCAAAAAACATCCCTAAATCTGTATCATCCCTAGATCTAAATGTGTATAATAAAGAAAATAAGCTGGTTTAAATTGATCTATATGAACTAATGATAATTTCACACCAATAAATGACAAGGGAAAATGATTTTAATGACCTTGTATGAACCAGCTTAGCTAACACTGTTCAGTGCGTTCAGACAAGGTCATTAAAATCGTAAAGCTGATTCAGCTTTATTCTGCTTTATTCTTTCACCTTTCTTCAGTATTTAGCTCCGCCTTCTGTCGTGTCGCTGTGAGTGACCTTTGACTCCTTCTCAGATGACTGTGAACAAAGAAACGATTCCTAGAGATTCTGAAACTCATTCAACAATCCTGACCGTGAGTCCAAACTGCTTTCACGTGAGTGAGGGGAGGTTATGATGCGAGAGAGTTTACATGAGAGACCAAATTATATTCTCCTTTATTCTCAGAAACAGTTCACACAAAATGAAGTGGTACACTGCATTTGGCATTCTCAATCCCAGCCAACAATTTCAAGCTGAGAATGAGAATGTTTCTGTAACGTTTCCATTAAGTAACAAAATTGTTAATTATGTTATTTTGAATGTTCAAAATACATTCAAAACATCCAGATGCTTTAATAATGTTATTGCTTGATTTTTAAACATTCCACTAACAACTAAAAATAATGTTTCGAAACATATTACATATAATATTAACCATGTTCTATTAATATTACTGCAAAAATGTTTTTGATAACTTTGGGAGAACTTTTAGAGAATGTTAACCAATGTTTTGAAAATGTTCCACGTTCACTGGCAATCAAACCAACATCATTTTCAAATCTAACTTTGCATGCAATACGCTTTTTTAACTAAAACTTAAAAGTTAACTAAAAGCTTGATTTCATCATTTGTTTGTCTCAAAACCACTGTAGATTAATGTGATGCTTTAATTATCATGATTTAACAAGTCACAAACCTCGCAGTTCATACAGAGCTCAAAGTCTCCAAGAGATTTCTGGTGTCATCAGGAACGAAAAAGAAAAATGTTAAGTAAGTTTTAATGATTGAAAGCAGATAAGAAAAAATAGTGGAATTATAGTATCCAATTAATAGTGGAGAATTTTCATTAGCCTGTTATCAGTTTTCCCAGAAGGCGACATCCAAACTACCATCAAAACATATTGAAGTATTGCACATTTTCTTTGTATTTTAATATAATGTTCAGCCTTAGACAATACTCGCCCAAAGCTCGCACTTGAGAACTGTGATTCATTTGAAATGTAGGCCACATACACACAGAATCATTTACACGCATGAACACACGGCAGCACAATGAGAATTTTCCTGGTTATTTTAATACAGTGAGAAAATATCATTCACTCTTTTTCATTTTGTTGTAAAAGTAAGTGATTGAGCTAATCTTTTATATTGCATTTTATTATGCATCAAATAATTCAGCTGGTCATTTGAACAGAACAGACATAATTCTTGTACTTAAAGTAATAAAGTTTAAACGCCAGATGGATCAAGAAGCTGAAGGAAACAATACAAATTAACTGAGCAAGTGAGCCGTAACCTAATATATATATATATATATATATATATTCATCTGTTCATTGTCTGGTGTGGTTTCTTTCCAGATCTAAGCTTGGCCTACTAAACATTACTAAGAGCTTCAGCACCACCTCGTGGTAAGAAATGGAAGTGCACATATAAATACATTCGCCCTCTGCCTGTTGAATGATGGTGGCGCTGTTGAATAAGAAGTTACAGACACTCAGAATTACTTAGAAATTGTTTATTGAAAATAGTTTAACAACACACGAATTGTGTTTATTGCAAGACATTTTAAACATTTTAACATTTTGTCATGTATGTGGCGCTGAATGTTGTATAATATATTTAAAACATCTGAACATTAGTAACTATATTCATAGAAAGAAAGAAAGAAAGAAAGAAAGAAAGAAAGAAAGAAAGAAAGAAAGAAAGAAAGAGGATGCTGTATTTTTAATATTTGTAAAATTGTGTGAACATTTTGTTTTGGAAAGACTTTAAACAATGTTTTTATGCTTGTTCAATTACCCATTAACAATGAATGTACGTGCACCTGTTGTCTTTAAGACAGTTTTTAAGTTTCTCTTTCTGTTTTTAAGACGCTTTAAAAGTCTTTAAGACGCTGGAGACATTTTTACTGACTCTGAACAACACCAAGAGAGGGTGAGACGCCCAAAACAGATACTCGAATGACTGTACAGCGGTGGGTACATGGGCAGCGTTATCATTTACAATTGATTTAGTTTAGACAAAATGAAAAAAAAGTTTTGGGCTGAAGGATTTGAAGTTAGGTTAAAAGATCTGGAATTCTCATAACATTTCTTAAAACATTTGTCATCTTTTCTTCTAGAACAAATTTAACTATAAAATAAAAAACTATAACCCCATAACTTTGTTAAAGAGCAAAAACTAAAAATGTTTGTTAAACATGCAAAGAGAAAATGCACGTAATCCAATCCATGAATTATTAGTTGCGCACCCATGAATCACTTCTGCACTTCTGCATGTTCTTGCAGAAGACGTGGGAAATGTGAACAGTAAATGTGAAATGAAAAGCTACAGGTGTGTGGGTTTGTGTCTGAACTCTTCTGTGCTTTATCAGCATTAAAACATCTGTTCATCAAATGCATCACTGCAAACTTTATATATGGACAAGCAAAGTGCATTATATTAGGAGGCAGAATTAAAGAGAAGTTTTCCAAAGTTTTCTGCGGCGTACGTTGAATTGACACATTATGAGTTGCCAAGATTTCCATCACAAATCATCAAACACCCACTGAAATCTCCTGCTTTATCTCAGGAGACTCCACCTCACTTCCTCCACCTCCAACATCTCAATACAAACCCACTAGCAGCTCTTCACTGGCTGATGTCTACAAACATGCATTACTCTGATATAAAATATCTGTGCTATCAACAGTTGTGACTGGAAAATTTCATGGTAAAGTTCATGGTAGCATCACATTATTGAGTTCACTGAGTACATTTCTATTTTAATGGTGAAAGCAGTGCCTTCTCGTACCTTCCCCGTGAGAGCTGATCAGAGCAAGGCTGATGTGATTTGTGACTATCTGTGAATGGGGTATAAATGTAATGTGTTTCTGCTCACTTTCATCCTCTCACAGGATCTTCTCACAGCAGAACCTTCTGTATGTCATTTGACCTTCTAGCTAGAATCAAACTCACGAAAGAAAACAGAGTAGTTTGTTGTGAAATATCTATTTTGTTGGGTGAGACTGAAATAAAGATTCAGAATCGCAAATGTCTTTTGTGTTAAGTTTTAAAGCCTTTAGTAAACCAGTGCTGTGTTAACAAAAGTAGCACCCCCTCTTTTGACACACGGCCAACTTTGCATTGTGTGGAAAAATGTAGTGGGAAACACGGTTTATTGTCAGGCTCCCACCACACTCAGAGCACAGCCAGTCATCGGTCATGCTAGCTTCTCTGCTGAAGAGGCGAATGACTGTACAGCGGTGGGTACACGGGCAGCGTTATCATTTACAATTGATTTAGTTTAGACAAAATGAAAAAAAAGTTTTGGGCTGGAGGATTTGAAGTTAGGTTAAAAGATCTGGAATTCTCATAACATTTCTTAAAACATTTGTCATCTTTTCTTCTAGAACAAACCCTGTTTGATTTATCTTCAGAAACATCTCACATTTCTCAGCTTTTCTCTCAGTTTGGATTGTGGAGGACAAACAGCTTCATTCGTTTTATTTTTAAGACAGATTTTATCTGTCTCTCTTCCTTCCTCTGTCCTTTTCAGGAAAGGCTATGTTATTGGCCATTCCTCAGTTTGATACGTTAACAATGAAATATTCTGACAGTGATACAGAGAGACCAGGGCAAAGTGAATACAGTTCTTACAATGCCAAGAACAACTTCTGAATAATTCACCTGAATTCTTAGTATTACAACTGTGTTTGTTCTTTTAACTCATGAACCACTCACTTTAGTATAACTCTGTCTCTCAGAGACTGGTCTGCTCTCTTAAAACAGGTTAGACGTCTATTCTAAACCCCCATATCATGATATTCCAGGTTAATAAGTGCCTAAACTTTAATTAGAAACAAATAAAACAATTTTTCTAACTATAGCTGCAAGCAGCAGTAATGAGGTCAAACTTGCAGCAAATATATTGCGCACAACCCAAAAAACAGACACAGGTAGAATCACAGATAGTTGAAATAAGAGTTTAATGTACAATGTAAACATATTGCTACTTTTAGAAGTGGACTATTGGACCTGCAAAAGCGGCATATTTACACATGGATGAGGCCAAGCAAAAACGGTAATACAATGTTAACTGCTAGTTAAGAAGTCTGGGTGTGAGTGATGAATGCAGGTGATCTTCCATGCTGTTTAGCAGGGGAAAAACACCCAAAAAACAATAAACTTCAGGAGGAATTTTATACTGCAGTATGTAACAAAAGTTCAGCTTCAAAGAAGTCATAAAATATCAGCCTGATATCAATCAAACTGGACTGTTTGTTCAGTTCCAGCTCATAGCTGCTCATTCCACCTCCACAGCCCTGAAAGGCTGCAACAGGGAAATTTATCATAATATGTTATCTTCTTTTTCACAGAAAAAGTCGTACGCTTTGGTCTGTTTGTGGAACTGCTCTGCCGGGTCTCCTGTCTGACTTCAGTGTAGATGCTGCTTTGACAATTATCCTCTCGGTGGGGCATGTCTCGTTTTTTCGAGTCCTTTGTTTAAAATGTTTAAACATTGTATTTTGCATATGTTTGACTGACTTTTTTTATAAATTAAGCAAAATAATAACAATCAAACAATGAGTGCATAAACATACAGAATACTAGTAAACTGTTATTTGCAATTAACTACTATCTATTACTAAGGCCTAAGAAAATTGATTAGACCAGTCTTTCTCCTTGCTGTCAAAAACACAATAAATAGAGGACAGTTACTAAACTCCTCCCAAAATGTCTCACCACTCCTCCTCAAAACACAGGTGAGATGGCAGAATATACATTTTGTGAACCGGGCACTGACACACAAAGACCTGTGACCTGAAACAGATAAAGAATATGGGGCTCGGCGTGAGTGGATTATCTTCATTATCTCCTGATCAAATGGTTGTCTTCATATGTAGAGTTTTAGATGCTAGTTTACATGTTAATTTAGCCTGACCAGCAACAGCATCTTTTGTCAAGCAGCTTCACCAGACAGACGATTCTGGCTGACCAGAATCACCAGCTAAGCTTTGCCACACAAGATTGATATACAAAATAACCTTAAACCTTAACTAACCAGCATAAGCCAGCCTGGAAGTCCATGCTGGTGTACGCTGAATTCTCACCAGGATCCTGTTGGCATCAGGTAAGGTGTTGGTTATTTATGTTATATAAATAGTATGTTTAATGGACAGGGAATGATAAATACAAGCCAACTACAGCGGCAACTTCAGAAGAGGAAACCAAGAAAAGAAAGGAGAAGGACATGGATGACCTGAAGGATCATGTGGATCTTGTGCGAAATCCTTCTAAAAATACATATACACTTTATACTGCATATTTACCGGTGTATACTACATAGTGTCTAAAGTTATAGGCACAAAGAAGTCGCTATATGCAAACTTACACAATAACATTCTTCATTTGTGTTTTGTATGAAATGTAATACTGAGATTAAAATGTGATTGTGAAGTTTCTTTGTACCTCTGCAGGATGACCTCAAGTTGACATTAGATCAGAACCCAGTACTGACCTGAACTTCTCCACAACAAAAATCATCATCAAAAATCATGATCATTGTGGAAGGATGTCAACGACAGGTACCATCCAACAGTTATTTATTCAATTCTGCTCAAACTAGAGGATTGTACCCAGCAGTTGGTTACATTTTGGTTACAAAGATACAATGCTTTTGTATCTTTAACAGGGAGCCATTGTAGCTGTAACAGGAGATGGTGTGAATGATTCTCCGGTTCTCAACTTTGCTTCAGTTGTCACTGAAGTAGAAGAAGGTATGAAATGTTATTGAAGGCTTAACTCACTTAAGAATTATGAAAGTACTTATTATAATATATTTATGCTTGTCTTTGCAGAGCTATGAGAGCAGAAACATTATAGAGATCACATACCTTTGTCAGTATTGTTTTTACTGTGAAGGCCAGAAGCAATTCCATCATTCAGCAAGGAATGAAGTATATAAATAAGGAGACTGAAAGAAGCCATGAAGTATTTGGACTGTTTATGTGTATGTTTTAGGGGAATGTGTAATCAGTTCCAGCTAATGCCCAGCTAACAGGGAACATTCTCAGAATGTTGGCTGATGTTCTCTAAAAGTTCTCTCAAAAAAATCAAAAACATTTAGCAGTAATGTTAGTAGAACATTTTTCTGATGCTATATATGATATCAAAAACATTAGTTTTAAATAGTTAGTGGAACGTTTTAAAAATGTTATAAATTTATAACATGCTTGAATAACGCTCTTATAACCATGTTAAAAAACCTGAACAGCATTATAATAACTGTGTTCTTTCATTTACACCAGGGGTGTCAAACTCACCTCAGTTTAGCTTCACCCCTAATTAAACACACCCGATCCAGCTGATCAATGTCTTCAGGATTACTAGACACTTCCAGGCTGGTGTGCTGGAGCTGGTTGGAGCTAAACTCTGCAGGACACTGCCAATCCAGGAGCTGAGTTTCACACCCCTGATTTAGACCACTGTGCTGGTTCACTGCCTTCCCATATTCCCTGCTCATTTTCATCTACTTTCATCTTTCTACCATAAATAAAATAATCTAATTTATTTTTAAGTTAGGCATAACTTCTGCCACTTTAACATCACACATATTTCTTCCTTATTCTATTAGATTAATTCTAACATCTCCAACATCTCATCTCCAGCATCTCATCTCTAACATGCGTTTTTTAGGCTGGGTGGAAAAAGCAACACTACACAGATCAGAGTCTTTCTTTAGCAAATATATGCAAAGAGGTGTTCAATGTGGTATATTTCAAATGCTGCAGAACGTTAATTTTAAGCAAATAAATATGTAAAGTGGATATTGTTTTTGTGTTCTGAATGTTCTTAATGAATAAAATCTGAAAGACAGATGGCAATAGTGATCCAGTTATCCTGTGCTTTGTGGAGCTTCAAAAACCTGGCCACCACCCAATGGAATTACAGAGCTGGGTGGAGCATGGAAATGGTTTCATAACCTCAGATTGTTTCAGCTGAAAGTCATACACACCAGGGAAAGCCTGAGGGTGAGTAAATGATGAGAGAATGTTTAGCTTTGGGTGAACCAGAAGCATTTTCTGTCTTTCCACATCCAAATCTAGAACCCCCATACACAATCTGTAATGCTTTTCATAAAAACATAAGAGTTTCTACAGCCTTAAAGTTATGACATTGCAGTACTTTTAAAGGACCAGTGAGCACCCTGGGCGGCTGGGAAAGGAGATTGCTTGTGAGAAATGCATTTCAAAAAATCAATAAAACAGAACATGGTGCACATAAGTCAGACATTATATAAAAATACATTGTTCACAAATTAATCAACTGCAAAGAATGGTTAAAATATTCACATGCAAATCGATGGTTTTCAACCCCTAAGTGTTAACCAGAGCAAACATCTTTGTGAAGGACACAGAGGCTCTGAGGCTTTATTGACTGACAACATACAGTGAACAATGTTTACAAAACATAGATATGATCCATGCCAAATGTACCTTCACAATTGTGCTTTGATAATGCCCATGTACGGAAGCAGGTTCATTTATTTACTTAATACAGTGAACAACCACTTACCTTTGAAATGGACAAAAGTCATAAAATAAGATGGTGACTAACTGAGATGGTGTCAAGGTACAAATCTTGGACAAAAAAAACTAACAAGACTGAAGAGTGCACAAATTAAAATGAAAAGGAAATAACTGTGAATATTAGTAAATTGGTATTAAGCCACAACCTAATGAGACAGAATGAAAAGGTTGAATGTTAACGCTAGATGACGCCTACCAAACTCCTCCCAGATTTTCCAATACAATTGCCCATGAAACATGACAGATGACAGTACACATCTGTGAGTCTGATGTGGACACACAGGTACTTGCATCCATAAAAGTCTACCAGGAAAATGAAGAGGGAGGCACGCGAAATCCCCAGATATTATGTTGAAATAAATAAGAAAATTGTGCTTGGTATTTGGGGAATGTGGTTGGACAGATAAAAAAAAATTTAAAAAATGCTGAATTGTATAACAAACCCCACAAAGCTGTTTGCACCACATTTATTCTTTATTTTGGTGTATAAATCTTTTAAATAACTTGGCACAAAAATGTGAAGACCAGGGATTATTTATGATGATGTTTTTGTGATGGCTTTAATAATTGGGTCTTTCATTATTATGTATTTTGGTATGCTTTTGTCCATCTGGTTCATTTATAATATGTATCTTTCTAATGTTATAAAGATCACATAGCTTATATGGTACACTGTACTTTGCAAAATAAAATAACCAATCGTATTATTTTAAATTATTTACTGGAAATGGGATTTCTTTTCATTACATGTAATAGCCAAACTTTGTCTGCTTAGATAATAAACCAGTTTTTGAAGAGGAATGTAGATTAAAATAAACACAGTAAAATTATTAATTGGTTATTGTATTTTTGTGATGTAAAATACATTCAATACAATATACTGGATTCTATACATTTTTGTGGGGTCCCAGGAACTGTGGGCTGGGTCCCTCAATCATCCATCTTTTACTGCAGGAAACATCATGCGAGTTTTTATCCCCTGTTCAAGGGAACAACAAATGTATGTTTAATGTTTAAGGTTCCTTCAGCTGAAGTCAGTCAAGCTTCACCTCCTGATCCAGCTGACCAGGCCGCTTATCAAACTCAAAATTCATGCCTTCATCCAAAATGACTCCGCTATAGGTTTCTCTGAAATATACACCTCCCTCAATAGGTTTGCATTTAGGAAAGGTTTAAAAGCAGGTTTCAGGCATTCCTCTGAAAGTTAAAGGTTCAAATATGTGGTTCTACAAAGAAAGTATGTAAAGTGAATGTCAGTTTAAAGAACGTGTCTCTGTTCTGCTCGTGTGTAAAAAGATAAAAGCGAAAGAGCTGAATAACCGGTTGTGGGAAAGACTATAAGAGAAAGACAGCTTGTCAACCTAAAAGAAAGATTCTTTGTTGGTCTGTGAGAAGAACGATTTGCTGGTTTAACAGATGAATTGTTTGTTGATTTAGTGAGCTAGCTCTGGTTAATACAGAAGGCAATGCATGTTGAGCAAATGAAATATTTACTGATGAATTTGGGACAACAGGCATTCAAAATGTTTATAACCCAGCAAATTAACTTCCATATCCATTTCCAAATCCAGATAACTTGTTAGCAGACAACATACACATATAATCATTAATACAACATCACAATAAAGAGTTTCTGTGTGCTGTTGCTGTTGTTTTATCACTGTTGTGATCTCTGTTGTTGTGTTTGGTTGTGGCTGGTGTTGCAGTGCATCTTGTAGATGTAGTACATTGTGTAAACACTGTAGCTCTTGAACTGTATTGTTTGGGGGGGATCTATAGGGTCACAGTTTTCTCTGTGGTTATCTTTCTCCCCTGAGTTTGTTTACACGAGAGGAAGTAAGACACGTTTTTCTTTTTAATTTTGTAGACTTTGTTTTTTTGTCATTTGTGATAGATTTCATTTGATTAGTTTGGCCTGATATTTTGCTAGAATGAAATGGTTTATTTATAAAGAAGCTGTATCCATATGCAAAATCATGGCTCCTGTGTGGACTAAACTTTAAAGGCAATTATTAAACTTTCATACTTTCAAACTTGTGTTGTTTTAAACCTTCATACCTTTAGTTTTATGTTATAATATGAATTATTACTCTGTTCTTTTATTTTCTAAAACTGCTGGTTCACTGCCTTCTTATATTCAATGCTCATCTTTGTGTGTGACAAAGTTAATAGTAATCCAGGCAGTGATACCAGATGTAAGATACAGGTGTTAGCAGACCTTGTTATTAGCCCCAACAAAGAGTGTTTATTTACAACGTAATGGATCTGTTTCCCCAAGATAAAGGTGCATTGTAAATGACAAGGATAACTTCAGTTTCAAAATGATATTTATTAAATAAAAATATTGTAAAAATGATACAGAGTCTGGTCATGTAGACTTCATGTCTTTAATATTATGAAGGAATGATGTCATCAACAAAAAACACAGCAAGAACAAACAGGGTTAATGACATTATTTTAATATTAAAATGCAGATTATAAATTAGGTAACAGAATCACTAGATACAGTAACTGTAATATTCTTATGTACAATTTTCATAAGCTACATCAGTTTAATCATCAAAGTTTTGGGATTTATTCCCCACATTACCAACCCGGCTAACAGGGAACATTCTCAGAACATTGGCTAATGTTTTCTAAAAGTTATCTAAAAACGTTCTGGCAGTAACTTTAGTAGAAAGTTTCTTTAATGTTATACATTATCATAATATATATATCATAAGCGTTATTCTTAGGTAGTTAGTGGAACAATTTATAAATGTTACAGAATTAAAAAAATATTTGAATAATGTTCTTATAAACTTGTTGTTACTGGAAATGTTTCAGAAACGTTCTTACAACCTAAAATTGTTAGCTGGGAAAGAACAGAATTTATGAATCACCTAGTATGTACATCATAAAAGTCCAAAAGGTAATTAAGATAAAGTTTTAAAACTTTAAAAGGTGCATAATTATTAACATAGATATGTTTCTGATAAAGACACGAGAAATATTCGAAACCTAACAATGCAGACAAATGAGGGCTAGAATTAACTTTAAAAGGAAGTTATTATGAATTATTATTAACAAGCCGCCATATAGATCTATTGATAACACAGTAGTTAATAGAGCAGACTTTCACTTGGGTATCTTAGAAATGATCTACAGTACGTGTATGGATGAAGGTCAAATAAATGTTCAAACTAAAGGACACCTGGCAAACTCCTCCCTAATTTTCTCAGAACACCTCCCCATTAAACAGGTGAGATAAAGCTATAGGGTATAAATCTGTGAATGTGCTTCGGTCACAGAGATCTTTCTCCTGCAGGGGACTGACTGGACTCCTGAAGTCACCATACTGAGTTGACGTACAAAAGGAAAATGGGGCTTGGGGTAAGTGAATCTATAATCACCTAATCTGCCGAAAAATGCTTTTTTTACTTCTCTGTAGTTATTACATTTTATAGAAGCTGGACAAATATCTACGATAGTAGATCGTACTATCAAATGTCTACGATAATGCTTTAATGATAATGCTTTATTGATATTAAGCAGGTTGAATGTAAATGTTAATATGTTATAAATATATTGTTTTACATACTTTATAGATGGGAAATGATAAGTACAAACTGGCTGCAACATCTGAAGATGGAGTCAAAAAACCCAAAAGAGGAAGAAAAAAAGAAAAGACATGGAGGAACTGAAGAAAGAAGTAGAACTGGTATGAAATTCACATACAAATACATACAGAAACGATAAATTAATATTTGAAGCACATTAAAATATCAGCAAAGACATATTACAGGGATGACATAATCAGTGATGCAAACGCAAAGCGATGAATATTAAGACTTATTAAAACTTTTTTGTGGAAATTCCTTATAAAATAAGCATCTTAAATTAAAGTGTCTTAAAAATAAGTGTCTTACATTTAAGCTTATTTAAAATGATTTCATGAAATATCATGATTCTTCATGACCTCCACAAAATTACCTACAAATAAATTTTGCCACCTCGTAATTACTTTGCAGGCCTTTAATTTTTTTTGTCAGTTTTCAGAAAATGCCAAAGTAATGATTTGATCTACGAGTCGAAGTTGTGCTGCGTAAATAAATTGTTTAAATGGAGCATAATGTGTAGACCGCATAACATATTCTAGTGTTATTACTAGAATATATTACTACATATTCTAACATAGACTAGTGTTAAACTTAAATTAATCAAAAATGTGATAATATTTTGTCCATTCAGTGCAAATGTTACATTTTTCTCATGTATGATTTAGTCTGTAGATTCCTTCATTGGGGCAGAGTTTAGACAAAGTACAATAAGATGAGAAAACTTTGTGCTGTACCCCCTATTAAGTGTAGCGTGAAGTGTGAGATGATGTCTAGCTTCTGTGCTCTTCTGCAGGATGACCACAAGCTGACCTTGGAAGAACTTCACCGCAAATACGGCACAGACCTGAACAGAGTGAGTAGAATTGAGTGAAACTTTCACCAAATTTTACTTGTTAAAATTAATGCATTTGTGACCCGTGCTGGCAAAATGAGTCACAATGAGCAAATGTTCAAAAACGTGCTTTTGTTATTGTCACATTCTCCATAAAAAAAAAGGACACAAAATGAAAGAGCTACAGCTGTATGAAGCACCAGCCATCGAGAAGAGAGCAGAAAATGTTTTTAAAAATGTCATACATTATTAAAACAAAGAAAAGATTTAGGAAGGTACACCTCTCTAAAAACATACAAATAAAGAAGATTGTAGATGTTTAACTGCTGTTTGGACCATTGGGATCACTAGACAAGGGGTTAATGGACCCATTTTTGTGAAAACATCAAAATAGCCCCAATTAACATTTTTCACTTGTTTAGCCTGTAGCTTGTAATTACCTGTGCACATTCCGACTCATTTTACTAGCGGGGGTCACAGTTCTGTTTTCTGTGTATTGGTTACACCATTTTACAACCTGTTGCAGGGTTTGTCCACTTACCAAGCGAAAGAGATCTTAGCTCGCGATGGGCCCAATGCTCTGACTCCACCTGTTACAACTCCAGAATGGGTGAAGTTCTGCAAACAGCTGTTCGGTGGATTCCAGACTCTGCTGTGGATTGGTGCATTTCTTTGCTTCTTTGCATATTCAATCCAGGCTGCATCAGAAGAAGAACCAGCAAATGACAATGTATGAGAGAAACTTCTTGGTCTTTATTTCTATATTGGTAATTTTATCTCAATACCATAGCAGCATATTTTATTACCATCAACGTTTGGTTCTGATTAGAGCTTTGTTTTAATCATCAAATATCTTTGCTTATAACCAGAAACACTGAATCCATGAACTATGCCAATTATGTTCTTGAACAAGGTACTTATCCAAAGGGTTTAAAATTCCAATACTACTAAATCTGCTAAAGTACATTTTTCTTGCAGCTGTATCTGGGGATCGTGCTTGCTTGTGTTGTCTCAATCAATGGATGTTTCTCATACTATCAAGAGGCCAAGAGCTCCAAGATCATGGACTCTTTTAAGAACCTTGTTCCTCAGGTACAGAAATCTATATTGAGTCCATGTTTTAAAAAAGTTGCTTTCATAATGTACAAAAGATACTCACTGTAATTATTGTGGTCATGTAGCAAGCGCTTGTTATTCGTGATGGAGAGAAAAAGATCATCACTGCAGAGGACGTTGTTGTTGGTGATCTGGTGGAGATCAAAGGTGGAGACAGAATCCCAGCTGACCTTCGTATCATCTCTTCACACGGATGCAAGGTAAGACCTAAAACAAAAACAACATTCTCTGCACTGTAAGTTACTGTATCTGAAACGTCCTTTCTTTCTTTCTTTCTTTCTTTCTTTCTTTCTTTCCAGGTTGATAACTCCTCCCTCACTGGGGAATCTGAGCCTCAGACTCGTACTCCTGACTTCTCCAGTGAAAACCCTCTGGAGACGAGAAACATTGTGTTCTTCTCTACCAACTGTGTTGAAGGTACAATTTTAAAACCACTGAATAGCTATAAACCAAATAATAAATTGCTTTAACATAATAAAACATTATTTATCAGGTACTGCAAGGGGTATTGTCATCAACACTGGTGATCGGACTGTCATGGGTCGTATCGCCACTCTTGCCTCCAGCCTGGAAGTTGGACAGACACCAATTGCTAAAGAGATTGAGCACTTCATCCACATCATCACTGGTGTCGCTGTCTTCCTCGGTGTGACCTTCTTAATTCTTTCCCTGATTCTCGGCTACACTTGGTTGGAAGGGGTCATTTTCCTCATTGGAATCATTGTGGCTAATGTACCTGAGGGTCTTCCTGCCACTGTAACTGTAAGTCTGTTATTATCAAACATTGTTAAATACTGTAAGAACATTTCCATAATGTTTCCATTAGTGACAAAAATGTATAAAGGATATTTTGAAGTTCTAGGTATGTTTAAAGAGTCCAGTTTTGTGGATGTTTTTTGTGATTTCTAAAAGAACGTTATCCAAAACATTTCTAAAACACGCCACTAACTATTTAAGAGTAACGTTTTTGTTATGTATATTATATAATGTTAAAGAAACATTCTACTAACATTACTTCAAGAACTTTTTTGATTCCTTCAAGAGAACATTTAGATATTGTAATTATTAGCCAACGTTGCTCCCTGTTCGCTCTTTGTCTTGCGTCTATTCATGTAGGTGTGTCTTACTCTGACCGCCAAACGGATGGCAAAGAAGAATTGTCTGGTGAAGAATCTTGAAGCTGTTGAGACTCTTGGTTCAACCTCCACCATCTGCTCTGACAAGACTGGAACTTTAACCCAGAACCGGATGACTGTGGCTCACATGTGGTTTGACAACCAGATTCATGAAGCAGACACCACAGAGAACCAGAGTGGCACCTCATTTGACAGAAGCTCAGCTACATGGGCAGCTCTTGCACGAGTCGCTGGCCTCTGCAACCGTGCTGTCTTCCAATCAGTCCAGAACCATCTGCCAGTCCTTAAGGTTTACAATTTATCTCAATATCAATATAGGTTGCATTGAGATTATAAAAGGCAGAAGGGCTTACTCTTGGTACTGTCGTTATAAGTGCTTTTTTTAAATACAATTTCTTCTGCAGCGAGAAACAGCTGGAGATGCCTCAGAGTCTGCTCTGTTGAAATGTATTGAGCTTTGTTGTGGTTCAGTGAAGGAGATGAGAGAGAAGTACACAAAGGTTGCTGAGATCCCTTTCAACTCCACCAACAAATACCAGGTATTGTTTTATGTTGAGCTATTCAGCTGGAGATGAGATGGTACATTGGATTGGTCCTGACAACATCTAATCTGCCTTGCTCTAGCTCTCAATCCACAAGAATCCCAATTCCTCAGAGACTAAGCACCTGCTGGTGATGAAAGGAGCCCCCGAGAGAATCTTGGATCGATGCTCCACAATTTTGATTCAAGGAAAAGAACAACACTTGGATGATGAAATGAAAGATTCATTTCAAAATGCTTATGTAGAACTTGGAGGTCTTGGAGAAAGAGTCCTGGGTAAAGCTACTTTATGAAGTTCATCTTATGGCTTTGTAGGGAAAACAATAACTCACAGTAATTCTGTTCTTCTCTCACAGGTTTCTGCCACTTTTGCCTCCCTGAAGACCAGTTTCCTGAAGGTTTTGCTTTTGATGCTGATGAAGTGAACTTCCCCACTGAGAATCTGTGCTTTGTTGGCCTCATGTCCATGATCGACCCTCCTCGTGCTGCTGTACCAGATGCTGTGGCCAAATGCAGGAGTGCTGGTATCAAGGTGTTGTGCTTGTTTTAAGATTATTGCTCGACTAACTTGCCTATATTAAAGCCTATTACAGCGAAAAATTTTATGTTGTAAGAACATTTCTCCAATGTTCAATTCAATTCACATTTATTTGTATAGCGCTTTTTACAATACACATTGTTTCAAAGCTACTTTACAGAAATGTAACAGAATGTACATTGCCAGAAAACTGTTATTTGCAATGATTTAAGATTTGCAGATGTTGGTTAGATCAGTAATCCATTTTTAAACAATCTTCCATGACAGGTTATCATGGTTACTGGTGATCATCCAATTACAGCTAAAGCTATTGCAAAGGGTGTCGGCATTATCTCTGAAGGCAACGAGACTGTGGAAGATATTGCATCTCGGCTAAAAATCCCTGTTGGGGAGGTTAATCCAAGGTACACTGGTTATCTCAGCCACTGACAACAAAACTATGCTTTTGACCCAAATGTATGACAAACAAAAGTACCGAATTAGCTATCTGCTAATACAAAGTATATCTCCAGAGATGCTAAAGCTTGTGTGGTCCATGGTGGAGAATTGAAGAATATGACTGAAGACGAGCTAGATGATGTACTCCATCACCATACAGAAATCGTGTTTGCTAGAACTTCTCCACAGCAAAAACTGATCATTGTGGAAGGATGTCAACGACAGGTACCATCCAACAGTTTTTATTTATTCAGTTCTGCTCAAACTAGAGGATTGTACCCAGCATTTGGTTACATTTTCAATGATTTTGTATCTTTATCAGGGAGCCATTGTAGCTGTAACAGGAGATGGTGTGAATGACTCTCCTGCTCTGAAGAAAGCTGATATTGGTGTGGCTATGGGCATTGCTGGATCTGATGTATCCAAACAGGCTGCTGACATGATCCTGCTGGATGACAACTTTGCCTCAATTGTCACTGGGGTAGAAGAAGGTATGAGATGTTATTCCAAGCTTGATTGGACTCTCTGAATTGGAATATAAAAGGTTAAAAACATTGATACTTATTATCGATACTTATCAGGGCGTTTGATCTTCGACAACTTGAAGAAGTCCATTGCCTACACCTTGACTAGTAAGATCCCTGAGATGTCACCTTTTCTGATGTTTGTCCTTGCAAGTATTCCTCTACCTTTGGGCACAGTCACCATTCTGTGTATTGATCTGGGAACTGACATGGTAAGGAACAGAACACATTTGAGTTGTATAATGCAGAAAACTTTGAATTCTGTATTCCAGTTTTGTTTTTGTTACCTTAGGTTCCTGCGATCTCACTGGCCTATGAAACTGCTGAAAGTGACATCATGAAGAGACAACCCAGAAACGCTAAAACAGACAGGCTGGTGAACGAGAGGCTAATCAGTATGAGCTACGGTCAGATCGGTAAGACTTCACGTCTGTTCAGAACTTTCTACATGTATAGTGCTACCACTTCTGTATGTCTAATGTCATCTTATAAAATTGTAGGCATGATGCAAGCAGTCGGAGGGTTCTTTACCTACTTTGTAATTCTTGCTGAGAATGGATTTCTGCCCAGGGATCTGATAGGTATTCGAATTGGTTGGGAAGACAGATATCTCAATGATCTTGAAGACAGCTACGGCCAACAATGGGTAGGTGTCACAAATGTGAAAGAAAATCTACAATGCAACACCTGTAATATCCCAGCTAACAATGTTATGCTGTAAGATTGTTTTCCTAACATTTCCATTAAGTAGCAAAAACGTTAAAAATGTTAAAAAACATTCAAAACGTCCGGTTTTTAGATGTTGTATTAACGTTATTGCTTGGTTATAAGAACATTTTTTCAACATCCACTAACAACTTAAGAATAACATTTTTGATATATAACAATAAAAAACTACTAATGTTAATGCAAGAACTTTTAGAGAACGTTAGCCAATGTTCTGAGAACATTCCCTGTTAACATGGGATATTTAGAGTTTTGCTTTTATGTTTTTACTTGTCTACCGTAGACCTACGAGCGCAGAAAGATTGTGGAGTACACCTGCCACACAGCGTTCTTCACCAGTATAGTGATTGTCCAGTGGACCGACTTGCTCATCTGTAAAACCAGGAGGCTTTCCATCCTGCACCAAGGAATGAAGTATGTAAACAAAGGACCCAGCTTAAGAGGTCATAAAGTGTGCCTGATATTTATCACAGTGAGATGTTAGCTCAGTTCCAGCTCACGTCTCATCATTTTAAAAAACCCTCTAATATGTCAAATGTTTATCATTTATATTATTTTCCTTTTATAGAAACAAAGTTCTCATCTTTGGTCTGTTTGAGGAAACTGCTCTGGCTGCGTTTCTGTCCTACTGTCCAGGCATGGACGTGGCTGTCAGAATGTATCCTATGAAGTAGGTTGTCATTTTTCGGAAACTTGTCTCATAAAAGCTCACCTCAAATACATTTCTGGTTCATGATTTGTTTTGGTAAACGAATGAATCCCTGTGTTTCATTTAGACCGCTGTGGTGGTTCTGTGCCTTCCCATATTCCCTGCTCATCTTCATCTATGATGAAATCAGAAAGTACATCCTCAGGAGAAACCCAGGAGGTAAACAAAAATGGTTCAGTTTTACAACTGCCTCTATCAAAACTAATCAAATGCTGATAACTCTAATATTTGTGCTTTATTTGTCAGGCTGGGTGGAACAAGAAACTTACTACTGAGGCCTGCTGCTACAAACAAAAAAGCATGCATCGTGAGATGTTTAAAATGACAGAATCTGGTCATTTTTAGACAATAAAAATGCACAACTGAATACAGCCAAAATTGTTGATTTTTGTGAAACTCCCAGACTGGGTGGAGCTCCAGAATTGGTCTTCTGGTGGACAACACATTTCTTACAGCACATCCAGCTGCAACCGCACCCTGTTAGAGTCACCACCACATTTTGAAAAGCTCATCAGTTTTTTATTTTTTAAGTGTCATTCATTTTCAGTTTCTTGTTTTCAGGGACAGATATATAGATCTCTTTCTCTTTGGTGTAAAATATAAGAATACTAAAAATTACTATGTTAAGAAGCATGTTTAATGGCAGTAAAATACATTTATAAAGACATTTACAGAGTAAAAGCGCCATCCACGTCAAAATGTTCTGATCGACTCAAACCAGGCTACAAAAGGAATAAGAGACATTATAAAATGCTTGACAATTAGCTCTTTGCGTTCATAGCTCTTTAGCATAGCATCTTTATTGGCCATCATGTCACACTTAAACTTATATAGCACGCATGGCGTACATTAATCACGCATTAATCATACGTTTCAAATGAGAAACAATATCCACATGGGAGACGTTTAAGGTCTCCCATGATAATGAGTCTTCATTTTGACGATCTGATAAGGTTAAAGCGTCACTTCTGGGACCTCTTACATCTAGAATTTAAAATAAAAGGTAGTGTCATTTTAAACAGCAATAAAGAGGAAGAAACATGAGAATACACACACCAGAACAACTGATAAACACAGACTAAAAGACAATATGAAATTCACTTAACACTGAATGCTCAACAGTAATTATGAATAAGAGAAATAAGATGCGTCTGACCTCATCAGCTGTCTCATCTTTGTTGGTCTGATTCTCAGGGCTACTCGTAGAATTCAGAGGCACAACTTCTATAAACCCACAACAGTGCATATGCAAACAGAAGTCAAGAACTGCTTATAACTAAAAGTGAAACTAAACTTCTAATGAAACATTTTAACCTGTAATGATTTGTGTTCTGTGGACAGTAACTTAAATGAAGATGCTAAAGATTAGCATTAGCACAGGAAACAGCTCCTATGTTTAGATGTGTGTGTTTCTGCTGAACTGTCAACTTCTTGTTTTGGTTTTCTATTAAATGATTTACACTTCAGTCATTTAAATTATTCTTCACTCAAGGAACAGCATGTTATCTTACCAGGGGTTGTTGGCTGTTCATCATTAGTCTGTTCACCTACAATGAAAAATAACACATTTAAGTAGCTGACTTCTAAATCAATGTAAAGAAATATTGCAAAGGACCAAATACTGTGTATAATAATACATTAAATATACAGAGTCTGGATACACAATAAATACATATAAAATATGTGTATTTAATTAAATAATATTATAACTTTTAGTAGTTTCATAATAAATTGGATTCTAAGACCATATGAAGGGCTGAATTTCTTTGATTCTTTTATATTTTAAGCTTCTCTTTGTGTTTTACTGGATTACTCCCACAATGCCGTGACACTGTTATGATATTTTTAGATTTGTGGGATTTGCACCTGAGGCTGAATCTGACAAATGATTTACATTTATGTGTTTGTCAGACGCTTTTATACATGGCGTATACCTTTAATGGTTTACATTTGGTGTGTTTTTCCTGAGAATCGAACCAATAATCAAAATAATATTGAAAAAATCTATAACTAATTATTGACCTTTTTGATGTAGAATCAAACTGTAGGTTAGTGAATAAAGTTCAAATGTGAAAATTAATACCATCAGGGTCACACTGTGGTATTAAGTTCACATTTGCTTCACTCATTTTTTTGGGGAGAAATTTGCAGTATGGATTTAAAAATGATAAATTATAAGCATAGAGCTGAGAGTATTACACTCTTAAAGACTGGAAGCAGAATTTAAATAATGTTAAAATATTTAATCACACACAATCAGAGGGATTGTGCAGGATCTTCTTCAGGCCAGTCAATGACTGTAAATAAAACACTACTGAAATACAAACATACCTTACAACAACAACAACACACATCATGGTTGTTTTTAGTATCTAGGAGATATTTGAAGTATTTATATTATGTCACTATCATTGGACCAACATTTCAGATAAAAGACGCATTTAAAATATACAAGGGTACAATATTGCCTGCATAGGGCTTGGAGTAATCTGATATTGTACAATAATCAAATAAATATGTTTTTTTTTAATAATCATACCACAGAAGCGATCACGGTACATGTACAGGAGGACCATGAGGGCAGTGATGATGATGATGAAAATTGAAACCCCAATTATGACTCCCAGGTTTGATTCTGCTCAGGAAACAAACAATAAGCTGTTAGTAATCATGACTTTACAGTGACGATCCAATCACCCACACTTCTCAATTCAATCAATTCCCACTGGATAAACATCCATGCATATATTTATATTCTTTATCACTGTACCTCTCACTCATACATCAGATTAAAAACACTGCAAATTGTGTTTGTTCGTGAGACAAGGTTAAAACTATTAAATGATTAACTAAATTGTTGTTTTATTATGAAAATACAATGCATCCAGACTCTTCTCTGCGTACAGTCAGTATGATTTTAGTAAAGGTAAATGTAACTTTTTGTACAACTCTGTACAGATTAAGATCTGACTCAATGATTTCTCTTTAATAAACAGTGCTGAAGTAAAAGTGTCTTACCAGGAAACAGATCTCTCTCACAGAGCGGCTCGCTGGTTTCCTCACTCACAGCATTAGTGAGTGAACAGGAGCAGCAGAAGTCTGGGTTCTTGGTTCTTCTGAATGTGATGGACTGTCCTTTTTTTGGAGGATCTAGTGGTGAACTTTGTGGGTTTTCTCCATTAGAACAATTCCAGTGGATCACTGCATTATACTCACATATTAGATACCGGACATCAGGATTACTTGTGCACTCATGTGTTAAACTTGGTTTGAGGACGCCCTCTGTGAAAGGAACAATTAAAACCATTTTGAGTTGACTGAACAAAAAACATTATGAAACTTCAGTCACAAATGACTACAGTGACTAAAAATGACTGAATGACTTCAGTACCCTAAACGTACTCTGGTCATACTGTCATACTATGATGATACTTTGACACTTACATTGTACTTATAAAGTATTATGGTACTTCACAGTAAAACAAAGTACCATGTAGTGTAATCACTACAGTAAAATCCTTTATGTATTAAAATTTATTATGGTATATCAGTATGTTACCATCCCTTACAAAAACTAACCATAATTTTATAGTTTCAATCAAAAACTATACTTAAACCAGGGGAACCACAACTTAACTATGGTTGTGCTACAGCAATTACCGTTTAACTATGATATTTGTAATAAATCTGTGGTTATAAAAATGGTAACCAATGTGCTAACAAAAATGGTTACTACACTTTTACCGTAATAAAAGCATGGTTTATGTTTGTTCAAGTGTACTTGAAATTATAGTAATGAAAGATTGTTAAAGGATCTCTGTCATGTATATTCACTCACCCATAACTGTCAGATTGAATTGTTTTGTTTGCTCTGAGGTTCTTATTAAAAGTATATTTTGAGCTTCTCTTTGTGTTTTACTGGATTACTCCCACAATGCCGTGACACTGTTATGATATTTTTAGATTTGTGGGATTTGCACCCGAAGCTGAATCTGACAAATGATTTACATTTATGTGTTTGTCAGACGCTTTTATACATGGTGTACACATTTAATGGTTTACATTTGGTGTGTTTTTCCTGGTAATCAAACCAATAATCAAAATAATATTGAAATAAATCTATAACTAATTATTGACCATTTTGATGTAGAATCAAACTGTAGGTTAGTGAATAAAGTTAAAATGTGAAAATTAATATTCAGGCACCATCACGGTCACACTGTGGTATTAAATTCACATTTGCTTCACTCATTTTTTGGGGAGGAATTTGCAGTATGGATTTAAAAATGATAAATTATAAGCATAGAGCTGAGAGTATTACACTCTTAAAGACTGGAAGCAGAATTTAAATAATGTTAAAATATTTAATCACACACAATCAGAGGGATTGTGCAGGATCTTCTTCAGGCCAGTCAATGACTGTAAATAAAACACTACTGAAATACAAACATACCTTACAACAACAACAACACACATCATGGCTGTTTTTAGTATCTAAGAGATAATTGAAATATTCATATTATGTCACTATCATTGGACCAACATTTCAGATAAAAGACGCATTTAAAAGCATATCAGAAAATGACTGTAAAGGTAAATGTAACTTTTTACACCACTCTGTACAAACTTAATCTGACTCTCAATGATTTCTCTTTAATAAACAGTGCTGAAGTAAAAGTGTCTTACCAGGAAACAGATCTCTCTCACAGAGCGGCTTGCTGGTTTCCTCACTCACATCATTAATGAGTGAACAGGAGCAGCAGAAGTCTGGGTTCTTGGTTCTTTTGAATGTGATGGACTGTCCTTTTCTTGGAGGATCTAGTGGTGAACTTTGTGGGTTTTCTCCATTAGAACAATTCCAGTGGATCACTGCATCATACTCACATATTAGATACCGGACATCAGGATTATTTGTGGAAGTGTGTGTTAAACTTGGTTTGGGGACGCCCTCTGTGAAAGAAACAATTAAAACCATTTTGAGTTGACTGAACAAAAAACATTATGAAACTTCAGTCACAAATGACTACAGAGATTAAAAATGACTGAATGACTTCAGTACCCTAAAAGTACTCTGGTCATACTGTCATACTATGATGATACTTTGACACTTACATTGTACTTATAAAGTATTATGGTACTTCACAGTAACACAAAGTATCATGTAGTGTAATCACTACAGTAAAATCCTTTACGTATTAATATATTACAGTATATCAGTATGTTACCATCCCATGATTTCGTAAGGGCTTGCACAAGCACAGGATGTCTTTGTTGGGGAACATACGGTGGTGGCACCACCCTTACAAAAACATACCAAAAGAACTACAACATTGTGTATTTTTCAACCTACAATAGTTGACCATTTGACAACAACACTTTTAACTGTAAGTTTACTCTTCTTTATGTTTGTGCATGTGTACTTAAAATTATAGTAATAATAAGATTGTTACAGGATCTCTGTCATGCACATTCACTCACCCATAACAGTCAGTCTGAATTGTTTGGTTTGCTCTGAGCTGTTGATCTCAATGGTATAAAGTCCACTGTGCTTCTTCTGTAGATCTTTCAGTGTGAGTTCTCCAGTGATCTTATCAAGTGTGGCGTGGCCTTTAAATTTAGGATTTGGAGTAAATATTTCTTTATCAAAAGAGTCCCATTCAATCACCTTTATCACACTTCCAGCATTGTCCTTGTTTTTCCATGTAATGCTGTTTTTCAGATCAGTGTTTTTCACAATGTCTGGATTAAAACTAATTTCACCTCCCACTTTTACATGCTTATCATCACCTATGAACAAACAGAAGATGTTAGAGCAGAAAAAGAGCAAAAAAGAGCAAAAAAGAGCAGAAATCATGGTGTGATGCCCGGACACAGTCACTGTACACTGAAGTGTGGAGGGTGAAGGCCCTGCGACTGTAGCTCACAACTTCAAACATACAAATAAAGTGCGACAGGAATCGTGTGACTTCTTAACAAAGAAATCCTAGAAACTAACACACCACAATATAAAACATGCGAGTGAATGTAAATACATAAATCACACTAAACGATGCGGTTTGGCGTCGATTAAATATAGAAGAAGAAATAGAAATATAGAAGAAATATAGAAATAGAAATATAGAAGAAATATAGAAGAAGAAATATAGAAGAAGAAATAGAAATATAGAAGAAGAAATATAGAAGAAATAGAAATATAGAAGAAGAAATATAGAAGAAGGCGCGGCCGAGCAAAACGTCTCCGTGTACCTGAAGCAAATCCCGCAGCGACCATCACAAGCAGCGCGTAGAAACCCCGACACGACATGTTCACACGATCACTGACCGATTAACACGAAATAATGATCGATTAACATGAAATAATGATCGATTAACACGAAATCATGATCGATTAACATGAAATTAAACCGAATTAATGATCGATTAAACCGAATTAATCGACACGAAGTCACACCGACTCTAAACCGGAAGTCACAGCCACTCTAAAGCGGAAGTCACAAACCGAAAGAAAAAAGTAAGGGGCGTGCCAGAGGGTTCTCATTGGTGAAAGGAGTTTGATTCTGTAACTCTGTTGGCCAATCAGCGGTAACTATACAATTGCGTAATTTCCTTAATACGGCAGGAAGATGAAGGCGGTCAGCTTCATTCATTACATCTATACGTTTACATGTCGTAATATACATACCTGTAATATATAAAGTATTGATCACATAGATTTATGTGTTAAAATACGATCATTTATTTCCTTTGGCTCACATCTTGCGACTTCAGTAATGATTTAATTGTTGACAGACACGTTACAGTTTTCATGCATGTGTGCAAACGAAACAGGCCGTCGAGATATATTTATAAAGTTTATTGCATTCATTCAGAAGTTTATTGTTTTCTTGTTGTGTGTCTTATTGACTGTCAGTCCGGCAAAGAGTTTGATGGATGCTCTATAAAGCCTGCTTCATCAGCTAAGAGTCTGAGTGTCCTTATTGATGGCAATTTGTCCTTTGAAAACCACATTTCCAACATTTGTAAAACTCATTCTTATGAGAACAAACACGTATGAGCATATTAGTCCAGGTTTGTTTTACACCAAGGCCCTGAATGCTTTAGCTCCTCAATACCTGAGCGAGCTCCTCTCTTATTACAGCCCTTCATGTTCACTGTGATCTGAAATTTCTGGCCAGTTGATAATACCCAGAATTTTAAAATCAAGCGCAGGTGGTAGATCCTTTTCATATTTGGCACCCAAACTCCGTCCGGGAGGCAGATACACTGTCATTTTAAATCTAGATTAAAGGCCCACCTCTTTATTCTAGCCTATATAGTCCTATGGATGGATTTACTACTCAAATCTCTTAAGGGATCGTTAGGCTGCATTTATTTGGTAAACCGGAACCAGGGACACTTCCCAACCATTTTTAAATCAATATATAATAATAAATCAGTATTACCAGTTTATATCAAAGAAAGTCACGAACTGCAGCTTTAATGTGCCAGAGGAGAACATACTTATTATATATATTTTAAAACAGCAGCAGAATACAAGATCCACTTGTAAATGTAGCTTTGTAGGTGTGGCTTGTTGGTTCTTAAGGCAAAATGTTTAATGCACTCGTCCTTTGTAAGTCGCTTTGAATAAAACCATCTGCTAAATTAATAAATATAAATAGTTGTTTGTCTTCATCTATACATCATTGGAGTTTTGGTTCCTCGTGTTGGAAACTTTTTCCAGTGAAGACCAGGAGACTTGGATTCTCTTCAGCAGTCTTTATTGTAGAAAACGATGAACACGAATCTACAGGTCAGAGCGTACTGCATGGGCACTGCAGACATCAAGTCTGACTTAAAGTTAACATACTTTACATTCAAATGGCAACAAAGCACTCAGGTGACAATTTTAACCAAAGCACAGTTGGAAGTAACAACCCCAACCATCAGCCCTTAATCCCATCAATAAAATTCACTTAGACCACTTCATTATCTTAAAGATAAAGAGTTCACACTCAAAAGGTTTGGCATTCACTCGTTTCAGGCCTTTGACTGAATCATAAGCAAATGGCCAATATTCACAGGAAGGGTCAGAGGCACCAAAAAGTGGTTTTACAAGCTGTGTTGATCCTACATGCCAAATGCAATGTATTTCACTTCAGTATTTATTTTTAAGGTGGGGGAGAAGGAGAATCAGGTGATCTTAAAGGGTCTTTCAATCTGCTTTCCCACACTTGCCACACATTTTTTTTAAAAGTTTGTAAACTTTTTTTGTGGAGTTTGTGAAGGATTGAGAAAGCCTAGTCTAAGTTTAAAATAATATAAGACTGTAATGCATTTACAAGCTTGAAGTTTTCAGGGATAGATTATATAGATCTATCTTTCTGTTTGGTGTAAAATACAAGAATGCTAAAGATTACTATATGGAGAAGCATGTTTAATGGCAATAAAGTACATTTATAAAGACTTTCACAACAAACAAATTGAAAAACAAGTTATTTTATCATTTTAAAAACACAGATAAATATATATAAAAAAAAGATATTTAAAACCTACTAGACACAAGCCCCTTTCACACAGTAATCCTGGTAATTTACCAGCAGCGAGCACCAAACTGTTGTGTTTTAAAACAGGACAGGGGTTGACCATGTTTCTGAACACAAGCAATCTGTATTTTTGTTTCAAATATTTACATCCATGCAGCCAATTTTGACCTAATGACATCATATTAGACAAACACCTCTGCTTTGACTTCCATAAACAGCGCATCTGTAAATGCGAAACCAGATTCTTATGTTAGTACGTTCTGCGAGTTTCCCGGTAGCCCTGTTCTGCATTCACACATAACACTTTACCAGTAAATTACTGGAAAGGTTACAACTTCTCTTACTGGCAAATTGCCATGCACAATTTAGCAGTAATTTTTTAAAAGGTCCTGTTCACACATAATCTGTTAATGGTAATTTGCCAGTAATTTACCAGTAAAGACGGCATGTGGGAAAGGGGCTGGTGACATTTACAATAACCACGAGCGATTGGGCTGCTCATTTATAATCTGTAGTGTATACATGTACAAAGCTCCAGGACTGAATATGGAGGGTGTTTGGGATGGATTTTAGTATACTGTTCAAGCAAAGTTCATTCAAAGAATTGATATAAGCCAAGATTGTTTAAAAGCTGCTTTTGGTTTTTGGTCTCACATGCAAGTAAAATGGGAATTCAGAATTTCAGTGATTATCAGTTTGGTCAGGAACAATTACTCTATAGATTAGTAAAGCAGATTTCACTGACTAAAGCCAATGCATGCACAACATCCCTGGATCAAAACCAGCAATCCTGAACTGAAAATTCCCCCAGCATATGTGTCAGTGATCAATCCATGACTGTCCCTGACCTGAATACACAGATCTTACTGAACACTTGAAAATAATATTGAGGACCATCAGATCAGATTTAAAAACTAGATTCTCTGCAGTGTGAACACAGCAAACCAAATATGCCAATAATAATAATAATAATAACTAAGAAAAAAATAAAAAGCGCCATTGTTTTTTTAAGCTGATAACACATCAATTATCCAAGAGTCTGTGTCAAACACGAGTCTTGTCTCAAACACGAGTCTGTCCACATGAGAGACGTTTTTTAAGCCGATAACATGAGTCTTCATACTGAAGATCTAATAAGGTTAAGGCATTACTTCTGGAACCTCTTACATCTAGAAAGTAAAATAAAAGGTAGTGTCATTTTAAGCAGCAATAAAGAGGAAGAAACATGAGAATACACACACCAGAACAACTGATAAACATAGACTAAAAGACAATATGAAATTCACTTAACACTGAATGCTCAACAGTAATTATGAATAAGAGAAATAAGACGCATCTGACCTTATCAGCTGTCTCATCTTTGTTGGTCTGATTCTCAGGGCTACTCGTAGAATTCAGAGGCACAACTTCTATAAACCCACAACAGTGCATATGCAAACAGAAGTCAAGAACTGCTTATAACTAAAAGTGAAACTAAACTTCTAATGAAACATTTTAACCTGCTGGAAGATTAATTGAACTAGAAAAATAATCCCCACCCGAGATGGTTATGTCACAACAAGTCAATAAGTCAATATAACAAACAGTTAATATATTTGTTGTTTATAAATCTAAAAAGACAAAGATAGTATTTTATACAAACAAAACTTTTATTATCTTATCTTTGTTATCTTTTTTTGCCCCTTCTCCTAGATAATCCACCAAATAATAAAGAATTAATCATGCAATACAAAGTACAAAACATCATTATCCAGTTATATACATGCGAGCTAACTGGTACTGGCCAAAATCTGCTTTGGACTTTCTCACTGGTAACAAATTTAAACTGCTAATTAATACCAAGACAAACGAATGTCTTAAATGTCACACGATGAAGGAAATTTGATTCCTCATGTCATGTCCCCTTTAAACTGATTTCATTACTGATTAGAAAACAAATGCTCCCAATACAAACAGTGCAAAGCACAAGTGCACTTAATTTAGATTTGAAGTGAATTAATGTGTAAGTAACGTATGTAATGACTTAAATGAAGATGCTAAAGATTAGCATTAGCACAGGAAACAGCTCCTATGTTTAGAAGTGTGTGTTTCTGCTGAACTGTCAACTTCTTGTTTTGGTTTTCTATAAAATGATTTACACTTCAGTCATTTAAATTATTCTTCACTCAAGGAACAGCATGTTATCTTACCAGGGGTTGTTGGCTGTTCATCATTAATCTGTTTATCTACAATGAGAAATAACACTTTAAGTAGTTGACTTCTAAATCAATGTAAAGAAATATTGCAAAGGACCAAATACTGTGTATAATAATACATTAAATATACAGAGCCTGGATACACAATAAATACACATCAAATCAGGTCACAACTTTTAGTAGTATCATAAACATTGGATTCTGAGACCATATGAAGGGCTGAATTTCTTTTATATATTTTTTGGATTCTTTTATATTTTAAGCTTCTCTTTGTGTTTTACTGGATTACTCCCACAATGCCGTGACACTGTTATGATATTTTTAGATTTGTGGGATTTGCACCTGAGGCTGAATCTGACAAATGATTTACATTTATGTGTTTGTCAGACGCTTTTATACATGGCGTATACCTTTAATGGTTTACATTTGGTGTGTTTTTCCTGAGAGTCGAACCAATAATCAAAATAATATTGAAAAAATCTATAACTAATTATTGACCTTTTTGATGTAGAATCAAACTGTAGGTTAGTGAATAAAGTTCAAATGTGAAAATTAATATTCAGGCACCATCAGGGTCACACTGTGGTATTAAGTTCACATTTGCTTCACTCATTTTTTTGGGGAGAAATTTGCAGTATGGATTTAAAAATGATAAATTATAAGCATAGACCTGAGAGTATTACACTCTTAAAGACTGGAAGCAGAATTTAAATAATGTTAAAATATTTAATCACACACAATCAGAGGGATTGTGCAGGATCTTCTTCAGGCCAGTCAATGACTGTAAATAAAACACTACTGAAATACAAACATACCTTACAACAACAACACACATCATGGTTGTTTTATCATTACACCAACATTTCAGATAAAAGACGCATTTAAAATCTCATAAGAAAATGTCTGAAGCGGATTGAAAGTGTTAGAATTAATAAATACAAATGAAAGCATGACATACGTCTCTTATTTCTGCAATTATCCAGATGTGTTAATGCTCCTGAAAAGAGAAACACTGATTAAAGAAATATCTTTAAAAGAGCTCAAACCTGTTTACTGAATGACTTCCATCAACAATGTCTTACAGCTGTTTTCTTGAACAGAAATCTGTCCAAACATTCACAAACTTACCTCCTACCACTGGTTTATCTTGAAGCAGAGTATGAACAAAGTCTGGAGTAAAAAAAAAGAATGCTCATTTAATCTGTATTTAAAAACATAATAAAATCACTTTCTATAATATAAATATACAATATATAAAAATATACAGGGGCACAGTTTTGCTTGTATAGGGCGTGGAGTAATTTGGTATTGTAAAATAAATATTTTTAATATAGTAATCCTACCATGGAAGCCATCACAGAATATGTACAGGAGGACCATGAGGCCAATGATGAAGATGATGATGAAGAAGAAAACTAAAACCCCAATTATGACTCCCAGGTTTGATTCTGCTGAAGAAAAAAAACAATAAGCTGTTAGTAATCATCACTTTACAGTGAAATCCAATCATCTTCCTCCGTTCTGGTATATAACAGATTTCTCAATTTAATCAGTTTCCACCGGATAAAAACAAATCCATGTGTATATATTTATATTCTTTATCACTATATCACTCGCACATACAACAGATTAAACAAATCAGTGCAAATTGTGTTTGTTTGAGAGACAAGTTTTAAACTATAAAAAAAAATATTTTCACATTATAAAACTGCAGAAAAACTCTTTTTGTTTTATTATGAAAATACATTGTATCCAGACTCTTCTCTGCATACAGTCAGTATGATTTTAACTTTTTGTACAACTCTGTACAAACTTAATCTGACTCTCAATGATTTCTCTTTAATAAACAGTGCTGAAGTAAAAGTGTCTTACCAGGAAACAGATCTCTCTGACAGAGCGGCTTGCTGGTTTCCTCACTCACATCATTAGTGAGTGAACAGGAGCAGCAGAAGTCTGGGTTCTTGGTTCTTTTGAATGTGATGGACTGTCCTTTTCTTGGAGGATCTAGTGGTGAACTTTGTGGGTTTTCTCCATTAGAACAATTCCAGCGTATCTTTTCATTATACTCACATATTAGATACCGGACATCAGGATTATTTGTGGAAGTGTGTGTTAAACTTGGTTTGGGGACGCCCTCTGTGAAAGAAACAATTAAAACCATTTTGAGTTGACTGAACAAAAAACATTATGAAACATCAGTCACAAATGACTACAGAGATTAAAAATGACTGAATGACTTCAGTACCCTAAAAGTACTCTGGTCATACTGTCATACTATGATGATACTTTGACACTTACATTGTACTTATAAAATATTATGGTACTTCACAGTAAAACAAAGTACCATGTAGTGTAATCACTACAGTAAAATCCTTTATGTATTAAAATGTATTACGGTATATCTGTTACCATCACAAAAACTAACCAAAACTATAGTTAAACCATGGTAACCACAAAATTAACTATGGTTTTGCTACAGCAACCACATTTTAACCATGATATTAACAAACAATGGTTGCTACACTTTTCTTTAATAAAAGCATGGTTTATTTTTTAATAAGGGCTTGCACAAGCACAGGATGTCTTTGTTGGGGAATGTACCGTGTTACCAAAAAGAACCAAAGAACCACAATATTGTGTATTTTTCAACCTACAAATTACGGTAAGTTTACTTTACAGTAATAATAAGATTGTTACAGGATCTCTGTCATGCACATTCACTCACCCATAACAGTCAGTCTGAATTGTTTGGTTTGCTCTGAGCTGTTGATCTCAATGGTATAAAGTCCACTGTGCTTCTTCTGTAGATCTTTCAGTGTGAGTTCTCCAGTGATCTTATCAAGTGTGGCGTGGCCTTGAAATTTAGGATTTGGAGTAAATATTTCTTTATCAAAAGAGTCCCATTCAATCACCTTTATCACACTTCCAGCATTGTCCTTGTTTTTCCATGTAATGCTGTTTTTCAGATCAGTGTTTTTCACAATGTCTGGAATAAAACTAATTTCACCTCCCACTTTTACATGCTTATCATCACCTATGAACAAACAGAAGATGTTAGAGCAGAAAAAGAGCAAAAAAGAGCAAAAAAGAGCAGAAATCATGGTGTGATGACCGGACACAGTCACTGTACACTGAAGTGTGGAGGCCCTGCGACTGTAGCTCACAACTTCAAACATACAAATAAAGTGCGACAGGAATCGTGTGACTTCTTAACAAAGAAATACTAGAAACTAACACACCACAATATAAAACATGCGAGTGAATGTAAATACATAAATCACGCTAAACGATGCGGTTTATGCGTCGATTAAATATAGAAGAAATATAGAAGAAGGCGCGGCCGAGCAAAACGTCTCCGTGTACCTGAAGCAAATCCCGCAGCGACCATCACAACAAGCGCGTAGAAACCCCGACACGACATGTTCACACGATCACTGACCGATTAACATGAAATAATGATCGATTAACATGAAATAATGATCGATTAACATGAAATCATGATCGTCACACCGACTCTAAAGCGGAAGTCACACACGAAAGTGAAACTGCAGCGGAGCGCGAATGTTCGGCGCGCGGTGCTGCCCCCTGCTGCGCGCACACTGAACTGCTTGTTCCGCCGGTTCTGTTCGGTCGTGTTTGTGTCCTGTTATATGTGGTTTACAAGGACACAAATGTGTGTAGCCCAGATGGCAAGAACAGACTGCAAAGGATTCATAATTTCGGTTTTAAGGTATTATAGTTTGCATTTGCTCATATACCTTAAATGTTTGCACTAGAATACGTCTCTCGGTTACGGTATCACTGTAGTTTCTTGTGTTAATTCTGTGTGTATTCAAAATGATATAACACTAGACTAAATGCTCATTTATTGTAATTTATATTTAAGACCCACTGGGTTTATGAGTACAGAAGTTTTGCTGATTGATGTTGGTGGTGATGGACCAAAACCTAATTCACTTCTATAACAGCAACTAATACATTTCATCAGACTACATAGAATTTAATAGGTCATAAATAAGCAGAGACTTCAATCTGAACCAACTTAAACTAACTTAAATGTAAAGTATAAAGGATGCTTTTATTTTGTTATTTCAATGCAATGTGTTTTTCACACTGAAACAATCTGAACAATACCAGCTGATGTTTGATGTTGTAAACAATACCAACCTCAATTTACGCAATTAATCTGAGTTTCCCCAAAGAGCTCAAGTACGAATTTTTCCAGAAGGTTCTACTGGGACTAGACAGTGGGAAACTTTCCCCAAAGATTTATTCTCTGAAGAACAGACGTCTTTGTTGAAATGAGACATTAATGGTATTATTCTGACCATCACTATAAGATGTTTACCTATATGCATCTGGTTCTACACTGTTAGTCTGCCAATGTTTGATTGCAGTCTTGTTTGCAGTCTGTTGCATGTTCCAAAAGTGAGTGTTGGAAAAATGTAAACTTTTTTTTAAGAAAAATTGAAACTTTTAAGGTGTTACAAAGGGGTGAAAAAGGAAGTGGCCCATTGTGATCTTTTAAGAACTCTGTCCTAGAAAAAACACCTTTGATTTTACTAGTTTTATTTTTAGGAAGTTTGTTGCTTCCAAAATGTTTCATAAAGGAATGCAAAGGGTGAAAATCAAGGACGTAAACTGCTAGTGAACTTCCATTTGTCAAATTTTGTTTGTACATTCATACTGTGTCAAGCAAATTGAAATGCTTAATGTTTGTGTGATATGTGTGATTATCTTAAGAAATTGAATGTTATGGAGCAGTGCAGTGTGCCGACCAATAGCTGAAGATTTATATTATATTTATATTAATAGCTGAAGAGTTAATGTTATGTTGGTTCAACTCAATTACCATTTTTTAATATAAATAGAGCTTAAATGTTAACTTGCAATTATTTAGTAGATTGTGTTAGTTTTTTTAAGTAAATAATGTTAAGTGAACTCAAATGTTTAAGTACATATAACAAAGTTGTTTTTGTTTTTAAGTTTAATTTTAAGTAAAATTGATACAAGTTGGGTTTACTTAAAGTGTGATGTCAAAAGGTGCATATATATTTTAAGTAAATTTAACAATTTTTTTCAGTGCGTTTGAGACGTCCTCATTTAAACGCTATAAAAATATAGTAAAGTTTTCTATTATAAAATGCAGAAAGTTTTCTGTTATATATAACTAGCTGTGTGAAAAAACAGTAGAAGTGTATGGAATGTCTTTATTTAAGTAAGTAAACGTGTGTGAGTGTACTTTACCATATACTGGGCACAAATGTTTACCCTAATGTGAGCAAAACCTCCTAGCATCACATACTACCTAGATAGTGAAGAGTAATGAGCAATTTATTACTTAAGCTTTGATCTGAAGTTACATTATTTATATAGAATAATACTTTACAATTATCATTCATTAACTGATGAACTGTAACAGGTTTCATTTGGAGATCTTTTAATATATTAGTACGTATAGTATTCAATATAAACACAAAGCCTGACACAAGTTTAAGAACATTTTTTATTTAAAGATTATTTCCTAAAGGTAGAAATCATCAGTGTTAGAAGACAGAATTAGAGAGAAATCAACGTTCATTCACTTCTGAATGCTGAGACGTGATAAAAAAACAATCCTAAGAGTTCTTTAAAATATTAATACGCAGATACTGTGCTTCCTCACCCACTCGATGCTCATCAGAAACACACGTGCCAACGTCTAAAGCTTAGCAACATTTACTTGAAATAAATAATTTAAGAAACAGATCCTGTTCTGTGTAAAATACTGGTAATGTTGCAACTTCTCTTACTGGTTTAACTGGAGCCAGGCTCCATTCACTGGTTATTTTTTAGAAGGTCCCGTTCACACGTGATGTTACTGGTAATTTGCTATAAGAGTCCAAAATTAAAATGGTACACACACGGGAGACCTTTTTTTAAGGTGATAACATGAGTCTTCATGCTGAAGATCTGATAAGGTTAAAGCGTCACTTCTGGGACCTCTTACATTCTAGAAAGTAAAATAAAAGGTAGTGTCATTTTAAGCAGCAATAAAGAGGAAGAAACATGAGAATACACACACCAGAACAACTGATAAACATAGACTAAAAGACAATATGAAATTCACTTAACACTGAATTCTCAACAGTAATTATGAATAAGAGAAATAAGACTCACCTGACCTCTTCAGTCAGCAGACTCATCTTACCATGTTCTTTTTCGCCTGTCCTACTTTACAATAGACTAAACAAGAAACAACTAGTCATGCAATACAAAGTGAATTAATCTGTAAGTAACGTATGTAATGACTTGTGTTCTGTGGACAGTAACTTAAATGAAGATGCTAAAGATTAGCATTAGCACAGGAAACAGCTCCTATGTTTAGATGTGTGTGTTTCTGCTGAACTGTCAACTTCTTGTTTTGGTTTTCTATAAAATGATTTACACTTCAGTCATTTAAATTATTCTTCACTCAAGGGACAGCATGTTATCTTACCATGGGTCACTGGCTGTTCATCATTAGTCTGTTTACCTACAATGAGAAATAACACACTTAAAGTAGCTGACTTCTAAATCAATGTAAAGAAATATTGCAAAGGACCAAATACTGTGTATAATAATACATTAAATATACAGAGCCTGGATACACAATAAATACACATCAAATCAGGTTACAACTTTTAGTAGTATCATAAACATTGGATTTTGAGACCATATGAAGGGCTGAATTTCTTTTATATATTTTTTGGATTCTTTTATATTTTAAGCTTCTCTTTGTGTTTTACTGGATTACTCCCACAATGCCGTGACACTGTTATGATATTTTTAGATTTGTGGGATTTGCACCTGAGGCTGAATCTGACAAATGATTTACATTTATGTGTTCGTCAGACGCTTTTATACATGGCGTACACCTTTAATGGTTTACATTTGGTGTGTTTTTCCTGAGAATCGAACCAATAATCAAAATAATATTGAAAAAACTAATTATTGACCATTTTGATGTAGAATCAAACTGTAGGTTAGTGAATAAAGTTCAAATGTGAAAATTAATATTCAGGCACCATCAGGGTCACACTGTAGTATTAAGTTCACATTTGCTTCACTCATTTTTTGGGGAGGAATTTGCAGTATGGATTTAAAAATGATAAATTATAAGCATAGACCTGAGAGTATTACACTCTTAAAGACTGGAAGCAGAATTTAAATAATGTTAAAATATTTAATCACACACAATCAGAGGGATTGTGCAAGATCTTCTTCAGGCCAGTCAATGACTGTAAATAAAACACTACTGAAATACAAACATACCTTACAACAACAACAACACACATCATGGCTGTTTTTAGTATCTAAGAGATAATTGAAATATTCATATTATGTCACTATCATTGGACCAACATTTCAGATAAAAGACGCATTTAAAAGCATATGAGAAAATGACTGTAAAGGTAAATGTAACTTTTTACACCACTCTGTACAAACTTAATATGACTCTCAATGATTTCTCTTTAATAAACAGTGCTGAAGTAAAAGTGTCTTACCAGGAAACAGATCTCTCTCACAGAGCGGCTTGCTGGTTTCCTCACTCACAGCATTAGTGAGTGAACAGGTGCAGCAGATGTTTGGGTTCTTGGTTCTTCTGAATGTGATGGACTGTCCTTTTCTTGGAGGATCTAGTGGTGAACTTTGTGGGTTTTCTCCATTAGAACAATTCCAGCGTATCTTTTCATCATACTCACATATTAGATACCGGACATCAGAATTATTTGTGGAATTATGTGTTAAACTTGGTTTGGGGACGCCCTCTGTGAAAGAAACAATTAAAACCATTTTGAGTTGACTGAACAAAAAACATTATGAAACATCAGTCACAAATGACTACAGAGATTAAAAATGACTGAATGACTTCAGTACCCTAAAAGTACTCTGGTCATACTGATGATACTTTGACACTTAAATTGTACTTATAAAGTATTATGGTACTTCACAGTAAAACAAAGTACCATGTAGTGTAATCACTACAGTAAAATCCTTTATGTATTAATATGTATTCCGGTATATCAGTATGTTACCATCCCATTACAAAAGCTAGCCAAAACTATAAGTAAAGGATGTCACAAAAAAATTAACTATGGTGTTGTACGCAACCACCCTTTAAAAAGATATTAACAAACAATGGTGCTACAACATTTCTTTAATAAAAGCGTTTATTTTTTAATAGGGCTTGACCATTTGACAAGAACACTTTTTGGGAACTGTAAGTTTACTAAAAGAACCAAAGAACTATTATGTTTTTTCAACCTACAAATTACGTAAGTTTATTATAGTAATAATAAGATTGTTACAGGATCTCTGTCATGCACATTCACTCACCCATAACAGTCAGTCTGAATTGTTTGGTTTGCTCTGAGCTGTTGATCTCAATGGTATAAAGTCCACTGTGCTTCTTCTGTAGATCTTTCAGTGTGAGTTCTCCAGTGATCTTATCAAGTGTGGCGTGGCCTTGAAATTTAGGATTTGGAGTAAATATTTTTTTATCAAAAGAGTCCCATTCAATCACCTTTATCACACTTCCAGCATTGTTCTTGCTTTTCCATGTAATGCTGTTTTTCAGATCAGTGTTTTTCACAATGTCTGGAATAAAACTAATTTCACCTCCCACTTTTACATGCTTATGATCACCTATGAACAAACAGAAGATGTTAGAGCAGAAAAAGAGCAAAAAAAGAGCAAAAAGAGCAGAAATCATGGTGTGATGACCGGACACAGTCACTGTACACTGAAGTGTGGAGGGTGAAGGCCCTGCGACTGTAGCTCACAACTTCAAACATACAAATAAAGTGCGACAGGAATCGTGTGACTTCTTAACAAAGAAATACTAGAAACTAACACACCACAATATAAAACATGCGAGTGAATGTAAATACATAAATCACACTAAACGATGCGGTTTGGCGTCGATTAAATATAGAAGAAGAAATGAAGAAGAAATATAGAAGAAGAAATAGAAATATAGAAGAAGAAATAAAGAAGAAATAGAAATATAGAAGAAATAGAAATATAGAAGAAGAAATATAAATATAGAAGAAATATAGAAGAAGAAATAGAAATATAGAAGAAGAAATAAGAGAAGATAGAATAGAGAAAAACATAGAATGAAGAAATATAGAAATATGAAGAAAACGCAGAGAACATAAGAAGAAAAGAGAGTAGAAACCCCGACGACGAAATGTACACAAACGATCGACTGACCGAGCGACATGAAATAATGACCGATTAACATGAAATAATGATCGATTAACATGAAATCATGATCGATTAACACGAAATCATGATCGATTAAACCGAATTAATCGACACGAAGTCACACCGACTCTAAAGCGGAAGTCACACACGACAGTGTAACTGCAGCGGAGCGCGCGGTGCTTCCCCCTGCTGCGCGTGTGACGTAATGTGTGAATTAATATAAAATATATTTAGACTTTATCACTGAAATCTTTTCGTTGTGTTAGTGATTTATTTCTGTTTCGTTTGTATGATTCATGTTGAGTTTGTTGTTGCCGTTTAAAGACTTTTATTTTGATATTTGCATGGGGGCTCGTGCTGGGGGAGGTAAGTGTTTTCATAGCTCTTTGTTTTTATATCATATAATATTTTATATTATTAAGTTCATGAAGTGTAAAGGTTTGTTTCATTTCACCTTGTAGGCAGTACGGAGAGTATACGCAGTGTTCCGGTGCGCTTTATATGTGGATGAAATCGGTTGTGAAGATATATCGTGTGAGTCATTAAGTTATTAGCAGCTAATAGGCAGGTGTGCGTCACTGAATGCCCAGGAACGATATATGATTTTATTGATGTTGATCCAAGGTTTTTTTTATTGTCTTTTATATTTTCCATGTTGTATTATTTGAGCTGTTGAATTATTTTGATTAATTGTTATACGACCAGTTTGTTTTAATTGTGACGTCACTGAATGCTCAGGAACGATATATGATTTTATTGATGTTGATCCACAGGTATTTATTTTTTTATTGTCTTTTATATTTTCATGTTGTATTATTTGAGCCGTGTTGAATTATTTTGATTAATTGTTATACGACCAGTTCGTTTTACATGTCCTGGGGAGAGAATTGTGACGTCACTGAATGCTCAGGAATGATATATGATTTTATTGATGTTGATCCACAGATGGAGGTCTGTTTGTGCTGGGTGTGACTGTCAGTAAACCCCATCAGTGTCTGAATGCAGAAGTTGTCTTGGTCTCTCTCTTTTACACAACGCAGAGGGGAGTAACTGGTCAGAGCCAGACCGGTTACACATGGACACTGAACTGCTGGTTCTGGTTTGGTCCGTGTTTGTGTCCTGTTATATGTGGTTTACAAGGACACAAATGTGCAGTCGAGTAAGCTGAAGGTTCGATAAAACTCAGAGGTTTTTTTAAATCGCTTAAAAACATATTCAATGGTGATTTTTTTTTGTTTATTAAAATGTTTTCTGTGAAGGTTAGGTTTAGTGGATATAATATAATATAAGATTATAATTTATTATAATTATTATTAAAATAATATAATAACAGATAACACCCACCTGATCTCCATGTCTAACTTCAGCTGTCACCTGTGACTATATTCATAATACACTGTAACATGATCTCATACCTTATTTTAAATTATTAAATTATTGTATATTTTATGGTTTCAGTCTGATTTAATGCTGCAGTCCGTGACTTTGACTTCTCTACCATCATCTCTGTTTGAAACATAAACTTATATAAACTTATAACTTATTTTACCTACACGTGTATGTTGAAGTCAAATGAAGCCAAACTGACATTTACCGGGAAATCGGACCTGATTTTTCTTCATTTTTAACCCAAAAAAATTACAGATTGCAGCTTCCTAAATTCCTAACGGATATATAATGAAGGTCGTACTTCCAAACAAATGTACACTGTCTGTACTGTGTGTCTGATATTTCATACTTTTATCATTTTCCGCAGGGATTTTACTAAGTAAACTGACTGAATTTTCTCTGCATCTTCCACAGCAAGCAGGACAACAATCTTATAAAGCACAATAACAAATCCTCAGTTATTTCATACATTCTTTTGGGAAAAAGCAATAAAATACTAATTTCAGAACAGCAACAAATGATGGATAATTTGATATTGTCAGCATAGATGCCAAATAATTACTAATATAATAATCAATTAAACATATTTCACTTACTGTGAAAAGGTTTATAGCGTATAAACAGGTATGATGGATGATGATGATAGAAGTTAAAAGAATTAAAATTCCAATGATAATACCACTGTCTGAGTCTAATAAAGACAAAAATATCAATAACATATCAATTATTCCATTACAACGACATCTAATCAAATGGATTTTTTGATAATAATGTTATAAGGGCCTAGTTTAGAGAAATCAAGCTCAGTCTTACCTTTGAACTGATGTTTCATCACTGATCACTGGACTTGATCACTGGTTTCCACACTCACTGGGTTACTGAGGGTACTGAGGGGAGAAGTTCTCCGGGTTACTGAGGGTACTGAGGTGAGAAGTTCTCCGGGTTACTGAGGTGAGAAGTTCTCTGGGTTACTGAGGGTACTGAGGGGAGAAGTTCTCTGGGTTACTGAGGGTACTGAGGTGAAAACTTATCCGGGTTACTGAGGGTACTGAGGTGAGAAGTTCTCCGGGTTACTGAGGGTACTGAGGTGAGAAGTTCTCTGGGTTACCCAGGGTACTGAGGTGAGAAGTTCCCGGGTTACTGAGGGTACTGAGGGGAGAAGTTCTCCGGGTTACTGAGGGTACTGAGGTGAGAAGTTCTCCGGGTTACTGAGGGTACTGAGGGGAGAAGTTCTCTGGGTTACTGAGGGTACTGAGGTGAGAAGTTCTCCGGGTTACTAGGTACTGAGGTAATTCTCTGGGTTACCAGGGTACTGAGGTGAGAAGTTCTCCGGGTTACTGAGGGTACTGAGGTGAAACGTTCTCCGGGTTACTGAGGGTACTGAGGGGAGAAGTTCTCTGGGTTACTGAGGTGAAAACTTATCCGGGTTACTGAGGGTACTGAGGTGAGAAGTTCTCCAGGTTACTGAGGGCACTGAGGTGAGAAGTTCTCCGGGTTACTGAGGGTAATGAGGTGAGAAGTTCTCCGAGTTACTGAGGGTACTGAGATGAGAAGTTCTCCGGGTTACTGAGGGCACTGAGGTGAGAAGTTCTCCGGGTTACTGAGGGTAATGAGGTGAGAAGTTCTCAGAGTTACTGAGGGCACTGAGGTGAGAAGTTCTCTGGGTTACTGAGGGTACTGAGGTGAGAAGTTCCCGGGTTACTGAGGGTACTGAGGGGAGAAGTTCCCTGGGTTACTGAGGGTTACTGAGGGGAGAAGTTCTCTGGGTTACTGAGGGTACTGAGGTGAAAACTTATCCGGGTTACTGAGGGTACTGAGATGAGAAGTTCTCCGGGTTACTAAAGGTACTGAGGTAAAAAGTTCTCTGGGTTACTGAGGGTACTGAGGGGAGAAGTTCTCCGGGTTACTGAGGGGAGAAGTTCTCTGGGTTACTGAGGGTACTGAGGGGAGAAGTTCTCCGGGTTACTGAGGGTACTGAGGGGAGAAGTTCTCTGGGTTACTGAGGGTACTGAGGTGAGAAGTTCTCCGGGTTACTGAGGGTACTGAGATGAGAAGTTCTTCAGGTTACTAAAGATACTGAGGTAAAAAGTTCTCTGGGTTACTGAGGGTACTAAGGGGAGAAGTTCTTCGGGTTACTGAGGGTACTGAGGTGAGAATTCCTCCGGGTTACTGAGGGTACTGAGGTGAGAAGTTCTCTGGGTTACTGAGGGTACTGAGATGAGAAGTTCTCCGGGTTACTGAGGGTAATGAGGTAAAAAGTTCTCTGGGTTACTGAGGGTACTGAGGTGAGAAGTTCTCCGGGTTACTGAGGGTACTGAGGTGAGAAGTTCTCCGGGTTACTGAGGGTACTGAGGTGAGAAGTTCTCCGAGTTACTGAGGGTACTGAGGTGAGAAGTTGTCTGGGTTACTGCTGTTGGTAACTATTATGTTCTTCAGATTCTGACCTCATCTGACCAGTATTTCTTCAGTAGTTTGTCCAGGTGATTGCGCTATCAGAAGGGATGTCACCCTTACAGGTCATGTGACATACATAAAGCATTATTTCCTAACATTAGGTTTCCTAACAGGTCCTGTGAATTAAGGCCAATTAAAGACATATAAAACATTAAAATGAACCCTGTAATGTTAATTATTAAGAGTTATGCATGATATTTTATTAATTAGCTTTGTTTAGTCTATTATTGTTGTCCAACAGAGTTATATTGTAAAAATACACTTACTATAAGATACCATGGTATTGTACCATGTTTGGACATTGTATCATAATATGTTTCTTGCACACTCATGTGAATACCAAGGTGTATGAATATAATAATTAATAAGCACCATGGTATTGCCGCCTGATTAACATTATTACTGTACCATGATACCACTACAGTACTCATGTATATGATCAGTAACAGTAACAAGAGCAATAGCAATATTAATTATGATGATGTGAAAGTGTTGTTATTGTTAAAATGACGTGAAAATATTGTTTTTTTTACAATGACGTGAAAACTATTGTTATAATGATTAGTGAAAGTATTGTTATTCCTATGATATTTTATTAATAATATGTTGTTATCATTTTAATGTTATTTGTCTATTACATTCATTATTATTATTATTATTATTATTATACATTTGTTATTATAATATTATATTATAAATACTGTTATTCTTATGTTATTATTAGAAAATTATGTTGTATTGCTGTAATATGTTAATGTTTTAATGATATGTGAAAATATTATTGCAATATTTTATATGTTAAATATTAAAATATGAAAAAATATGAAATATGAAAATATTATTACGCTACGTACACTCACCAACAACAAAGTGAAACTTTCCAGCTCCCTGCTGTTTATTTCAATGGTATAAACTCCACTGTGTTTGAGCTGTAAAGATCTTACAGTGAGTTCTCCAGTGTGCTTGTCCAGATTTATGAAATTTAAAATTGGGAATTTCAGTGACATCATCCTTGCATTCCTATTCGACAACCTTCGCAACAAATCCCTCATTTTCCTTGTGCTTCCACATAATGCCGGTGGTACTAGGAGCAACAGATCACTTGTAATTAAGAGAGTATGTCACAGATGAGAAAACACAGGTAACAATTAAAGACCTCTCTTACATTACTGGTTAGAGCATGAATTTAACGTTGTATCAATGTTATTGCTTGGCTATAAGAACGTTATTTAAATATTTATTTACATCTGTAACATTTATATAACGTTCCACTAACAACTTAAGAAGAATGTATATATATATATAAAATATATATATCGTTAAAAAATGTTCTACTATGTTACTGCAAGAACGTTTCAGATGTTCCAAGAACATTCCCTGTTAGCTGGGACGATACACTCCATAAATTTAGTAATCATTTACTTCCACTGTTTTTAAAAACAAAAACGTTCCACTGTTTCATGGCATAGTCAAATAGTCGTTTTTATAATGATAAGTTAATAAAAAAATACAATCTCACTTGAAACAGATTCTCCAATTATTACAATCCAGAGTGATGTGTGAAGATTGTCATATGTGGAGAACATCATGAGGTTCTTGCAGAATAGCGGGGAATATAAATGATCCACTGAGACAACACCTTTCAAAACACAGGGGCAACAAAAGGCTGAAAAAGTAATTGGTACTGATAGGAAACTGGAGGAGCATTTTGCAACTAATTGGCAACAGATCAGTAACATGACTGGGTATAAAAAGAGAGGCTGAGTCTCTCAGAAGTAAAGATGGGCAGAGGTTCACCAATCTGCAAAAAACTGCATCTACAAATTGTGGAACAATTTCAGAGTAATGTTCCTCAACGTAAAATTGTGAAGACTTTGAACATTCAAAATTTTGAATTCTGTTTGAGGGACCATCCAGCTTGTTTTCAGCGCACAGTTCAAAAGCTTGCATCTCTGATGGTACGGGGTTGCATTAGTGCCTATGGCATGGGCAGCTTACACATCTGGAAAGGCACCATCAACGCTGAGAGGTATGCAAGTTTGCATATACCTTTATATGTTGTCTGCATCCAGACAACATCTTTTACAGGGAAGGCCTTGCATATTTCAGCAAGACAATGCTAAACCCATACTGCATTCATCACAACAGCATGTCTTCATAGTAGAAGAGTCCGAGTGCTGAACTGGCCTGCCTGCAGTCCAGATCTTTCACCAATTGAAAACATTTGGTGCATAAAAAACTAAGAATCTGCCAGAGAAGACCCAGGACTGTTGAGCAGCTAGACAACATTCCCCTCCCAAAACTCCAGCAAACATTGTCCTCAGTTCCCAGACGTTTACAGACTGTTATTAAAAGAAGAGGAGATGCTACACAGTGGTAAACATGCCCCTGTCCCAACTTTTTTGACAGCTGTTGCTGCCATCAAATCCAAAATGAGTTAATATTTAGTATGAAATAGTAAAATGTCTGGCTTTCAACATTTGATATGTTGTCTATGTTCTAGTGTAAATAAAATATTGGTATGAGATTTGCAAATCATTGCATTCTGTTTTTATTTACATTTACACAGCATCCCAACCTTTTCTGATTGGGGATTGTATAGGGCAGTTGTGGCCTACTGGTAAGTGAGTCAGACTCATGATCAGAAGGTTGCTGGTTCGATTCCAGCGCTGGCAGGTAGCAACTGAAGTGCCCTTAAGCAAGGCACCTAAACCCTGGTTGATTCCTGAATGCAGTAGTGTGCTGCCCACTGCTCCAGGGTGGTTCACTCCTCACCAGTGATGGTTAAATGCAGAAGTCACATTTCGGTTATGGGTTACCATATCTAACACATATATGTCACTTTCATATCAAAAGTGTTATTCTTAAGTTGTTAGTGGGACGTTTTTTAAAATGTTACAATTTAAAGTTTAAATGCTATTCTTATAACCAAGGAATAACATTAATACAACGTCTAAACAACTGGACGTGTTGACTTGGATCAAAATAATGTTTTAAAGGTTTTTCTTACTTAACGTTAGGGAAACGTATCTGCATGCAGTATGAATAAAGAATTGAATCAACAAGTAATATATTACATTGACCTCATGATGTACGTGTGGGGGTTTGGATCTGTTTTGAGTAAATGTAGCTGTATGAGCTGCCCTGACGGTGAATGTGGACTTGATCTTCATGACAGATAAACACTCTCAGTTCTGTTGAAATGCTACAAAACAACATGATGAAACTGAACAAAATATCAAGATCTTATTTTTGTAATCTGTACCTGCAAAGTCTCCCACAAGATGTCAGTATTGTATAACATTTAAGCTGTCATGCAATTACCCAAATGTTGGAGAATAGAAACATACATTACAAAAAGTATCACATTGTGTTTGTCTATTATTTTGTTCCCTGCAAGTTATCAATTTACCTTCAGAAGTCGATACGTCTCCTAAATAAGTGTTTCTCAAGTAGTTTCACATTGAATGTTTCCCAACACCATTTATCATGCAAAAGATTCGTTCAAAATGATTACCATGGCAGAGGGTGTATAGATTTTTTAAATAAATGTGTAAACAATCACCAAAAGTATAAATCCTTCAAATATTGTATTAGTATTATCCATATTATCAAGTGACAGATGAATTTGCATAAACATAGGTTTGATTGGCTGAGGAATGCATGCCCCGCCTCCTCTACATTACTTTGCAACGCAACCAGTAGTATATTATTATTATTAAGTTGCTTTTAATCATTATTATTATTATTCATTTTGTTTTTCCATTTTTAGCTGCTTCTTTTTTTACATCATCATGCTTTTATTCATCAAATATTGTTGAGGTTAATTACCAGCTTCATAGTCCACAGGAACAATGTAAAATGCTTTGAAACATCATGAATAAGATTTCAGATCTTCTGTCAGATTCTGGTTTTTAGTGAGACAGAAAACCATTTTCTGATGCAGCAGGTTACACAGGCTGCTTTACTCCTGCGACACACAGTGACTCTCTCTGCAACCCTCTGAGCACAGACAGGAAACTCGTTCTGTTTCCTCCACTTGTTTGTTTTAAAAGATGTGAACAGTTGCTACAGCTTAGACGAACAATGAGCACCAAACACAGTCTTGTATTTTTATTCTTCTGTGGTTTTGCTCTGCTCACTGGTAGGTTGTGATTTTTGACAGCATTTTAAAGACCTTCTGTATACAGTGTTTATGTAAAGTGACTAAAATGTGATTTGCTTTGTATTCTAGGGATTTATTGCAAAAATGTGTGTAATGTGATTAATACAATGTTATATGTATTAATATGAATTATGTTAAAAATAATAATTCATGATAACCTTCAGAATAATAATTTTTCAACCCATGGTTGGGTAACAACAACAAAGCATAGGTTAATTTATAACCCAACATGTGTGCTGTCCACATTTTACCCAACCATGGTACCGTAAGGTTAATATAGCAGAAATGATTTTTTGTCATATATGGCTGACTTTATAACTGCAAATCAAGTGATGTTTTAACAAACATCGACTCTAAACATCAGAACTTACAGATTTTTCTAGTCCAAATCATGTCATGCTTTTTATTAGTAAACCACAGGCGACCCTGTTGAGTTTAAATGCTAATATGATTTTACTGTATTTATAGTTTCTATAAGAACATGTGAAGAGAAACTAACAGAGGGAGACACCTGCACCATCAATCCTCCGTCGCCAATCGATGTCAGCAAAATTGGGATAACATGGATCTTCACCTCTTCTGGTTCATCCTTCGAAGCTAAACAGATAAAAGGGAAGAACAAGCAAACAATTGCTGGTGCAACGATTGAATCAAATGGAGCGTTAACACTTCAAAATGTTAAACTGGACAAAACAGGGAAATACGAATGCAAAATTTATAATGAGAATGGTGAACAGACTGCATTTTTAAAAAAGGACATTATAGTTTACGGTAAGCAGAAATTCTAGATCACAAACATTAATTTTAACACACAATGTGACATTATATGTGTATTATCTAGCAGTTGTGAAAAACTATAAGAAATAACCACTTTGTCACACGTTTCAGCAAAGGTCCCCAAACCCAGTGTGGAGTTTAAATGCCACAATGGAAATGTTACACTCACCTGTGACACAAAGATGACAAATCAAAGAGATGTTACTATAAACTGGTTTAAAGGAGTGGAACCCATCAAGGGTGCAGAGAAACCGACCCTAATCCAGACATCAACACAACTACAGGAGAACAAAAAGTATTCGTGCACTGTACGTAATCCTGTTAGCCAAGAGAAAAGTGACAGTAGAGAAGTGTGGTGTAAGTAACTTCATTTTTGTTTCTAATTCACTTATTATGTGTTATTAACTCATATTCAATGGTCTATGACTTATGTTGTTTTTTAATGTATTTTTACTGTCTCATGAAAATGTAAAGTTTTTAACAAACTGTCATAATAGTTATTGTTTTTAGGTTTTCGATTTTTAGCAAGGTTTTGTTGTTTGTAAAAAAAATGTCGATGTAAATTGGAAATACAACTTTGCAGTGCACAGTCAAAAGATTGGACACACATATTCATTCTTTATTATGTCCACATTTTATAGTATTAGTTAAAATTGTAAAAAAAAAACTAAACTGTTTTATATATTTAGCTAGCTTTAATCTGATGTTATTCTACAGATAATAATAAACATAACCATAGATAGTTGGATTAGCAGGATGATCAGAAGAAGAAAACATAGTTTTTCAACATAATAGTTAAAATCCTGGCTGGTGTAACATAAAAATAAATAAGAAAATGTTCAACTATTTTTAATAAGTTACAGCAACTCAAGACCAGTCAAGATTACAAAGAGTAAGTTGAAATGACTTGTGCAGCCACATTAATTAAACAAAATTTTAAGGCAGCAAAGTTTTTTACAGTGTACATTTTGATGCAAATTAGTCCGTCTGTTGGTAGTTACTTGACATTCTGTTAGCCACCTTAATTGATTTGATGCAGAATTAAAGCCAGTGCTTCAACAACCTAACTCACACTTTAATATGCATTAAAATGAAATAGAATTAAAGGAGAAAGACACATCATACATCTGTCAGGTGTGTCCCAACATTAGACTGGCTCTCACATGAAGTGATAAGAGTCTGAGTCTGGTGTTGTCCTACAGGCACTAGTTCCAGTTCCAGTTTCAGAACAATCTTGGGCGTTGACTTCTTGTTGATGGTGAAAATTTTAGCGGGTGGAGGAGCTCTTCTGCTGCTGCTGATATGTGTTCTGGTGATCTGTGCGTGCTGTAGATGTAAACAACGACAAAGACAGCAAGGTAAGAGTAGTATACTACCTCTGAAATGATGCATTTCATTTTTACAATCATCGGTTCATTATTATTTTTATCATCATGTTATTTCATGATGATATTTATATTTTCAACAAAAACAATTTTCAAACCATTCAAATGTGTAGCATTGTTTGTGTTTGAAAGCACCAGATAATATAATGTGTGTATATATATATATATATATATATATATATATATTTATATATATATATATATATATATATATATATATATATATATATATATATATACATATATATACTATGTATATACTATACATATATAATCAAGTGCTTTTCACAATACATTTCATTTCACAATTGATTCACAAAAAACAAAAGTTTGTCATTAGAAGTGATTATAGAATTTTACAGGTCTAAGATGGTGCATTTTACACAATTAGCTAATATTGTATATATTATATACCATTTTCATGTACGCATTTTTGTAAGCAATACTACCATTTTCTCATTACGGTACATGTCTCAAGTGCTTTCAAACCTGTGGATTGCCTATTAGATTAACCGAAACATCTATTTGACGTTAATACTATGTTTCCTGAAATCCTTAGATGAAGACGAGCTACGACTGACTCATTTTCCTGGTCCAGATAAAACTGTCCATCCAAGAGCCAAAACCACTGCCAGAGGGCAACCAGCACCCCCCATTCCACAAGATTCACCTCACTGCGGCCCAACCACACAAACACCAGCACAAACCCAGCCTAAGCCCAACGGCCAGGTGCGTGCTCGACCTCCACCACCACCACCCCCAGATGAGGAAGACCCTCCTTCTTTACCTCAACCGAGAAAGAAACACCACAGAGAGAGGAGAAATCAAGAACCGTACAAACCAATAGAATGAGAGGCTACAGTACAGCAGCACTTATGGTGAAGTTACTTTTGTTATTTGGTTTCTAATAAGTGAATTGTTAAAGGTGCACCCACTTGCAACCGATCTAATGGTGTGCACGGATAAATGATTTAAAATAATACTGCAATATTCTATAAAAATAAGAATAGTATAAATGAAATAACCAGCCAGCTGAAATGAATAAACTTTTTTTACATGGCTGGCCATGTGGACAACACGAAGAACCAACAGGCCTCATGTAGATCATCATGTGGGTACACATAATTTTAAACAGATTCGTCGAAAGTACTTATTTGTTTCCTGTCTGAAAAAATGACAGCAGCTTAAAGCAGCTTAAAGCAGAAAATAACATTGTGTTAGTGTTTTAATGCCAAATGTCAGAACTGTATTTAACAATTATTTGTTTTAAAGAAAAGGACATAAAATTTTACAGATATTGTTTTCATTTTATTGCCAAGTTTAAGGTGAGCTCAGGTTTGCTTTTTGGCTTGGTTTAAGGTTTGCTAATATATATAATATATACACTTCATTTCATTGAAACCTGAAAATAAAAGTTGACGAAAATGTCTTTGTTATTCAAACAAATTTTCTAATGTTCCACTAAAAACTTAAGAATAATGTCTGTGTGAGTTTTCATACCTCAAAGTGTGAAGTCTTCAGGGAAGTGGTTTAGTGTATCTTAATAAACTCACTCAGTGTGACATGTGAACTTTTTTTTCTGCTTTCCTGTGCGTTAGAGACCAAACTGCCTCCCAGGCTGCAGGGTGCACAAACCATATTGACCATATTGACTGATAGTAACATTCTAGGTGGTAAAAATTAACTAAAGAAATGAGCCACACTTTAGTGCACGACTATAAACCTCCAGTCACTTTAAAACTTCTGAAAATAATGAGATTGAATATTTAAATTATGAGCTTACCCAGCTAGCAATTTTAGGTTGTAAGAACATTTCCCTTATGTTTTTATTAAGTACCAAAAAATGCTATTTTGAAAGTTCTGGGAACGTCCTGTTTTTCAGACGTTGCATGAATGTTATTGTTTGGGTATACCGACTGTTATTCAAACGTTTATTTCAGCAATGTTCCACTAACAACTTAACAATAAGATTTTTGATATATATGTTAAAAAATGTTCTACTAACGTTACAGAAAGATTTACTGAATGAGTTATTGTTTTTTTGATAACCTTGAGAGAACGTTTATCTGGGTAACTCAAAATATCACACAATGAAAATTAATTTTCAAAAACAAAAACCAAACCAGGCCAACATGACATGTCTACATTCGGCTGTATTTTGTTTCATTTAGTGCAGTTATTGTGAACACAATGTAGGATCTTTTCAGATCATCATCAGCTCTAGTGATGCACAATAAGCTTTTATTTACTCTGTTAAGAGTTTTACCTTCAGATGTGTCTATTCCCAACTCCATTCTTCTTTAATGTGTCAAACTGATGTACAAAAGCACTTATATATTACAATAAAAATAATAATACTATTCAATTGTATATATAATGCAAATGTATATATAAAATGTAAATTATAATGTAAATATATATTAAATGTATATATAATGCAAAGACACACACTCAGCTGTTCTCTGTTCTGCCTTCTTGTTACTCTAGATATTTTTGGAAACGTCTCAGATGTCTAAACACTGTGTGGTCACTGTACAGACTATATACACCCACCTAAAACAACACCTTCAACATCATTCACGTTTACTGCTTGAGATGCTGTTTTGTACATATATTTTTTCCATTGATGGAAAGTCACACTTTAGCAGCCATTACTGCAGTCTTCGCTTAAGAACTAGTTTTGATCTGCTAAAAATCATAATACAGCTGCTCACATTTTACACTTACTAACAGGTCAAACGAAGCTTTAATATGGCCAAACGCGAACATATTTCTCTGTTAGTCTGATGTTCGGTTTGAGAGATGGAGGCAGTTTAACATACTACTGCCTTGAAAGATGCTGAATCTAACCAGGACAGAGAGAAGTGGACAAAGAAGATGTACAACAAGAGGAGGAACGTAGTGTGAGTCTCTAGTGTGAGAAACAGAGCCCTCACTGGTGCTTGACTGCAGCTTCACTGAATAGTGCTCACTACACACCCGTTTCATCTGCATCCCAGCACAGAATTAGAGCACGTAGCATTATAAATGTAATTCTTAATCTTACAACATAAGTTAGCACATAATGACATTTAAAAATATTATTAATTTTCATCTCTGTGGTTTTTGGACGAAACTAATAAACTGTTTTCAACTGCATCTCATGCACATACACTGTAAAAAAAAAACTTCTGCTGCCTAAAATTTTTAAGTTTAATCAATTTGGTTGCACAATTTCATTTCAACTTACTCTTTGTAACTGACTGGTGTGGAGTTGAGGTAACTTATAAGAAATAGTTGGAAAATTGCTTAACCTATTTTTTTAAATAATACCAGTGAGGATTTAAAACATAAAGTTGAAATTACTTGTATAGCCAAGTTGCATTAGTGCATTAGTCTGCCAAACCCAGTTAACCAGGAATGTTTTCAGAACATGTTAACACTGGATAACATTCACTAAATATTTATTCAAAGTTATCAAAAACATTCCTGCAATAACATTAGTACAACATTTTTTTATTTTTTTATAACATTTTTTTAATGTTATATATCATATACACCAACAACGTTATTCTTAAGTAGTTAGTGGAACATTTTAAAACATTACAGAATTAAAAAATGTTTAAATAGATTCTTATGACCAAGCAAAAACGTTAATATAACATAAAAAAACTGGCCATTTTAAACGTTCCTAAAACTTTTAAAATAATGCTAATAATATTTTTTAGAAAACATTTGCCAACATTCTGACAACGTTCCCTGTTAGCTGGGTGAAAAACTGTTTCATAGAAAAGGCTTTATGTGGTCATACACATTGTGATACAAATTGCAACCAGCCATCATCTTTTCCACAGCGATGATGAATTGACCAGAATAGAGATGACTCAGAGTCATCTCTATTCTGGTCTAATTTGTCAAAACTTTGTCATAATGGAAATAAAAAGCACGTCAATGTCACTCGCTTATAGAACATCCACATAAAGGCAGTGGGGAGGGTTGGGGCTGGTATGGTAATTCATCTGTTAAATTATGATTATGATGAAGCTTTTGGTCTGTATTACATTATGCATACATTTGACAAAATGACAAAAAATGCAAATAAGAAAGAACACAAAAAGTTTGTGCAGAACTTTACAGCTATCATCCATATAACATCCTTCATTAGACAGCATATGTATATGTTTCCTGTCCTTGGTTGTCCACACAGGAAGTGGCTAAACAAGCAGCTTCTCATTTTCTCTAGCTAGTCCATTATTAGCTGGGTAACTGAATCTCACCAGGAAGTAAAATTCAAGCACTATAAATTAAAATAGAGTGACATCCAACGCATGTGTAAACAGAAAAAGATACAGTGTAGTACTCAATACAAAACACTTTAAATATCCATTTTGGGGATATTTTGGGGATGGGCGATGTCTCATGAACTGTATTACAGGCTGTGTAAAGTGGTCTGTTTAATGAGTGTCTATTGAATGTCATTTTACACTAGAAAGCGTCTGCTGAGTGATATTATTGTTATTGAGTAAATAACACGGTCAGTAACGGGTTTTCTCAACACTAGATGGCAGACGATGCTTTCATTCCTGAACGGCAGCTCAAGCCATTCGTCTACATGTGATGCACAAGATTCTTTTTCATTCTATTCTATTATATTTCTATTCTGTTCTGTTCTATTCTTATTCTATTCTAGTTCTATTCTATTCTGTTTCTATTCTATTTCTCTTCTGCTCCTATTCTATTCTTATTCTATTCTACTTCTATTCTAGTTCTAGTTGTATTCATATTCTTATTCTTGTTCTTGTTCTTGTTCTTGTTCTTGTTCTTGTTCTTGTTATACTTCTATTCTAGTTCTATTCTATTCATATTCATATTTCTATTCTATTACAGTTCTATTCTGTTTCTATTCTATTCTATTCTAGTTCTATTCTAGTTCTATTCTGTTTCTATTCTGTTTCTATTCTGTTTCTATTCTGTTTCTATTCTATTGTTACTGCAGTGACTATCTGTCACCGTCGCTTGTTGTTTTCTGTACGATCCGTCGGCCGCTCCCGCCGTTACGGAGGGAATCCCGCGCCACTTCCGTCATCCGCGCGCGTGTGAGTCGCGGGTGCGCGCGCTGCTCCGTCGCTCGCGCTCGCGCTCGAACCCGGCGCGTGACGTCATCGGCGTCTTCCGAGAGCTCAGGTGCGCGTCTGAACCCGCAGCCGATCAGGACCCGCACGGACCCCCGCGACATGGGCACGACTCGGGCTCTGGTGCTGCTGTGCGCCGCGGTCGGTGAGTTTCATCCGCCGATGACGGTTCGTAAGCGAATGAACGCGCCTTTCAGCTGCGCGCGACCTTTTCGACTTGTTTCAGTCAGAAAGTAACAGCACGAGCGATGCTCTGTGAATATTGTGAACCGTTTCATTGTGCAGGAAACACAAATGTTTTACTCGTCTGCTTTCCTTTGGCAGTCCGACACTTGACTGGGTTACAGTCGGGGTCGTTTTTAAGGCAAAAGCAGGAGGACTTCAATTAAAAACGCGTTTAATTCATCAAACTTCTGACTCGTTCACCGCTTTTGGCTTCTCGTCATGTTTGTGCACTTGACTGGTAAACGTTTGAGCAATATTAAAACCGTACATAATAGTGAATGATGGATGCTCGTTTAATGCATTTCAGCGAGAGATGCACCCACACGTCTTTAAAAACAACTGTGTGCGTGTTTTTGTGGTGGTTTGTGGAAATCTCGTTCAGATGAATTAATTGCCAGTTTCTGTGTTTGTTAATGTACAAACGTGTGCTTACGTCACAGCTGACGACATTGTCAGAATGTGAGATGCTCACGTCACAGGTTTGAGTTCATGCACCTGCAGAATCAACCTGGGCTCTCCACATTTTATTATCATAATAACATTGCTATTATGTGCCAAATAACAAATCATTACAGAAACAGCAACACAAAGTCAAATAACGACGTATGTATAGACTGAAAATTAAATCAAGGATTTGTGATTTTTTTTTTGCATTGCAGACAGCATTCCCAAAAGACTTTGAACGGCATATGAAAACCTTCCATCTTTAAATTCATTATTCCTTAATCTTGTTGCAGTTCAGTAGATGCCTACTGCTGGAAGCATTTCGGTCTGTTTTCTCCCAAAGCTCCTGCGATAACGGATATTTTTAGAAAATCATAAGTACTTTGAATGATTCACAATATGTCTAAAATTGTTATTTTTTTTAATTTACAGTTGTTTTCTATTTGCAAGGAGTTATACGCACGACTGTTTGCATTTGCTTTCCTTTTATGAAGGTTCCAGTTGTTTTAAAGTAATTCTCATAATCTCTGTGTAAAGTGCCGTATGCCCAAACTGAATAAGACTAGCCTACAGTCAGCACTTGTGCTCGACTGAGACTCAGAAATCAGGTCGAATATTCACATGCAGCGGTGAGTTATATTGCGTGTTAGATAACTAGTCATGCTTTTCAAGTCAAGCATCACTATTACTGCTGTTATTATTTTGAGTTTGGGATTTGAACAAACCTCTAACCCTAAATATTAAGTGCCTTAAACCATGTGGACATGTGGCTTGTTGGGTAGACAAGCCACCTCATACCCAGCTAACAATTTTAGGTTATAAAAACGTTTCTCTAACAATCAAGTAAGATAAACTTGTTTTAAAATTTAAAATTTACCTTTTTTTAGACATTTTTTAACATTATTTCTTGGTTATAGGAATGTTATTCAGACATTTTTTAATTATGCAACATTTTTAAAATGTTCCACTAAGAACTTAAGACTAACATTTTGTAACATTAAAAAAGTTTTACTAATGTTCCTGAAAAACGTTTTTGATAACTTTGAGACAATGTTTAAAGAACGTTAATGTTTTCTGTTGGGTAAACAGTATTGGGTATTTTCTAGCTGTGTATAGAGACTAATTTTCATCGTTGGATAAACTGCCAATCAATGGATAAAAACACGACAAATTACATTTTTCTAATTGGCTGTTCTGTTTCTTTAAAAAAACATGCAACAGAAGTTAACAGTGTTATAAATGTCATTTTATGTTGGCTTCAAAGATGATGATATAAAATACAGTCACTAATTATTTGTAACTTTTGTGTTTTAAAGGGTTATGTCACTGCAGGCTGGTGTCGGTTCCTAAGGGCCCTCTGCTCCGGGTGGAGGGCCAGCCACTGTCTCTTCGCTGTGATGTATCAGAGTACGAGGGCCCTGCAGAGCAGGACTTTGAATGGACAATGACACAAGGGACCGAAACCATCAACATGATTTCAACATTTGACTCCAAATTCTCTGATCGCTCCATTGAGGACCGTATAAGCAGTGGAGATATTAGTGTGTCACGGTTAAAAGACAACACAGTGGAACTGAAAATCAAGAAAGCAAGAATCTCTGATAGCGCCACCTACACCTGCAGTACTCCCAGCACAGATTCAGTTATCAGTGGAAACTACGATGCAGCTGTTCAACTACAAGGTGGGTGTTTGTGTTATTTGGTGTTTGTGAATAAGTGTGTTTGGTTTTGGTTCTACACTGGGTCTGAAATATTTACAAGGCTTATTCCCAGCAAACAGGGAATGTTCTCAGAACGTTAGCTAACATTCCCCAAAACACTAAAAACATTTCAAAATGTACCAAAAACGTTATCCTTAACTTGTTAGTGGAACATTTAAAAAATGTTACAGAATTAAAAAGTTTGAGTAACGTTCTTACAATCAAGCAATAACATTAATACAACATCTAAAACGGATGTTTTGAATATTCCTAAACATTCCAAACATTGTTTATCATTTTTATTACTTAATGGAAACGTTAGGGAAATGTAAAACCGTTAGCTGGGAAGTCTTTAAATTGTTTGTGCTACAGACATGAATGATACTTCAGTGTATGCGGCTTGTTAGAAAAATGGACAAAACTTTTCTAATAGACTTAGAATCAGATCAGCAGAAAAGGAGATACCTGAGGGCTTTTTTTTACTTGGACCAGTAAGTAACCACGCAGCATCAACCCAGAACACCCTGGCAATCAACTAGCAATGCCCTGGCAACAACCCAGAACACCCTAGCAACTACATAGCAGCATGCTAGCAGCCACTTAGTAACACCTTAGTAGCCTCATAGCAACACCTTGCCAACCACTCAGGAACACTTTAGCATCATGACAGTGAATTTATCTTGGACAAGCACCACTCACATGTTTTTGAAGTTAGCAAAAGTACTGGAATTATTGAAGTATGGAAGTATGTATGGAAGTATACTGGAAGTATGGCTGCTAGTTTTGCTATAGAAGGATCAAGTGTAAAATTCTTTCTCCCAGATCATGTGTCCTTCTGTCACATGAGTTTGATTTCTTGACAGAGCAGAATTCCTGTTCATTATTTCAGTTTCTGAGTTTTGTGTGATACTGTCTGTTGCACTGAAAACTGTTTATTTTTATGCACAAACTAGCAAACCTTTCTCTAAAACTGCAGCATTCATCGTCCAGAAATTAGACCAATCAACAGACGGACACCGAGTTCATGTTCACGCTGTTTTCAGTTCATGTTTAAAATGAATGTAATCGTCACAGTTTGTGTTAATACAGGAACAGCAGCAGGGCCTCAAGCTGTGCTTAGAATTGCCAATGCAATCAAAAGTCAGAGATGTCAATGTAAATTCAAACATTTCTCATGTTTAAAGAAGACAAGGTAGAGTCTTCAGTTAAGTATCCGCTTTGTCTCAGATGTTTCTCATCAGGTTCCCTAAGGAGATATTAAAATAGACATGAAGGAATTAATTATCAACATACAGTAAGAGCCTAGAGTTACAACAATAACGTGGACGGTGTAGCTCAAATGATTTGGTCTTTTTTTGATGTAAAATATTTGTTTATTTTGAAATCTCAAGTTTGAGACGTTGTTGAGATCTCTTGAGAACTCTACATATACTGGACAACAACGAGGAGAAGGAAGAAACCTCTGTTTATTCTCATTGCAGTATATTTTGCCTCTCTCTTGCCTCTCTGTGGATGACAAGTTTAAATTCCAAATGACTGCTGCACCAACTACAGAATCCAAACATGACAGAGTAGCTGGATCGTCTTATTTATTAAGTAGCTTTTGCCTCTTTGTTGCCATCTCTGTGTGAAACATTAAATTGTAGGTAATTTTACATAATTGTCATTTTGTATGTTGAAGTCAGACTGAAGTCAAGATCAGACCTGACAGCTCAAATTATAGGTCATTATTATAAGCTTACCTTTGCAAATTGGGGTAAGATAAAGAGATTGATTTAAACACTGATCTGTTTTGCACTTGCTCATGATTTTTCTATCCTGTGAGAACATTTGTAAGGTCTCTTGGTTAATCTCATCAGCACATACAGCAGATAATGGTGACCCCTGGGTGGCTGAATACAAGAATCCACAGTAACTTCCTGCTGTCAGGTGCTGCGTTCCCACCTGTTAACCTGCCAGTGTCTTAACATGCTAACTGAAGCAGGTGGATTATTTTGGCACACTACAGCAGCACTGACAGAGCGAAACCCTTCAGTTCAGTCAGTTCATCTCAGATCAGTGTGCAATGATAAGATCAGAGGTTTAGTGTGCAGGTTAAAGAATGTTCTGGGTTCAGTACGAGTTAAACTGTACAGACAGCATCTGTGGCATGCTTGTGCAACCAACTAACAATTTTAGGTTGTAGTAACGTTTCCCTAACGTTTCCATTATATAACAAAAATGTAATTTCAGATGTTCAAGAAATCTTGTAATAACGTTACAGCTTGGTTAAAGAGTGTTATTCAAACATTTTTTTAAATGTTTGAATAACATTAAAAAACATTAAAACATTAAAATGTTTTAATGTTTTTAAAACGTTCCACTCACAATTGAAGAATACCGGTTTGATATATATGATATATAATGTTAAAAAGCATTCTACTAACATTACTGCAAGAACCTTTTGTTAACTTTAAGAGAAATAAGCAAATTGGCCCCTTGAATTTTGTAGAAAGCCCTGATTATAACTGCATTACTGTTTTAGTTTCCCGGGGCTTTTCTATAAAGCTGTACCGTTTGACTCAAGGCAGATTATTCTCAGATTACTCTGTGATCAGGGAGATGATTATAACACTTCGATAAGCATTCTGTTTTTACATGATTCTGTTTCTGATGGGTTCAACCGGCTGGTCTGGTTTGGTCACAGCTGAGTGGAATTTATGCGGTCAGGAGAGGACAACACACATTTATGGTGTCTCACAATGTGTCCTCCTGAACAGTTTCTGTTTTATTTCACTTTATATACAAGCTGGTTCAAAGGTTGGTACATTAGAACGACTGTCTGCTCTGGCATTTCCCACACTGTGATTAGAGTAATTCATTTACAGTAAGGTGCGGTAAAGCAAACACAACTTTCTTACATCCCCAGTTTTATTATCCTCTATGTTATTCAGTCCACATAGCAAAGCAATTAGGAAAAGGGTTTCATATAACTAACATTTTACTGGTATGTTGAAACATTGTAAGAAATGTTTAAGGCAACAAACTATTAAAGCAGTGTTGTCTGTGATCAAATAATGCTACAGAAACTAATTTCAATTGTTTGAGTCGTTCTGCGATTACTTTAATTCAGCTGTTGTCAAGGTGATTTTATTATATGCATAAAGTCACACAGGTGTGTTACAGTAACACGTTTGGATCAGAACATTAACTACCGTCATGATCCACTAATATCTGATGAAATACAGACTGTCACAATACCATCTGTCTTCAGTTTGTTTGATATTTTGTTATCAATGCAGTGAATTGTTTTTTTTAAATGTGACAGTGTGTTAATATTGTATTTGGGGTCACTGTATGTACAATATGCATGTATACAAATACATACTTTTATTAAAGCTTATCTTCTTTTATCCATTACAGTTGTTCCTAATAGTCTAATTGTGTCTTCGGAGAGCCCAAACCCGGCTGTACCTGAAGGTGGGTCTTTCAGACTCCTTTGTAATGTTTCCCGTCACCTCATCGAGGGAGTTTACCTCTCCCTCACCTGGTCCGTTAAAAAGAGACCCTCTCTGTTGGAGGACTTGCTCACCTTTGGTCCAGATTTGGGTGTAACAGTTGGAAACAGCACTACGCAACGCTACACAGATGGTGCAATGCGTCTAGAATTTGGAAACGAAGTGTCGCACAGCCTTGTGTTTTCCGGAGCAGTGCCCTCCGATCAGGGGATGTACGTGTGTACAGCCAGACTGTGGACGTGGGAGCAGGGAGCCTGGAACACAATTCAGGAACAAACTGTGGAGATGGGGGAAGTGGATGTCACCCCTACAGGTTAGTGTGTGCTGTAGAGAGTTTCAGCCTGTGGGTCAGAACAGAAGACACAGCACAGCAAAACCAAAACAGTAACAAAGCTACAACACAACAAACAATCCTAGCTAACAGTATTAGAGGAACATTTTTAGAGGAACAGTATTAGAGGTTGGAGGAACATTTCCCTAATGTTTCAAAAATGTTATTTTAAATGTTCTAGAAACATCCGTTTTTAGACAATGTATTAACAAAAAACATGGAAACTGTTGCAAACATTCAACTTAACAGTGACTTTTTATATATATGATATATACTGTTACAAATATTCTACTTACATTAATGCAAGAACGTTTTGATAACTTTGAAGGAACTTTTAGACAACGTCTGCCAATGTTTTGAGAACATTCCCTGTTAGTTGGGATAGTCTTAACCGCAACACAGGATAAAGCAGTAACAAAAATAACCCACAACAGAAATAGCTTTTAGCTGGCAGGATAAAGCTATAACACAAAGAAATAGCAGGACAGTGAAAACTCACGAAAACTGATGAGTTTTAAAACACAGAATTAAGCCACAAAAATGAATAAAAAGAAATTGTAAAAAGTATAAAAGTGATGCATTTCTAGGTGCTTACTGTATATATTTACATGGCTATCATTATTTCATTTTACATGGTTATCGTTTGTGTTGTGGTTTGTTTTTAATGTGTTGTTGCTTAATTACATTTATTTATGTTTTTTAATGTAGTTGTTTATTGTCTCCCCTGGGCCACTGCAGGATCATGACCAAGCAATATATCCTGAAATAAACCATTCTGAGGAGATTAAAGTATTTCTAATAACACTTGTATGAGACTCGTATGTGTTCCTGTGCACAGATGATCTTTAAAAAAAGTGTGTGAGAAAATCCCAACTTACACAAGACTGTGTAAGTTGTGATTGTGATGGTTGCTCAAGTCATGTTTGTCTCTGTTGAGGAGAATATCTTCACTTTTGTCCGGTTTGTGTCTTGTTTAATGTCTCGGGACTGTTCTCACAAGACAAACTGTTTGAATTTTTATGGATGGCAAAATTCCTGCCTGGTTACCATACATACTGTCAATGTAACTGCTGAGTTTTAATTAAAAACGGGAGACCGCGGGTGTGTTTAACTCTAGCAGACGCTACATAAACTCTGAGTGTCTTTGAGAGAGTTTGTCTTTGGGAGAGTTTACAATGTAACCGAAGGATAATACAAGGCACCAGTAGCTCTTCATGAAAAATGACATTATTTGTGTCATTTCTTGTATCATAATATTGTTCCTCTAACCCTTTTAAAGCTGCAATCCGTAACTTTTGCCTCTACTGCCATCTCTGTTTGAAACATAAAATTGCAGGGTACTTGCAGAGTTATTTTCTTAAAGCAGACAACAGGAATAAATTCAAAACAACTGCTTTAAGAACAAGCTACAAACACCGCACCCAGACATGAAATATAGTAATTGGATCTTATTCTTTCTGTTTACAAACTGACATTTCCCATAAAATCTGGCGTGACAGCTCAAATTATAGATCATTATTTTAAGCTTTTTTGCGAATCAGCACGAATCAGCAATTAATTTTTGTTCATTCTTAACCAAAAAAGTTACATATTACAGCCTTATAAAAAAGTTTGCATTGAGAAATCACAAAAACAGCTCACCCAATAAAAATAATTCTGTCATCAATTAGTCAACCTCATGTCACCCCAAACCTGTCGTCTTACATCAGTCACATGATAGATTTGTGTGAGAGACTGACAAACAAGGATAATTTTTTCATTGGTACAGTGCAACAGGTCACAAAACACATGAGAACCAATGGCACGTGCTATTGTCCTCAAACCTGCCTTCAAATATGTGAGAAAGAACTCGTTCTCTTTAACAAAACTTTAACAAATTCAAATCATTAGCTGCCTGCAGATTCATGACCTGAAGTGAAGAGTGTGTCAGGTGAGAGAGACATAAAGAACCGTGCAGTTCTGTGGGTCCTCAAAACTGGAGTTCAGAAGCACTACTTTAGGTGGCTTATAACGTATGATGTCAATTTAATTTCTGATATTTCCATCTTCTTTCTTTTAAACTGTTCAGCGAACTCCCTCAGTGTTCATGTCCGGGAAAGCACCATGTTATCAGCGGGAGACTCACTCTTACTCAACTGTTCAGTGACTCTTGACGATCTGGCTACGGTGGACCTGGAGGTGACGTGGCTGCTAAACGGCACGCGTGTTCTGGCCCGCTGGAGTCGTGACGGTGTGCTGCTCCGCACATCTGACGGCGTGGATGTGTGGCGGTTGGGGAAATGGGACTTCCAGCTGAAGGTTCAGCGCGTGGAGCTGTCTGATGCTGGACTGTATTCCTGTAAAGTGGTCGTGTGGATGCAGCACAACGGTGGCCGCTGGTACGAGGCAGCAGAGAAGATCTCTGCTCCAGCGCGGGTCCAAGTCATTAAGCAAAGTAAGCAGGCCGTTGGTTTCTCAAAATGAGCTTGTGTGTGTTATGGAATCTACCAAACAAACATATTTCCTGTTTCTATGATTATCAATCATAATTCTGTCTGATGTTTATTTAAATGTAAACGGCCCGTAGGGTCTTACATTACGTGGCATTTTGTGAAAATGGCATTTAAGGTTCTTATTACAGTTAAATCTAACTGTGTTCTGTCTCAGAGCTTCTACTGTCATTTTACTGTCATTAATATTAATTTGATGCCGATTATTTGGTATTTAAATGACATTAAAGCGCATGATGTGCTTTTTATGTTAGTGAACTGTAGAATATTTTTTCATTGTCTGCTCAGTCTTCTCAGCTGTGGCCTTAAGGCATCTTTTTGAGAATGGTTCTCACTAAGTCACGTTTTTCTGACAGCCCAATCCAGATGAGATCTCTTTTGGAAACCATGCTGGGTGATATAGCTAAAAACACAGATGTCTATGTTTATCAGTTTCCTGTATGTTCACATGTACATATTTGCTATTAAAACGTCTCTTTCTTGCAACAAAAGATAGGATTACAAATTGGAAACTTGGCTAACAGCGAACGCTCTTAGAATGTTGGCTAACGTTCTTTAAAAGTTCTTTCAAAGTAAAAACGTTATTCTTAAGTAGTTAGTGCAATGTTTTAAAAACGTTAAAGATTAACAAATGTTTGAATAAAGTTCTTAACTGAGCAATAATGTTAATACAACTATCAAAGTAACTTTTTTAACATTTTTGTCATTTATTGGAAACATTACAGAAATGTTCTTACAATCCTCCGGAAAACATTAGCTAACGTTCTCTCCTTGTTAGCAGGGGTGTTAGGGCCAGAGACTGTTAAGTTCATCAGATGTAATAGAGAGACAGAGATGAGGCGTGTGTTTTCTGACAGCAGCTCTCGTGTCTGTGGGTCGAACAGGAAGTGTAATGAGATGGTAGTTCTGAGACTCTGTCAGCAGTAATGCATCAGTAACTGTGGGTGGTCATACTGATGGAGGGCTGATGTTGAGCGTTACAGACTAAAAGCCAGTTGTTCATGTAAGAAGTCAGTTAATCTTTCAGGATCTCTTTGTCATTGTGATTAACAAGAGACATTAAAGGCAGGGTGGGTGATTCTTTCCAGAAACATTTTTTGTTATGCTGGTTGAAAGTCTCTTCACATCCTGATAGCAATCGCTAAGTGGTGTAAACATATTTATATAAATATATATCGTTTGTGGAAGGCACAGGACAATAAAATGTTCATCCAATCATTGCATTTGGTTCAAAATAAATACTTTACTGACCACTGTACATAATAAACCATATAGTTTAACTGAAACATGCTTTTGACTCTTCCAATAGAGGTTTGACTGCATTACAGTTCAATTACATTACAGTCTGGTATCATGACATTATCTGTGATAATCTCAGGTAATGAACACTCTCACTCAGTAGACAAAGTGTTATTCAATATGTTTTGCTTTAGTAAAGAAAATCCAGCTAACAGGGAATGTTCTCAGACTGTTTGCTAACATTCTCTAAAGGTTCTTTTAAATGATCAAAGAACATTCTTGCAGTAACATTAGCAGAATGTTTTTGACGTTATTTATCATATATATCAAGAACGTTATTGTTAAGTAGTTTTAAAAATGTTACAAAATTAAAAAAAGTTTGAACAGCGTTCTTATAACCAAGCAACAATGTTAATAAATCTAAAAAAGGTTGTTTTAAATGTACCTAAAATAACATTTTTAACATTTTTGTTACTCAGTGGAAACAATAGGGAAATGTAGGTTCTTACAACCTAAAATTGTAAGTTGGGACTGTACCTGCTTGATGTCAGATGTTTATTAAGCAAATGTTCTGCTGTTTCCTGTAAGACGTGATTGTGACAGTTATCTGCCTCAAGACGTCTTGAGTCAGAGGACAAAGACGAACATCCCACAGATTTCACACCAGCGTACTTTCATTACAGGATCATTTTTACAGGAAGGACACGACACAGGAAGTCTTGTTTATGTGAAAATGACAGAGTTCATTCATTGTTTTTTAACACATTCGTTGTGTGAGTACATCCCCAAATATAGCTAAACCCACACACACATTTGCACAGGTCAGGTGTTTCCATAAGAGGTGCATTTTTTAGTGCCATTTATGAGAAACAAGAGCTGAGATGTTTCTGAAGCTGTGAATGTTTGGTTATGCTGGCAGGTAGAGAGAGTGATTAAACAGCATACCAATATCAACTCAAGAATTCAGCTGATGGGCAGATTTGACACAGGAAAGAGGAACTGAGTCTCAAGAAGAGTTTAGAGAAGGAACCCACCTAACCATTTAGGGTTGTAAGAATGTTTCCCTAATTTTTTCATTAGGTAACAAAAAGGTAACATTAGGTTACTTTTATCAGTTTGTAACATTGTTGCTTGGTTATTTGAATGTTATTCCAAATTTTTCAAACATTCCACTAAAACCTCAAAAGTAACATTTTCGATATATGATATATAACATTAAAAAAGTTCTACTAACATTACTGCAGGAACGTTTTTATAACTTTGAGAGAACTTTAAGAGGATGTTAGTCAACGATCCGAGAACGTTCCCTGTTGGTTGGAAATACAGTGACCAGGAAGGACAGAAAATCTTTTCAAAGATTATTAAGTATTTTACACTTTGACTTACTAACATGCTGTAAGACGTTATGGCTATAAGAATAGTTGATAAACACGTAAATAATTTGACCACATTGAATAAAGCGGCTCAAGTTTTTCAAATACATTCCTACAAGCAAAGCGATTACTTTTACTTTTTTAGTTCACTTTTTGATAATGTCAGCCAAAAAGCACTGCAATGGCAGAATTAATAATAGCCAGTTTCGACCAATCAAATTCAACAACTAGATTTGAACATTTTCGGGAGAACGTTTGTGGCCTTTTTGCACATTGTCACTCTGATGCTGGGGTGCTGTGGCTGGTTGCTAAGGATTTGCTATGTGGTTACTAAGGTTTTCTGAGTGGTTTTAGTGCACACTTAGGCGGTGGGTAGGGTGTCAAACCCTTCAGAGTCTGTGGGATCTTCTGCTATCTAGATGTAGCTCAGCTACCTCCTACAACGCAAGTTTATGGGATTTTTTTGCATTATTCATGTCTGTCACAGAAACCAGTTTAAATTTTGTATGAGCAATATTCATAGTTTATCTTCCCTCACTGGTACCAACCAGCAGCTTTTTGTCTCTAAACATGCTTACAGTGGATAAATGACTGATTGTCTTATTAAATATGTTTTCTAAGCTCCCAGTTAACGAATGTAGGTTGGAAGAACATTTCTGTAACGTTTCTGATAGTTACAGAAATGTTAAAAACGTTATTTTGAAAGTTGTAAGAACGTTCAAAATGCACAGTTTTTTGGTTACGTGAACGCTAGTAAAATGTTTTTTTAATTCTGTAATGTTTTTAAAACGTTCCACTAACTACTTCAGTACGTTTTACCATTAAAAACATTCTACTAACATTTCTGCAAGAACGTTTTTGAGGACCTTGAGAGAACATTAACAAACATTCTGAGAACATTCCCTGTTAGCTGGGCTAATCTTATCTTATTAATACCCAGTGATCCAAATGTCTTTGTGTTGGTTATGCCATTACGCCTTCTCAGCTGAACACGCTGCTGTGTGTGCAGCACAGTTATGTCTGATCTATTTTTAGCGTGGTAGATCAAAGTCTACGCCTGTGGTATCTTGAGGTCCCTTTGCGATGATGTCATGCTGGGGGTGGTACCTGCTGTTATCATGTTTTTCTGATTTTATGAAATGTAGAAGCATCCTTGGCATGTTGCAGTCAGTGATTTGTTATCCAGCACGCTGAAGAACTCTGTGGACGTCTGCAGAGATGGTTCTGCACTGTGCTCATCAGGATGCTTTGTGCTGCTGAAAACCACAACACATCTCATAAATGTACTGCTCTTCTTGTTCTGTGTAGTATATCATGGGTCTGTCTGTTTGGGTTATAATGAAGAACTTTCCTTTCATAGACAAAGTTCTGTGCTGTTTTACTACAGTCATATTTGTCACGCAGCTACAGTATTTGTTATCTTTTATTTTCGCTTAAATTTAGGGCTAAATTTAGTTTTGGTTTAGAGTGTAGGGTTGTTTGTTTTTTTAGTTTCCGGTTGGTTTCGGGTTTGTGTGGGTTTTGTTTGTAGTTTAGAGTTAGGGTTGCTTTGTTTAGTTTAGTTTAGGTTTGTTTTAGGTTAGAGTTAGGTTGTTTTAGTTTTATTTGTTGGTTTTGGGTTGTTGTATTTAAGTTAGGTTTTTTTTTTGTAGGTTTTAGTTTTGGTTTAGAGTGCAGGGTTGTTTGTTGTTTTAGTTTCCGGTTGGTTTCGGGTTTGTGTGGGTTTTGTTTGTAGTTTAGAGTTAGGGTTGCTTTGTTTAGTTTAGCTTTGGTTTGTTTTAGGTTAGAGTTAGGTTGTTTTAGTTTTGGTTTAGAGTGCAGGGTTGTTTAGTTTTTTAGTTTCCGGTTGGTTTCGGGTTTGTGTGGGTTTTGTTTGTAGTTTAGAGATAGGGTTGCTTTGTTTTGTTTAGTTTCAGGTTTGTTGTGGGTTAGAGTGTAAGTTGTGTTGGTTTTATTTTACTTTCCATTATTTTTTTTAGTGAGTGGGAATATTTAAATTATCGGGTTTCATTCAAACGATCTGTTTTGGTTTGCATTGCTTGCTAATCTCCAGTTTAATACTGAACTAAAATACCTTGAGACGTAGGGAAGGTTGAATAAAAGACCAGGTGATGTGCATCTCACCTTGTACATGCCTGCATTTTTTTATTCTTTCTATTAAAATTAAACAATTGTACCAAACAGAAGAGAAAAGCCACATGCGGCAACCTGTTCTTCAACCTGCTAATGTAAAATGATTGAAGATTATTGTTTGGACAGGTGTGCAGGGCACCAATAGAAAGTAGAATAATGAAGAACAGAAATAAAGAGGAGGACAGAGCACAAGAGCAATGCTGGAGGGCAGGAGAAAGCCGTGAGAGAGCTGCCCTGATTAAATGTGGGAGATAAAGCCTTCCTGTCTGATAATGTAGATTGAATGTCTTCAGTGAAGAGGCTCTTATTCAAGTTGACTGACACTCAGTTCGAGACCCTCCCTCGCCTCTGTTCCGTTCCCAGGATACTCCAGTCCTGTCCATAGTGACCGGCTGTAGAGAAGTTTGGAGACGTTCATCTGGTGTGCTGTGTTTGTCTGGCTAAAGAAACACTCTCGTTCTCTCTTTATTTGTCTTTCTTGAACTTAAACTCTCTCGTTTGCTAAGCTTCTCTCTCACATTCTCTTGGCTTTCTTGATTACTTCACTCAGACCCAGAAAGTACAGCCAAACTGCGCTCAAGATATTAACAAACCAAGTCACTTTAAATAGCAATGAACAAATATCTGCAAAATACAATCACAAATGCATATATCTTATGAAAAACATCATTAGACCAGCTTAAAAAGTTTCAGGATGGTGTTAAATGGTTTAACTCAATTTTAGGTTGTAAGAATTTTTCCCTACATTTCCATAAAGCAACAAAAACATTAAAAATATTATTTTGAATGTTCTAGGAATGTTCTTTTTTAATATATATGATTATATAACGTACGAAAAGAAGATAGCGAAGTATAACAAGCTGGTTAAGTTTGTTATTGAGCTTGCAGAAAAATCTTTCTAAACAGCAGTGAGATCAGATGGACTGTAAATAATTGAACAGTTTATTCAGTGATTAATAGCGTCTGCTTGTTATGGAAGAGGTGGGAGGAGCTTAATGAACAACAGGAAGTGATGCAGATCAGGGCCACACCGCACAGATGGTCCCTGTGATTCAAATACTGTGACGTCCAAAAGCTTAACACAGAACCCACCAGCACACAGCACATATGGGGCTCAGTCAGTTGTGTGTGTGAGAGAAAGCCTGGATGTTTCTCATTTGTCAGTCTTCCCGTTCGTCTGTTTTATTTCTGAGCAGGTTTATGTTTGAGTGTCTCAGGATGATGTGTGTGGGAACCAGAGCATAGAGCAGAAATGACCCAGATATTTCAAATAAGAGGGCATAACAATTCCTGTGCTTTAGTTATCTGTCGTGGAACATTTGATATATTTCTTAATATTGTATCAAGTCTAACTTGTTATGGGTTTTGTTGGCTATTACTTCAGTGCATCTGAGGATACTGTAGCTGTCAGATTACTGTATTTGACTCACAGGTGAATTTTGTTAAATGTGTAGTTAAGTGAAGAAACTAAAATGAGCTCTGAAGGTGAAAAAACATTTCTCTAAAGCCTGAAACAGAGATTACATCAGAGCAGGAAAATCAGATATTGCCTCACAGGTACTGTGGGAGAATATTTCTTACTTAATCACATCATGCGTGTGTGTGTGTGTTCCTACTTATTTTCGAGATGTCTTTTTTTAAAAACTTAAAATATAGCAAATTAAGTTTTTAAGAAATCCTCAAAGTTTTCTGTAAGAGTTGTGATAGGGTTGTGGGCTTTGTTATAGTATTTATTACGAGTTGTGTATTATTTTGTGTATATAACAAAAGTCTATGGAATGTCCCCATTTAGGTAACTAAGTACGCATGTGTGTGTGTGTGTGTGTGTGTGTGTGAGAGAGAAAGAGAAGAGAGAGAGAGAGCTAGAGAGAGAGTGTGTATGTGTGTCTTTTGCACTGCTCACCCAGGCGTGAAGGTCCCAGCTGTATAGGAAAGACATAGGGAGTCCTTCACTAATGTAAAGCCCCTATCAGACCTGCTGGGCACACTGCCCAGATACAAACACTTGACTCTGTTGTGCTAACAGCCTAGAAACAGGGTCACTGTACACCTTTAATGAGGGTGTTTGTGTGTGTGAGCTTTTATTCTGAGACTTTTCTGTCTCTGATTTCTTCTGTATTGCTTAATGCTTAAACCAGTTTTGTTTGAACATTTGCTCAACAAACATGGAGAGAGAGAGTTGTTTTGTTCTGTGTTGTGCTGTTCTAACAAGAATATTGTCATTATCCAGTTTTCCTTGTTTGTTTTTTTGTGGTACAGGCCAGTATGAAGCCGCCCATAAAACACTAGCAGTCACACAGCAATGTGTAACAATGTACTCAGAACTCCATAGCAGCCAACAACCATGAATGGGCTAAAAACAAACTATAGCAACACCCCAGCAACCATATAATCGTAAATAGTAACATTCTAGAAAATCATTCAGTGGAAAACGGTATATAGGTGTGCCACATATATTGTGTTCATTGCATTGTGGTGATTAGTATTCTGTATTGTTATTCTGTGCAGTGTGTGTGTTGTGTGTGTGTTAGTGTAATTACTTCAGTGAAGTTTAGTTAAAAATGTAAAAATCTAGTTTTTATCCTGATTTTCTGTTTATTGTTTAATATTTAATATGGACCCTTATTCTTCTGACTTTGATCTAGGCATTTTCTCATAAACTGAAGTGCAAAGTTTCTCTCTTTCAGATCCAGATTACGCAGTCATCCTTCGCTCAGTTGTGCTTGCGAAGTTCTCAGGAGATCCAACAGAGCTGGAATGCAAGGTTAGAAACGTGTCAAATTTTCACAGCGGGCGCTTGGGAGTGTCATGGTTGTTTAAAGAAGTTGTGCCTGGTGATGACCTGGTAACCACTCGCACTGTTGCGTCATTGGATGAGAACGGATCCCTCGTACCAGGCAAGTCATACAAGAATCGTGTGGAGGCGGGACTTATCACAGCTACCCGGGCGGAACCGTACGTATTTAAGCTCCGCCTCCTGTACACGACGGACGCCGATGTGGGCGAGTACACCTGTGGAGTCACGGCATGGATCGAGTCTCAACCTGGGTATTGGAAAAAGACCACAGAGCACCTGACCCCGCCTCTCAAAGTCAGCTTTGCTAACAAGAGTAAGTGTGCAAGAATGAACTGATGCATCTATACAAACAAAAACATAAATATGCCATTTAGTTAGTCATAAATGGGTACAAATTTCAATTACATGCACAAATTCTGACCCAGCAGTTGGTAGAGCATTGCTTAGCAACGAAAAGGTCATGGATCCGATTCCCAGGGAACACACATAAAATACACTGATAAAACTGTATAGCTTAAATGTGCTGTAAGTAGCTTTGGATAAAAGTGCCTGCCAAATGCATAAATGTAATGTAATATCAGACCAATAACTGGCTTTATTTCAATTTTACTTTGAGAACCTGCAAGAACTTTCAGCTTTAAAAAGTGTTTTGATTTGGCACCGCACACATAAACGATCATCTGTCTCTGTTTGTGATGAGGTAGAGTAAAGCAGGAATGTTTGTTTGTGTTAACAGCTGTTTTTAGCGAGGTGTAAGAGAAAAGAGAAACACTGAATCTTTTAATTATTATCTCCAGAATTCAGAACATCTGCTTGTGCTCCGCTATGTAAGAGTGAAAATGTTAAATATTAGCACACAAAAGGTGTCTGTTCTGTTCGAGGTCTGTAAATACAGCAGCGGAAACATTCAGGCTTCTGTCCTTGATAAAACTGCAGTTTTCACTCATGACTCAACTGTGTGACACCTGATATGACAACCCACCGCGTCCCTGCATCTGTCCTGATGGCTTTCCATTGTTACACAACATGAAAACATATACTGTACCTAGAAACGTTTGTAGAGGTTGTATGATGTGTAATGGGGAATTCTCTATAATATAACTCTAATATAACTGATGGCCATTTGAATCGAATGCTGATGTGTGTTTGTGGGGTAAATGCATTTCTCCACAGGCTGTAGTTGATTCTGACAGACTGTTTCAAAACTGTAGCGCTACATCAACAGTTGCAATTGCAGCTATAATGATTTTTCTGAAACATTTGGTATAATTTTGCCATTATGTGATATTTCGCAACACCGGACCAATAAACTGTATTTATTAGAAAACATGGCATCCATACAGCTGCATAAAATGCAAACACGGTGTGTTGTTTAGCACTAAATGAGCAATTTGCTGCATGTAGTGAGTTTCTGTTGTTATTTAGATGTTATTATTTAGATGTTGCTCTTTCATAGATTGAGAGCTGTCTCCGTTTTCTCAGTTCTCATATTGAATGTCTCAGTTATGCTTCATTTACGTCTCAGATGTCTCCTATAATTCCTCTGTAGGAAAATAAAAATACAAAGGAATCAACTTTTGACAAAGTAATATGTCATATTATAATACAGATAATATGTTCTTGATGAGAAGTGTTTGAGCTTATATTGAGATTTGTTTGCAGGCATTGGTATCTTGGTAAATCTGAGCACAGTTTGAGACATTGTTGAGATCTCTTCTGAACAGAAGGCAAAAAAAAAAAAAAAAAAGGCAAAGTGCTCAATTTGTTCTCTATTTGTTCTCATTTCTGTTTCAGAGAAGCACTTAATGTACTAAAGAAGTCTCATCTGAGGTTTTCCTTTTCTGTGGGTGTTTAAATCTACCCAGCTAACAGGGAATGTTCTCAGAACGTTGGCCACTGTTCTCTAAAAGTTCTTTCAAAGCTGTCAAAAACATTCTTGCAGTAATGTTACTATAATGTTTTTTAACGTTATATATCAAAATGTTATATCTAAGTAGTTAGTTGAATATTTTGAAGACATTACAGAATTGAAAATATTAGAACAACGTTCTTATAACAAACAATAACATTAATACAATGCCTAAAAAACTGGACCTGAATGTTCCTAGAACTTTCAAAATAACATTTGTAACGTTTTTGTTACCTGATGTAAACATTAGGGAAACATTTTTATAACCTAAAATTGTTGGCTTACTCATCTTTTCTAAACAGGTCCAGTCCTCGGTGTGGTGGCCCGTCGTCTTCGAGAAGCTACAGCTGCTGGTTCCACATTTGAGATGAGCTGCCAGGCCAACACACAGAACCTCCCACAGGGAACCGCCTTCTCCATTCTCATTCTAGCTGAGGAGTCTGTAGGATCACCCAGCCGCAAGCTCGCCTCGCTGGGCCCCGAGATGGTCCTGAAGCTAGAGGACTGGGCCGAGCCGGGTCGAAGAGACAGTATGATGCTGGTGAAGACCGGGAAGAAAGAATTCCAGTTTCGGATCCAGGGGGTACAGGTGACCGATCGTGGGTTTTACTCATGTGAAATGAGAGCTTGGTCAAAGCAGCCTGGAGAGGATTGGATGGAGATGGCCAAAGGAGTGTCCAATAAGGTCCAGGTCGCTTTTGAGCACAAAGGTGAAATTCTGAGATGTTTCTGAGTGAATCTCACAGAAACGTGTCCTGGTTTGTTAGGTGCTGACCCAGTTAAAAAGGAACTTTTTCAGAACATTGGCTAATGTTCTCTAAAAGTTATGTCAAAGTTATCCAAAAAGTTCTTGCACTAATGTTAATAGAACTTTTTAATAGAACATTTTAATAGAAAATTAAAAAACATATATTTAATGCTTTTTAACATTATTTATCATATATTTATATATATTATATATATATTATTCTTAAGTTGTTAGTGGAACATTTTTAAAACATTACAGTATGAAAAAGTTTGACATTAACATAACATTCTTATAAACAAAGAGTAATGTTAATACAATGTCTAAAAATTGGACATTTTAAACCTTCCTACAACTTTCAAAATGTTTTTAATGTTTTTATTACTTAATGGAAACATTAGGAAAACATTCTTACCACCTAAAATTGTCAGCTGGGGAAATGCTACTAAACCCAATAGTGTATGAAAGAGATGCTCTCAGTATCAGTTTCACTGTGATGTTGAGTTGCTAAACTTAGTTCAGTTTATACCTAAAAAACAAGGGCACAAATTACAATATTCTTTATTGTGATGACCTGAAACATGTAACTTTTTAATACATGTTTCTGCTCGTATTGTGAATGATTCAGAATATTCCAAAAAATGTTCTTTGCTATCTTTTATCAAAATCTATAACAACTCTATAAGAAATTATTCAAGGTTCTGTGTCATAAATCTTCAAAACAAAGACAAATTTCTTGTTATGATCATTTCATAAAGCTAAAATGATGCTGTTTTGGTGAACCCTCAATAGGTCCCACGTTCGATGTGTCCATCAGTTCAGACACCATGAATGTTTACCCCTGGGAAACTGCAAAGATGGAGTGTGATGTGAGGGTCAGTGGAACATCACCCACTGCAGGCGAGTACAGAAGCAAAACAGATCAAAGATTGTTTTACAATCTGCAAATCTGTCGGCAGAATTTCTCTGTTCAAGCACTTACTGTAAAACACTGTAGTCTTGTGTTGGGTGTTATTCTGTGTCTACTGTAGAAAAGCTTGAACTACAGTACATTAACCACATATAAACATACATTATGTGAGATCTTTTTAATGTTTCATTATGTCTCCACCACAGCTGGGAAGAATTTTGTAACCAGTAACCCTGAGCTGTTTTACACACAAGCCAAAATAAACAGGCTCAAAGTGTCTCTGAATATGATTTGTGCAATGAAAACAGATCAGCTAACAACAGATGTGCTTAGCATTAGCATGTGTGTGCTAGGGTTCAGTGTTGTATCCTCATGTGTTGTGTTTGGATTCGAAAATTGATCTAAAAACAAGCAGAAGACAATAGAAACTAGAGCTGGTGTGTGTGTGTGCTCCTGGTGTTCACTACATTATGGGAATCAAATGTCCACACAGGTATAGTAATATCATTACATTTTGATCTTTTGGGATATTTTTGGTCCCCTTGAGGAAACAAGCTTATAAATCATACAAAATGATCATATTTAAAATCTAAAATAGTAGTACAATTTCTGTGATGGTTAGGTTTGGGGGTCGGGTTAGTGTAGGGGGATCGAATATACAGTTTGTACAGTATAAAAAAAATTATGTCTAAACATGAAAACTAGTGTGTGTGTGTGTGCACGTGTATGAGTGTGTGTGAGCATAGGTGTGTATATGTGTGTGTTGTCATGTGTTGCATGTTCAGGCGGGTTTGTTGACACTATTAGTGGTTTCTACAAACATATTTAGCACTTTGTCTTTCACAACCCCCCCCCAAAAAAACGAATTATTCATATGTTTATATGGACACAGATAACGCAAAACTTTCACTCCAAAGATCAAGCTGTCGGAACAGCTGTTACTTTTATCTGACTTATATACTGTATATAAGTTTAGGTCTGTGTGACTGCAGTATTTGTATTATATTGTATTGTATGCAGTATTATCGTGTGTCTTTGTTCACACAGGTGGAGTTCATACTGTATGTATCACTGATTTATTTCAGTTTGACTTTTATAAGGCGTGGTACGGTATGTGAGTTGCTGTATTGAGTTGTTTTTGTAACTGATGAACTGAAGGCACATGAGACTGTTGCTGAAATCAAGACATGTCTGTTCTTGTCCATTTTTGCAGTTTAAAAGAGAAAATGAATATTTAATGTTGGGCAAAAGACTTTGTAAAGCTACAGAAGTGATGTCATAAGAAACTGGGTCACCCTGTTTGATATTTGTGAACATGAATACTGTGTCATACTGTGTGATGAAGGTTGCATGTATTATGATCTGTTGCACAGCCAGAAGCCAAACAAATGCTGCCTAATGGATCCCACAGTCTTATGTGATAATTCACAACCATACAAGCTGAAATGCTCTAATGCAAGCTAGTGTCTCTGAATATGTGTGTTTATAACATTTCGTTTGTTTACCTATTGAGTACCCAGCTAAAATTTTAGGTTGTGAGAATGTTTCCCTAACATTTTCATTAAGTAACAAAAATGTTATTTTGACATTTCTAGGAAGACTGTGATGCCCTAAATTGCTGCCTAGGTAGGCAGTTCACTAGGTTTTCGAACAGAGCCATCATCCACATTCATTTCTGTTCCTGTGGTTTAGGCTACCAAGCTAACAGGGAACGTTCTCAGAACGTTGGCTAACAATCTCTAAAAGTTCTCTCAGACTTACCAAAAATGTTGCAGTAATGGTAGTAGACCTTTACGTGTCGTATATATCAAAAATGTTATTTTTAATTGTTAGTGGAGCATTCTAAAAATGTTACAGACTTAAAAAAAGTTTGAATAGCGTATAAACAAAAATCTGTATCTTTTGAACATTTCTAGGACTTTCAAAATAACCTTTTTAAGGTTTTGTTACTTCATGGAAATGTTAGGAAACATTCTTACATCCTAAAATGGTTAGCTGGGGAGTTCGCCTTTGAGTTTGTATGTGCCCTTTATCTCTTGTGCAGATCAAGATGTGCCGACTCAAATGTTAGTGATATTTCCTGCAGACACGTAATACCGTATTGTTTTACCCATAAGGATGATTTGAATCATTGCATCATCTGTCTTTCCTCTAATATCTCTCGTTCTCTTCTGCTTTATTATTTCCTAAAGCCAAAGGCTTGACACAACATTAGCGATGTAATCTTAACATCTGATAGATGAAGAGCATGAGCTAGCCCTGCGTCATGCTGTTTTATGTAACACTGCATTGTCTTTTGTCCCGGGAAAACTAATCTGGAAATACCAAATGATGAAAAGAATTTTCTCTAATCTGCCCTGTGTCCTAAGTTGTTAAATTTACGTGTGAAAAAAAATTACACAAAAAAACACTTATCTCATGTGTTTCATCCCAAGACAACAACATCACTTAAAAAACGTAACCAAACAAAACGCAACCGTTTTACTACAGTTTACGCCAAAACCATGGTAACCACAAATTACCATGATTTTGCTACAGCAACCAAAGTTTAACCATGGAATGTGTAGTAAAACTATGGTTACATAACCGGTAATCAATGTGCCAAAAAACATGGTCACTTTATACTATTATAGTATAAAATTGTAGCATTGTATAGAAGTGTAGTATAGAATTACAGTATAGTATTGAACTATAGCATAGTGTAGAATTGTTCAGTCATATGACTTTTTGATGCACATTTAGGAATTTGTTTATAAGCACATCTTAAACACAAATAAATGAATCCATCTCAGGATCTCAACAACAAACCCGCAGCTGGAGAATAAACTTGCACATGCAAAGAGGTCGTCTACATTCTTAAAGGCTCGGCAACAAACACAGCCTGCTAAATTATAAAGCCCGTCAAAAAGCAAAATTATGACTTAATTATTTTCACAAAAATCGGACTGCTTACATTTTAAATGAACCTCAGGGGAGGAAGTGTGTCAAAAAATGTGTTTGAACCCTTTTAACATGCGTGTGATTCACACAAAGTTTGGACTGAGATCTTTAAACTGAAGCTTCTTAGTGTTCATAAGTCCCTCTGGCCAAAAGTGTTCATGAGCATGTCAACATGTATCACAGAACAACTGCTGTGTCCTCGATGACAACAGTGAGAGAGTCCACCCAGCTAACAATTTTAGGTTGTAGGAACATTTTCCTAACGCTTTCTTAAGTGACAAAAATGTTACAAATGTTATTTTAAATGTTCTAGTAACTCTTTAAACCTCCTGTTTTTTTTAGATGTATTTATACGATTTGTACGATGTACAATTATTTTATGTAATGTTTTCAAAATGTTCCAATAACAAGTTAAGAATAGCATTTTTATATATGATATATAATATTACAAAATGTTCTACTAATGTTGCTTCAAGAACATTTTTTTAATAACTAGAAAACTTTGAGAGAACTTTTACAGAATATGAAGCAGTTTCACACTGTTGCTTTCATTAATCTGTTGTTTTCCTCAGCAACAGACATTTCTGTCGGTGTTTTATGAATTACATCATTTTATGTTGGTCAGTTTTATAAATGGAAGCGTCACCTGTTGTCCAAGAATTTATAGCACAATAGCAGCCTGCTCAGATATGAGGTTTATCATTCCAGCATTAGCTGCAGTCCTGTGAGCTCCACACAATAACTATAATTACACACTGGGCAGGAAGTCCAGTATGACTCTCAAATCTGTTTCACTGTAGCTCAGTACATTTATTTTCTCTTTCTGTTTTGTTTCTCAAAAGACACCATCGGTCTCACATGTGTCTCAGCTGTGCTCATATTTACCCAAATGTCAGCGATTTAAAAGTCAGGGATTCAATGTGATCTCTCCTTAGATGATATGATTCGTGCTGTCCACATAATTTCATAGTTTTTTTTCCTTCTGTACATTAACAATTGACTCATTTTTGTCTCATTTTATTTCTCCCTAGAAATCTTTATTTGAACATCTGCGAATTTGAATGACATTGTGAGCAATAAAAGAGCAACATCTGAACAGTAAAATGTGTACCCAGTTAACAGTGAACGTGGTCAGAACGTTTCCTAACATTCTCTAAAAGTTCTCTCAGAGTTATTAACGTCTAAAAAACTAGACCTTTTCTACAGCTTTCAAAATAACATTTTTTATTTTTTGGTTACTTAATGGAAGCATTAAAGAAATATTCTTACAACCTAAAATTGTTAGCTGGGTATTGGCTGTTTTAAAGAAAGAATACTTTCATTGTGTTCTCTGAGAAAGCTTTTCTTCAGGACAATGCTGTTGAGGTCTTTGAATCAGAGCGTGGGTTTGACAGCAGTGGGCCGTCCTACAGTCAGTCTAATTGCTAGTTTGGGATCGGTGTTGCTTTACAGCCTCTCTCGTATAACGTCAGCCACATCTGTGCGTTTCTCTGCCAGCTTCTGAAGGGGAAAAGTGTGTTATTTTTATAGGACATGCAACATTTCTAATTGATCTTTAGTTCTTTGAAGCAGTATGTGTTCGCCAAAAAAACATTCGCAAGAAATGGAGCAGAACGATTTACAGTTTGAACAGATGACAGCATGACCTCCATAGTTTCAAATTACGCTAGAAACAGGAAATAAAGTCTTTGTATAGGCATCCTTAAATAATTTTATTTCTAAAAATATGTCTCTGTTGTTGACCATAATGTTTATTGATCTGCGTCACCAGTTTTTATTAAAAGCCATTTTTTAGCCATCTTAGAAATGTTCATGTCCCACATGAAGGTAAATAAGAAACTTAATATCTTCTTACAATACACTGATATTATACTGAGAGACAAAAAGCAATATTTTTAATTCAAATGAGCTTTGTGAGTGAATGTTCTGCTTTATGTGATAGATGGTTGTGGTTGTCTGTGATGAGACATGTTGAAAAAGCCTTTGTATAATAGCTTGTACATTCACCTGTGACACACATCATCAGAATTAAAACAATTCCACATTGTTGCTTCAGTTAGGTCAATGGGAACTATATTGGAACTATACTACTCATAATGGCAGGAAATAGTTTAGTCTTTAATCATACTACCATCATTTTAGAAATATGAAACATTGCAAGACAGGTCTGAAATAATGGATTAATCATAGTGCTCTGACTGCTCTTCTATTAGATGACGTCGCGTATGAGATTAAGTGGTTTCTGGGAAGGCCAAGGGGTTCAAATAACCCCTCATTGCTTGCCAGCGTGGATCGCTGGGGCGTCGTGCACAAGACCCCTCGCAACGACAGCAGCGACTGCAGCCTGGAGCGTCTGGGACCCAGAAGATTCACCCTGAACATCCACAGCACCCAGGACAGCGATGTCGGCGAGTACCACTGCATAGCAACGCCTTGGATACGATCGACTGCTACTGGGGCCTGGAGCAAAGTTCCAGAGGTGGCCTCAAAGAAACTGTTCCTGAATGTGAAGTTTGCATGTGAGTAAAATGCTCTGATGAGTGAGAAAGAATTGCGACATTTTTCACCGTCTGAAGCTTCAGAACTTTCTCAGGCTTTCAAACAGACTGTTTTTGAGGCACCGCCAACACAATGTTTGATACTCTTTCCCACGATAATATAACGTTCGGCTGGAATCTCAGTGCATGTTGGAGCTTGCAAGCGTAATATTAAGACAGCTTGACAGAAAACAATAAAAAAAATTCTTTTATTATTTACTCACCCTCATGTCACTTCAAAACCTGAACTATCTTCTTTCTTTCACAACACAAATTCTGAACATGTTAATGGTGCTCATGTTGTATAGAGGGTCATTGAGTCAACTCAACCTGAGGTTAAAATTCAGATTTTTCTGGAGAAAGAAAGATAAAGAAGAATAAAGAATAAAGCCAAAATATTAAAGGGATAGTTAAGCCAAGTATAAAACTGTGCTGTTAATTTACTCACCCTCTGGCCATCCAATGTGTAGGTGACATTTTTTCCTCAGTCGAAAAATAAAGAAGATTTTTAGCTGTTGTCCTTCCTCATTCATTAAATGCATGTCTGCGGGGGCCGTGCCTTTAAGATTCATAAAGGCAGATACAAACAACACACAATTAATCCCCACAGCTCCTTACAACATACTGAAGTCTTATGAAATAAAACGATTGCCATTGAAAAAAACAGTGAGAAACTGTTTGTTTTGATCTATAGTATGCGTTGATCTATGCCAAATAATACTTAGCTTTTATCACTATTTATATTTGAAGTTCTTCAGAACAAAATCAATATTAACAAAACAACATCATAAAAAAAATATATACAATAAAGAATATTAACAAAATCATAAAGTTGAGCCAGGGACGTTTCCACATATACATATGTGTATATATTGTATACATAGTGTATGTATAGTGTATTATATTATATAGTGTTCTAAAATCATGCACGACTGCATGATTTTTCACTGGTAACTGAATTTCAGTCTGTTCCTCACATCTGACTATCAAACAACTTCAGAAGTGTTGGAATACAGCACATGAGTCATATGAACTATTTTTTGGGGCTAATCTCTTTGTGTTTCCTACAGTGTGGGATTCAATGAAGCTGCCTTTACTGTACGGGATCTGTGCTTCACTAACTGTGGGCGTCTTCTCTCTTGTTCTGGGCCTGATTTGTGCTCACTGCTGCTTCAAAACCCCAACACCTACTCCACGCTGTCGCACCAAACTCATGGAGCTGGAGATGGATTGACAAACACAGTATCTCAACAGTCCTGCCTGGACACTGAGGTGACATTCTGACAAACAGTGAAGCTTGTTAAAAAAATCATGACTTTCTCATGCACTACCTGCAAGGAGGGGACCACAGGAAGAAACTGACTACTGTATCAGCATCAACTGCCAGGACGTTTAACAGATATATTGCACTGAACATAATCTGTCAGCTGGATAACATTTCAATGGATTTTTTTGTGAAGCAGAAAATCTTTGTGAAGACAAGATACCTATGAAGTTCCAGGCGAGTTTTCACAGATTGAGAGATTATATTACACTACAACAAGCTCCAAAGAGCCCATCTACTTCCTGATCAGGGTTGAACTTTATTCTTCTGAGTATGGTGCTACTCTTCTTTTGTAAGACATGGGAAGGACTAAACCCGTGTCAAAATGTGAACATTGTTTTTATCTGTGGAGTTGTGATGTAAGTGTGCTACTGTATGCACTGTTTAATGTTTCCCAGAGGTTGTCAGCTCTGACTTTTTTGTTTGCATTGACTGGTTTTGTTAAATGAGGGATTGAGTGATTAACTTTACAGACTGGTTCATTATCATGCTAACGGGCGATCACACTGGATTTTAGGCACAAAAATGATTTCAGACCCCACAACCAATATATGACTGGATGTGATGTCATTTTCCATTTATGTTTTTGAATAAAACATAACCAACATAAATAAATATACTATGTCCTTTGGTTTCTCATGATAAAGTGAACAGTCTAGCTAGCTTGCTAACATCCACTTAGAAAAACCAACAACACCATGGCAACCACCTAACAACCGCCCGGAACACCCTAGCAACCACCTACAGTTATCAAACAACGTTCCTGCAGTAACGTTAGCAGAACTATTTTGTACTTTATATATCATAAATATCAAAACGTTATTCTTAGTAGTTAATAGAACATTTTAAAGATGTTACGTAATTAAAAATGTTTGAATAACATTCATATAATCATGCAATAATGTTAATACAATGTCAAAAAATTGACATTTTGAATGTTCCTTAAACTTTCAAAACAACATTTCTGACGTTTCTGTTGAAAACCTAATGGCAACCTTACGGCAGCTACGCAGACTGTCTGCAAGGTTTATATAATCTTGTTAAGCTTGTAAAGATATTTAAAGCTTCGTGCAAAATATTCAGTTTGTCTAGAATCGTGTCTTTCTATGCTTGTAAACTCTATGTTTGTAAATGTTAAAATTCAAAAAAAAAAAAAAGAAAAAAATTAAATTCATTATACAAATTCCAGACTTTTGTACACAAAATTTGACAAAACATACATGCTTGTGCATCCATTGAATAAGCGTCTAGTGTGATCGCTCTCAAAGGGTTAACATTTTCAGACTCATTGGCCGCTACAGACAGGAAGACAGGCCCGGGTTCGGTTAGGTTGAAACTGTGCCTTGGGCCTGGTTTTCAAGAGCCACTCACAGCTTGATCTGTGTTCCGCACCTCTATCCCATCACAGAGGAAGTGAAGCTGAAACTCACTGATGTCCATTAGGGTCAGAAGAACCCGAGAACAAGCTCTCTTCTCTTCCCTGATGCCTCAAGGGCCAGCGTCCAGCCTGTGTCTGCTTTGTGTGTTTCTGAGGGTCTTTGTCTCCACTCAAAGCAATCGTCTGACAGTGCAGGCACTCAAAAGCCCCCCATCCAACAATCTTCCACATAAACCACATGCAAGAGTTCTGGTAGTGAATATTACAGTGCTTGCAAGGCAAAATAAATGACTTAAATTGAATATATGATACAATATAATAATTTAATGTAGAAAATATACCATCTTTGCCTTGCATATTTGCATACTGAATTGTGATTGGTCTTTTGTTTAATCAGTTTAGTCATCCTAGCTAATAATTTTAGGTTGTAACGTATCTGTAACGTATTCCCAGGCAGTAATAAAAACATTAAAAATGGTATTTTGAAAGTTCTGTGAACATTTAAAAAATTTACACATTAAATTAACATTATTGCTTGATTATAAGAACATTATTCAAGCATTAGTTTTTAAAACGTTCCACTAACAAGTTAAGAATAACATTTTTGATATACGTGATATATACTATTAAAAATGTTTTACTAATATTACTACAAGAACATTTTGATAATGTTGAGAGAATGTTTGGAGAACATCAACCAATGTTCTGAAAACGTTCCCTGTTAGCTAGAATGTCGCTGCATTGTTTGCTGATTCTCAGACATGGCTGACAGGAAACAGGATGTATGCTGGTTGTCATGCAGAATTTCAGGTACACAGATGCAAAGACTGTAACTTGCACTAACTTAAAAACTTCATTTTTCTTTCGCTGCCTTGCAGGCACTGTTCTGTCTTTCGGGAAATCTAGTTCCGACATGTCATCCTGTCTGCCTTCACTTACACGTGATTTACTCACACAAACTCTGTGCAGTGGGGTCACAGACAGCATTTGTTCCTGAAATGTGTTTGGCAGCAGTAATCTAGAGCTGTGCCCAGAGATATATGTGATACATAGCAAACACAAGTCTCTTTTACAATGGACACACAATTGCTGTTACTATATCTTATTGTTCCTTTTGAATTTGTTTTTCTGAATAAAATTGTTTTGTCTTTTCTGAGATAAATGTCAGTATGCCATTTGTTTATGAATTCTATATGATTGTGCCATCCAAGCTAACAGGGAATGTTATCTGAACATTGGCTAACATTCTCTTAAAAGTTCTTGCAATACGTAAGTAGAACCTTTTAATGTTCTAAATCGTACATATAAAAAAGGGTTATTCTAAAGTAGTAAGTGGAACATTTAAAAAAATGTTATAGAAGTAAAAAACACTTTTTTATAACCTAGCAAAAACATTAACAATAACGTCTAAAAACTGGATGTTTTAATTGTCCTAGAACTTAAAATAATACTTAACATTTTTGTAATTTAATTGAAATGTTAAGGAAACGTTCTTTAGACCTAAAATTGTTACCTGGAATATATCTTTACATCACTGTGGTTTTGACCTCCACAGCTCTCAGAGGAGACGACAGTGAATGTTTTCTCTCTGTTGGTTGGTTTACCCATTTGCCTCTGATCTTTCTTCCACTCTGCGAGAAATCTTTCATGTCCTCTGCCATAATTGCTGCTGATTGGCTGTCTGGGACTGGAAAGGCGTTTGTCGCATACGACTGGCAATTTATATGTTTCATCATCTTCACTTTGCTGTTTTCCATTTTTAGCTGCTGAGTGCCACTCCTCTCCATTTCACTTTAATTTCTCTGTTTGTCATTCAGTGTTATATGCGTTATTATATATACAAGTTCTGTGCTCATCATCGAAACCTGATGTGGAAATATCAGGTTACTGAAACTGTTTGGTTGTACCATAATACAGTACTGCTATCAGATGGTAACACCACAGAACTGTGATATAAACTGGTGACTGAATAATTACCATAATCTAAACATTCGATGCATGTGGTGCTTTTGGATCTACGTGAACATTAGAGCTGCTTTCCAATAACTGGGAATGTTCTCTAAAAGTTGTCTCAACTTTATCAAAAAAGTTCTTGCAGTAACTTTAGCAGAATGTCTTTTAACACTGTTAATGTATATATCAAAACGTTATTCTTAATTTGTTAGTGGAATGTTTTAAAAATGTTACTGCACTGATGTTCTTGTGCATTCACCACAATCAAAATTGTCATGCCACTGTAAAGCTGTGAAACAAGGTGCTAGTCTACAACACTGATGTTCTTTTGGATTCACCACAATCAAATTTATCATGCAACTGTAAAGATGTGAAACAAGGCACTAGGCTACAACACTGATGTTCTTGTGGATTCACCACAATCAAAATTATCATGCCACTGTAAAGCTGTGAAACAAGGCACTAGGCTACAACACTGATGTTCTTGTGGATTCACCACAATCAAAATTATCATGCCACTGTAAAGCTGTGAAACAAGGTGGTAGTTTGATCTTTAATCGTGTAACTGAAACAGTGTGGCCTCATTATTTTAATGTGAGAATTTTGTGTCCAGACCACATGAAACAAACGCTCATATCTCTGTAGCACAGTTGTGTTGCATAGCTGCAAGCAAGAACGTTCTCTCCCGAATGTTCAAGCTGTCGAGCTCCAGCGGTTCTTATTGACCTAGAAACACAAAATCATTTTGTGCCCAGAAATTACCGTATGCGTTCTGTGAAACAACTACATTTTTACATTTATTTAAAGAAAATGTGAGTGGCCCCATGCCCAGCTCACTGTTTAGTAATCAGTTGTTGTGGTTGGTTGCCCAGGTGTTCGACATACATAGAGTACTTTGGGTGCTTGCTGAGGATTCTATATGGTTGCTAAGGTGTTGCTAGGGTGTTGCCATGCAGTTGCTAAGGGGTACAGAGTGTTTTATGCATGCTTTTAGGATGTTACGGGTGGTTTCTTACTGACTCTGCTCATGTCTTCCTGTAGCACAAGGTCACATGTTCTCCGCTGAGCCATGAGGTAAGTAATAGCTAAGTGAGATGACCCAGAGCTTTGATTAACCTATTTTCCTGCTCATTCTATTTATGTATTTGATGGTGCTGTGGTACGAGGCCGCGGTCAAAGGCACCTGACGCAACACTATAGAAACAAACTGTAAATAAACAATTTTGGCAAGTTATAATTAAGGACATCCTGTTAAGCTACAGGAAGTTTTCTAATAAGGTTTCGGCTGCCGTGTGAGAGACATCGCTTCCTCAGGAGTAAATACTTTGTAATATTCTACAAAGGTTACATAACCAAAGTATGTACAAAGCTGAGGGTAAAGTTGAGTGCATTGCATTCTGAGATACAGTATTTTGTGCTGTGTGCTCTGCTACACATCTACTATAGGAAGTTGTTCTACAGAACATTTGTCACAGTGTGCCATAGCAGAACAGTGGCCTGCTGTTCTAATCATAGCCAGAGGGTTTCCATGTGGCCCTGGACAGCTGGCTTGATCTTCACTACAGTGTTTGAACATTCAACATTTGCTGTCAGCTTTCAGTATGTCTGTCTTCTAGTGCACACAGTGCCCTGTCAATCACTACACATCACGGAAACAGAGAGGGAGGAGGGAGGGTGTGAAAATATTTTTGTGCTAGAAATGTCCCAGCCAACAATTTTAGGTTGTAAGAATTTCCCTATCGGTTCCTTTAAGCAACAAAAATGTTAAAAACGTTCTTTCAAAAGTTCTAGGAACGTTTCAAAACGTCCAGATTTTTAGACATTGTATTAACATTATTAGCTGGTTATAAGAATGTTATTTAAACACTTTTATTCTGTTTTTAGAGACACGTTCCACTAGCTACTTAAGACAAACATTTTTCAAATATGATATATAATGTTAAAACGTTCTGCAAGAATGTTTTTGATAACATTGAAAGATCTTTGAGGGAACGTTAGCCAACGTTCTGAGAACGTTCCCTGTTAGGTAAGTTCTACCCTAAATGGCAGTACCGGCAGTACCTTAGTACAGTGATATCAGATAGTCATACTTTGGCATTTCAGTATTTATACATTGAATGATTTCCAGCTTCATGTACCAGTTGTATTTCTACACTGTCATTATGCCATTGCCAAACCATACCATTGTGTCAAATATGAGTTTCACTGTTTGCAAGCGTCTACACGGATGTAGTCTTGACCTACATACTCACACCTGCCCTCTTCTGCTGAGTTACTACCATTCTTTCCCTCTTTTTTTGATCTGATGCTTATTTTGACTATTTTTGTCTTCGTGGGAATTTCTGAACTGAAGGCTGATACTGCCCCCTTCTGGCCAGTCCTTTCGTTTACACACATTTAATTATTATCAAGGCACACATTATAATAGAATACAGTATAATTTACGAAACATATCATTTGCACACATTTTAAGTGATTTATATATTTTTATTAATATTCTGCAGTTGTGTAAATAAATACAATTTTAATATATCATTGTACATACAACATTTAAACAGCATTATGGAATGGGTATCGTACATTATATATTGGCCATGATTTGAATGCAAAACAAAACTTTCATGATGCACTGTGAGAAGGTTTCATACTTGGAGCATTTTTCTTTTTAAGCAGCAGCAGTTCAGCTGACATATATATATATATATATATATATATTCCTGTACAGATGATGAAATCATACGTGTTAAATGATCTCTGTCTGTTATCTGGTTCCACTGAAGCGTTGACAGAACTTGTGCTGTTAGTTTTCTTCTGAAACAACAGCAGTTAGTCTGGATATAAATAGCATTAAATCTGGAAAGTTCTGTTTGTTTTTTAATGTCACAGTCCACATATGATACTCACCTACAAAATGCAATACAAACATTGTTGCTATAATAAAACAATTTATTAATGCTGGGTCACCAACAGTGTAGGAATATTTCAGATTTTCAATATCCTTCAGTCTTTTTTCTGTCATTTTTACAATAACACTACAATGTCTCTACAAATACAGTGTGCCATAGTACTATCATGGTATTCTTGAAATACCTTGGACTACTATCATGGTATATGGATATATGAAATATGATAAACTTCAGGTTTGGTTTTTGGACATGTACCATGGTACAAATAACACGGTACCACCACACAACTTATTTTGTTTGTTTGCTTTCTGTGAAGAAACAGTATGTTTTGGCTAGTATGTATATAAATATATAATATGATAGTTTTGAAGATATCCAGTTTAGTCAGATACAGTTTTCATCTCGTCAGTGAAGGTGCAAATGGAACAAGAAGTGACAATAAAGAAAGCAATCACATTTTGATTCATTATGTGTTTTTCTGACATCTTCCCTGTATCTTGGTACCACCACAGTACTTTCCTCCAGTCTGGGGTCTCCAGTCCATGTTCCTGGAGGTCCACAAACCTGCAGTTCAGCTCCAACCCTCTCCAGCACACCCGCCTGCATGTTTCCAGCAGTCCCAGGCCTCCATAAGCTGGTTTAGGGCTGGAGGTGAACTCTGCAGCTCTGTGGACTTCATTGGAAACTTCTTCTCTACGTGGTTTCAATCACACATCCGCATCTTCTGTAGCGTTTCCGGTCCGAGTGGGCGGAGACGGCGGCGGGCCCGATGACGTCACGGCACGGTTCCTGGCGTTTCATCTCTGTAGGCACGAAGCGGTTTCATTTCTGTAGAAATCGCGTCGACGTTTCTGTGAGACTAAAACCTGAACATCTGACACGACCAGAAGTGACTCAAAAAACACAAAACTCATTCAAACAAACGAGGATGAAGCGCTTCATCGGTTTTGCTCTCCTAATTTGTTTTGTCACTCGCTTTGCATTAAAGAAAAGCAGAAATGTCATGCAATGTAAATGGGAAAATGCACAATAATTCACGATGCATTTGGTTCCGTGTCATTTTAGTTATTTTGACGTGAAAAACTGTTTCGGTGGGCGGGGCATGCACAAATATTCATACGACTCCCTCGAACAACATTTTTGTCTTTTATGTAGAAAAAACATTATCAGTTGTACATCTCAATGTGTATCATTTTACCTTATTGGGGAAAAAAATCCACTATATAAATTGGGATATGAAGAGCAAACAATAATTTGCCTTCGTTTGTTCACAGTTCGACGAAACCACGCCCACCGAATATTCAATCTATGAATATTCATGGTGCCCCGCCCATTGGAACAGTTTTCTGAATATTGCACAACACTGTGTATTTATTTTACAATGTTTTATGCCCAATCATGTTTTTGTGAACTTTAAATGACATAAAGGTATTCTAGCAGACCTAAAAAATACAATTACAAACTTTTATAGCATAATAGGTGCTCTTTAACAATAGTTTGCAAATGTAACTATTACATCTTTGTTACATTTTTTAAGCATTTATTGGATGATCACATGAGCTTTGGTGATGTTTTAGTGAATAACAGATGTGATTGTTTTTATGGTAATTATTCGCATACCAGGTGACTTTTCTACATGTCAGTCTGAGTTTAGGGATTAATCTCATACTGTCATGTCACTCTTAGTGGATTTTGGCTTGTTTAACTGCATTGCAGACAGAAGACCTGGAAAACGGTCACATAGCATACATGTAATACATAGCAAACTTTGTCATTCTGAAGTATGCTTGCAGGTTTAGTTCACCTAAATATTTTGTCATCACTCTCCCTCCTGTTTCTTAATTATTATTATTATATTTATTTATTTTTGCTTTTGATTATTGGTGAAATGAGAAACAGGATATTAGACACAAAACATGCCAGAATCAAATGTGCTTCACACACACACACAAACACATGGTTTTCTGCCCTCCACCTCTTACAAAATGTTTTTTGATTTATGATATATAACATTAAAAATGTTATATTAATGGAACTGCAACACTGTTTTTGAAAACTTTGAGAGAATGTTATAGAGAACGTTAGTCAACGTTCTGAGAACATTCCCTGTTAGCTGGGTCAGTGCTACAGACATTAAAGGAAATGAGAATCATTGAATCCACTTAAGTTGAAGAACCAGGGACTATATTTGTAACAGATTTGGTTTTAGAGTGTGTGTATGCTAAAATCCACCGTAATGCTTCTCACCTGATTTTCTGATATGGAAGGAGACGCAGTATAAGAAGTGTTGGATTTCAATGACTGAAATGCTTAATAAACTCGTTCATCCTGTTCTAATAGAGTTAGTGGAAGGTTTATCTTGTTTTTTGGTTGTTTTTTGCTGAGTTTGATCTTCCTCTACTGGCTCTGTATTGCTGTGTACATGTTTTATTTAGTTGATTTGTATTGTTCAGTGTCACTGAACAATACAAGTTACAATACAAGTTACAATAAAAAGTTATTGTGCAGTTACACTTTCTCAGACAGTTTCAACCTGCCGCAGCAGGTTTGAAATATATGATGCTCATAATGACTTGTATGCTAATAAATTTAGTCAGATGATGATGTACAGGAATAAGACGTGTTATGTTACTCATCACTTGTGAAGTGTACACTAGCAGGATTAATGCTTTCAAATCTGACAACATTTAGATTGTGGGAGTATTTTCAAAACACATTTCTTTACAATAAGTTACTGTTACTGTATGTTTTTATGTTACCCAGTGTTAATGTTTATCCAATATCTGTTATATTCATAAAGTGTCTAATGAACTAAATTAACCTCAGTGAATATGAGCTTATCTGATCCAGGAGCAGTTGACAGAATCAATGTGTCCACCAGTGGCATTACTAATTAACTAGCTGCTGTTACCTTTATTTGTTATATGCACCACTGGCTTGGAAAAACATCATTTCATTGTCGTTCGTTGTTGTGTACCGTGTGTATGGCATGACAATAAATCTTTATTGCAGCTCTCCAGAATCCAAAAATAAAAGGGGGGAACTCCCACTCTTCCAGGAAGGAGAAATACACCCTTTTCATTTGTTTTGTTTCAGATTAAATAACCGTGGAGATAAAATGAGTAGTTTTTTGTTGACATTTAGAATGATAAACATACAGAAGCGCGTCTTCCTTTCCATCTCAATAGTTCAATAGTTAATTACATCTGGCATTCCAGATGGTGCTTGTTATTTCATTTTATATACTGTAATAAACATAAATGTTGATATACCGTGTTTGACCTGCTTCATTTGACTAACCTTTATCCAGAAACACCTGACCTGTTAATTTAGCAGACACTGTTATCCAAACCTGATGATCTGTGACCAAACAAACTCTAAATGTTTTTCTGGCTTCCTCTTCCTTTACTGGAAAACACCAAACAATGGATCCACACATGATGATGAAGGAGGAAACTGCAGTCAACCCATGTTATTTGCAAGAGCTTTTTATTGTTCTTATGAATAGGTTAGAATCTCCATTCAGGCTTCTGTTTGAACAACAAACATCTTAGTTACTTAAAATAATTATTTTTAAAGTGCAATTTTCTGTGACAAAGAAAATTTAATTTTCACCCCGTATGTCTCTCATTTTACACAGTTTTAGTAGCCTATACACAGTCCATTTCTTCATACAATTTTATGTTAAATTGCTTTACAAAATCTGTACCATTTCTATTTTAGTCATTTTAAATGTACATACCAACAGTCCATGTGATTTATTTAACACCTTTACAAAGTAACTTTTAGCTCAGCATTTCAAAAGTATTACATACATTTACATTTTATAAATGAAGCTCCTAATGAATCTATACATACACACAGCTGTGTACACACATATAGGAATTGTCATCATTGTACAGGTTATTTTTATCATTCTGTAAAACAGTGCTTACAGATGAGCTGTGTTTGCATTCCCAGCTAACAGGCAATGTTCTCAGAACATTGGCTAATGTTTTTAAAAAGTTCTCTCAAAGTTATAAAGAAGAATTAGAAAGTTTATTGATGTTATGCATCATGTCCCAAAAATGTATCAAATTCTTAAGTTGGTAATGGAACGTTTTAAAAATGTTACAGAATATTATTTGAATAATGTTCTTATAACCAAGCAATAATGTTAATACAACGTTTAAAAAAAACAGGAACATTCCCAGAATGTTCAAAATAAAATGTTAATGTTTTTGTAACTTAATAAAAATGTTAGGTAAACAATCTTACAAACAGAAATAGTTAGCAGGGTCTGTGCGTTCTTTACATTAAGAATGAGCATGTCAGTTGTTTGGATGTCAGTTGTTATGCAACAGCATGTTGGACGTGTCCTTTACTGATTGTAGCCACTTGCAGGATATTTTTAGTCTTTGCTATGAACTGTTCACACCTGAAGAGTTCCACAAAGGCCTGTTTAAAGCAATCCCCCGACAGCGTGTACAGGAGCATGTTGAAAACAATGTTAAGCACCGCGACTGGTCTCGATAGCACATACGCGGCATGCACGCCTCGTTCCAGCATGCAGTTAGGCGTGTTCCTCGTGTATATTCTCAAAGCTCGCAGCATGTGATACGGGAAGAAACAGATGATGAAGCATGCCAATATCAACACAATGACTCTCCTTGCCTTCATTCGTTTCATGCTTCCTGTGTGAGGACCCTTCCGTAACACCCTTATGATACGCCAGTAACACAAGCAGACCACAACTAAGGGAAGCAGATATCCCAGTGTAGTTAGCACCCAGCTGTACTGCCTTATGAATTTGGAGTTGCTGCTGGCAAAATCTGGGCAAAAGGTTTTGTTGTTCTCTAGTAGTAACTCAAAGGAGTTAAATATAGGAGATATCAAGGCCACCACAACTAGCCAGACCAACACGCAGGACAACACGCCCCAGCGCTGCTTCTTAATGTTCTCCCGGTGCAACGGATGCACCACAGCCACGTACCGGAAGATGGCCAAGCAGGTGAGGAAGAAGATGCTGCCATACAGGTTGAAATGAAAGATGAAACGCGTGAAGCGGCACATTTCCACACCCAGTGTCCATGTGTCATCCAGCGTGTAGTAGTTGACTAGGAAGGGCAGGCTGATTATTAGAACAAGGTCGGTGATGAGAAGATTAACCATGATAATGGTAGCGTTCGTCCAGGGATGGACTTTGACCACATACACCACCAGAGCAGTGATGTTGCCCACCACACCCACGATAAAGATGCCGCTGTACATGACGGACAGGTAGTAGCGTTTCACCAGATAGTCCACATCAGTGCAGCTGCCATTTGAAATGTTATTCCACATGGTGATTCTTGCTGCAAGAATACAGGAAAAGAATTCAGCTGAATGTAAAAAAAATCACAGATTACAGTGCAGCAATCGTTTCTGATTCTGCATTCAAATTGTTTTCCTGTAGGAATATCTACCATAACAATTCTTGAAATAAGATCAACTCATTTGCAAAGCAAAAATTTCAATATTAAGCCCTTTTGTTTGGAGATAATACAACTAAAGTTGTTCATTTTTCTATCCCAATCACAAATGTTTCTTTTTTGGTTTAGGCAGTAGTCAAAGAAAATAACTATTTGCCCAAACACTTTTCTTATTATCTTAAACAGTTTTGCCCATTTGAATGTATTTTATTTTGTTTATTTGTATGTTTTAGTGTAAAATATAACAAGAATATTATCATAACACCTGCCATTCTTTAAACATTATATGAATGTTTTCAAAACAAACAAATATCACTTTAAGTAGTCTGAACATTAAAAGGTTAAGTACTTACTGTCACTTTCTTCTACAGGAAATCCACGTTCATTTCACCAGATAACTCATTTGCTTATAGCCTGATGTTAATATGGGAATATGGCTTGGTATGTATGTACGGGTGGAGACTCAAAGGCAATTACTGGCTTGTAAAGTGATCTCACAGTCTTCATATTTAAAATGAAGGTCAATGACAAGCCCAGATAAATCCCACTGATGTCATCTTTTAATGATGTGGAAAATGACCTTGTGAAGGTGTGAGTGAAAGCTTCCCCAGCTAACAGGGAACGTTCTCAGAACGTTGGCTGATGTTCTCTTAATGTTCTCTCAAAGTTATCAGAAATGTTTCTGCAGTAACGTTGGTACAACTTTTTTAATGTTATGTATCGTATATCAAAAACGTTGTGCTTAAGTTGTCAGTGGAATGTTTTAAAAATGTTACAGATTTAAAAAATGTTTGAAGAATGTTGTTAAAAATCAAGCAATAACGTTGAAACAATGTCTTAAAAACCTATTAATAATTAATAAACCATTTAAAATTAATAAACCAACGTTATTGTTGCTTAATATAAACGTTAGGGAAACGTTCTTACAAGATAAAATTTGGTTGCATGTTCGATGACGAACCAGCCTGATGCTCCAGGGTACCTGATGACGTGATATGCGAGCTGGGGTGCCCTTATTGTGGCACAATCTTCTGTTTCACCACTAGAGGGAGTAATACTCTCAAATAAGATGATGGATGAACCTTTAGATGGATAATGGACAGACAGACAGACAGACAGACAGACAGACAGACAGACAGACAGATAGACAGATAGATAGATAGATAGATAGATAGATAGATAGATAGATAGATAGATAGATAGATAGGCATATGATACAACAAAAAACAATTCATACAATATACTTCTGCAGTCAATTTGTACTTATTTTAAAAGCAAAACTTGTATTTGTATTGATGACACACCCACAGACGACGGCATAAAATACATCTGCTGTCACACTGAAAAATCACAGAATCACTGAAGTGATTTGGCTGAGTGAAATTTTCAGAGCCTGATAGGCTCGTTCAACTAAAATAGAATCCAGTGGCCTATTTTGAGTGACTAAAACGAGAGCACATTCAAAAGCAGGCCAGACTGAAGGACATTACAAGGCTGCAAATCTATATGCGGATGCAGCCTTTGATTCTGATCTCAGATCAGAATGAACACTCAGCTCTTTACCTGCATGACTGTCATCTGTGCCGTGAAAATCTGACACTGGATCAGAGATCTGCTCATCTCAGGAGGAACTCTCTCTGATTTTTAGGTTTTCACATGTGGACAGAAGGTGGAGACACCACGAGTGATGAAGCTGGTGGTGAACAGCTCTTATTTTGGCACGGCAATATGTCATCTTCTTTCTGTGTTGTTACGCCCACAAATAGCGTGTGGCTACCTGCTATCCAGCTGGCCTTTTGTGCTCTGCATCACACCAACAATAATAAAACTGTTTTTTTGGTAAGCTGGAAAAAATTGTACCTCCCCCCTTAGGGTAGCACTGTAGCCTCACAGCAGGAAGGTTCCCGGGTAAGCCAGGACTGAGCTAACAAGAAACGTTCTCAGGGTGTTGACTAATGCAATAATATTAACACAATGTCTAAAAAACTGGATGTTTTGAATGTTCAATGAGAGAATGCGTTTGCACAGTGGTTCCACAGGGTGCGCTATAGCAGGCGTCAGAGCAACCTGTCTTCTTCTACAGTCAATTTTCTCACTCAGGTGAAGAAATTGTCACCTGTCATGCTGGAGAACAGAATGCTCGTCTGAGGAAGAAGTGAGGATTTGTGGCTTGAGGCTGTTTATTATAGGAAGTTTATTGCTTCAGTCTTTGAAAAACAAGCAGAGTTTTGTCTGAGGTATTTCAGTAACAAGTAAACTAGATATGGATGAGCAGGGATGTTTGTTTTTTCCACCACAGTAACGTAAGAAAAGTACAACAGCACAGCACATTTGCAAAGCTTCAATCAAGCAGTTGCTTCTCCCTTCAGGTTCCTCTGTGCTTGTGGTGTTAGAGGAATATAAGTGCCCACTTATGCATGGCTCTCTCAATGTGCCAATATTCATGGTTTGTGTATGTGTGTGTGTGTGCCTGGTGGGGGATGTAGGTGTTGCGTGGGTTGGCTTGCCATTGGCTTTTCTCCCCATTTTACTGAATCTCTCTCTCTTTTTCATTCTCACGCCCTCGCTGTTGCCAACAGAAAAATATCTTCTGCTGTTGTTAACCATCTCCATTTACCTATAACTGTGTATAAGCGTCAGCTTGTATTTACCTTCTATAGTTCCCTCTCACCGTTGCATACCCAACTACCAGGGAATGTTTTTTAGAACGTTAGCTAACGTTCTCTAAAAGTTCTCTCAAAGTTAGCAAATAACGGTAATGCTTACTGTTATTTTATTCTGATAACCTTATATGCATAAGGTTATCAGAACTTTTTAATGTTATATATCATATATATTAAAAACGTTATTCTTAAGTTGTTGTGGTATGTTTTAAAGATGTTACAGAATTAAAAAAGTTTGAATAACATTCTTATAACCAGGCAATAATGTTAATACAACATCTACAAAAAGAGACCTCAATCCATGCCTTTGGAAACAGGGAAGATTAGAGAATTTAGGGAGGTTATCTCTATGGTCACGACTTCACTTAGGATTTGGTATCAGATTGGAAAGCTTTCTAAACTCAACCAAGTACTTTTACTCCAATAGCTTTCAATCATGTATATTCCCCCTCACAGACAAAAATACATTTACAATACACACTCATCAGTTTTCCAGCTGAGTAAAGCTGTTACAATGAGTTACTGTTTTTTTGTTTTGATTCAGGCTGAATTAGCTTTATATATGCACGCGTGCAGTTACGATGCATGCTGCTGTTCAAACATGCAGCATATACTGTACAGATATACAGTACACGTGTGTTTCAGCAGTGGTCGGCTTCTCTTATAGTGATCTGCTGGCCTGCAGTAAAGCTGCATTAATATTTCACAGCGATACTTTAAGACCCAGTACTGAACTGACGTGGCTTGTGCTTCAAAGACACATTCTCATATCCTGCTTAACATTTCATCTCACAGACACACACAGACACACACTGTACACATCGTAGGCTAAAGGGTCTTAAAATGTTCCACTCACAACGTAAGAATAATATTTTTGATATATATGTTATAACATTTAAAAGAATTCTACAAAAAATTTTGATAATGGAGAGAAAAGTTAGAACGTTCGAGAACGTCCTGTTAGCTGGTTAACTGCCCCAACCAGTGATTTGCTGTCTCAGTTGCAAAGTGTGTCAAAGGTTGTGTGTGTTTGGGTGTCTGAGCAATTTAGAGATTTCCCAACATTTGAATATTAATCTTTATACTGATTTATATTTTAAATCAACTTTTTGTAACACCTGAAGCCTTTTAAAGCCTATTGAATTATGGTTTTTAAATTTAAACTATTTATGTGTAACCAGGTAAGTAGAATATTGTATTATAGCTGCGGCTGCACTTATTTAGGAAAAGATAAAATAGATATACGCATTATAAATACAGGCTTCATGTTAAGCTAAACTTCTTTACTCCTTCGGCTGCAGCTAAAACTACCAAAACTGTTTATCATACAACAATATTATTTTCATTTAGCAATGATTTTCCTGATGTATGACATCATAACAGACCAGCTTGGTTTGGACTTCCTGATGTAGAAGTGGGTGAAGATTTACCTTCTATAAGGTGACAAGAATGAGTCTGATGCTTCCCACCTCTGACTGCTCCACAATTCTGTCATTTTGCATCATCTGTTGAGTGTTAATCCGACTCACACAGGTCACCGTCTGTGGTGGGAAATCCTTCCATTCATCAGTAAATGGATGGCTGTAATGCTTCGGGGAAAAGAAACACAAAGGGTTAAATGCACAGGTGGAGCGTCCTCAATCAATGTAATCGACTGATCTAATTGTCAGCACAGAGAACGACAGAACAGTGTGTGTCATCCCTCTGTCTAGTACCACCACTCACTGTTTATCCCTCATTGACAAGTTTCATCCCTTTATTTTCCATTAGGTGAAGGTCAGCTGTTTTCTTAGTTGACCCTTAGGTCATTATACAATAATGAACAAAGTAAATTTTTATCAGACCTTTTGAATTATCTTATGTCTGTATGTCTTATGTTACGTTCATTTAACACAGTTACAGAATTTAACATACACATTTTGACACTTTGTTTTTATGTGATCCGTGTTGGCAAAATGAGACGGAACAAACACAGGCTAACTTACAAGCTACAGACTAAACAAGTGAAAAATGTTCATTTTGTTCTATTTTTATGTTTTTTCACAAAAATAAGTTCATTAAGCCCTTTTCCAATGCTCCAAACAGTGGTTACACATCTAAAATCATCTTTATTTGTATGTTTTTAGAGAGATTCCAAATAATGATTCCAAAATATATGATGTAAAATGTATACTTCAATGTACTGTAAGTCGCTTTGGATAAAAGCGTCTGCCAAATGCATAAATATAAATGTAAATGTAAAATCATTATTGTGTTTTAATAATGCATGAAAAAATTATTTTACTGGTGCTACAGCCAGGTGTACCCCATTCATTTTTTCCCAAATCTAATAAATCACATTATTTTTAAGTTGGCTTTAATAAAGAATGTGAAAAATTACAAGAACTCATTTTGCAAAATTGATTCATTGTGGCTCATTTTGCCAGCACAGGTCACATATATTCTTGACTGTATTGCATTAAGGATCCAGAGGTCCAATCCCAATCTCTTTTTGAACATCAATACTGTCACATGATCCTGTCCTATATTATGTTTCATTTAATAATATAATATAATGTCCCCACTGATGTTGGACGGAAGCAACCAATCACAATAAATATTCTGTTTCAGCTTGTCTGAGGACAGTTGACTTAGAGACTATAAATGAAGGACGATAGGAAGTGGAAAGCTGTCCATTTCACTCTCCACCACTCTGGATACATCTGTACTCCAGTGAACTGGCCCTCAGTGACATGATGTAGGTTAGAGGCAAGATCTGTCTATTTGCAAATGATGAATCTCATTATAAGTCGACTGTCTTTGGAGCACGTATGACCTAAAGGATGCATATTTACAGTGAGAATGCATGCGTGGGTTAAGCCCTAAGTTAGGTTTCAGTGCTGTGGAAATGTCTTTTTTGTTTAAAATGCTGCCAGCCTAAGCAGAAAAGTTTACCAATGAGTTCTAGATGGGAAAATAATACTTATTAGCATACAATTGTATATTATATAATAAATCGTATGTATAATATAACACAATGCATAATACAATATAATATAATCTTTATCATAGTTACAGATAACTCTTTTACATTACTGTACAAACTAACAGCCCTTTTTCATTAAATCTAAACAATATTTCTGATCATTTCAATTATTCTCCTTTTGTACCATGAAAAAGCAACAGCATGTGGGTTTGGTATAACATGAGGGTAAGTACATTTTATTTCAGAATTTTCACAGTTGGGTGAGGGATATTTTACTAGAGTCTTTCTCCACTCATTTCCTCTGCAGCTCCATCGATCGGGTCGTCTCCGGAGAATCACCCTGAGTCAGCCTACACACGATGGTCGTTAAACCTTCACTGATAAGTGCACTTCATGTCCAGAGAGTTTCTGTCTTTTAGCTATTGCTAACAGATGTAATACACCCAACAGGAATACTGCTAGTGCATTGTCATGCTGATTAACCGCAGTTCTGTTAATATGACTAGAGGAAACTGCAACGCTTAGTTTGGTCACTTTAGCGAAGCAAGTCCCACCTACTAGTAGAAAGAGCCAATCGCTAAACAGTAATGATTCTCTGGGGGAGGGGCTTTGTACAGAAAGTTGCAAGGGACCTGACAGCCTTTGGGCATGAACATTACTTGAAGTGATCTGGAAACACTATAGTGCAACTGGAGCTTACAAAAACATAATTAATAGTACAGTTAACGTCAGGTTTAGTAGTTGGTCGGAAAGGGGTCATGACACGGGTTTCTTATTTTATTTTGCTCCCTGAGGTGTAATTATAATATTACTTTTTTGGCGAAAAAACATTCAAAATTAAGCAATTTATTCCATCCTGTTTTTGTCCAGGGGGCAGTTGTGGCCTACTGATTATTGAGTCAATCAGAAGGTTTTGGGTTCAACTCCAGCGCTGGCAGGTAGCAACTGAAGTGCTGTTGAGCAAGGCACCCAACTCCGATTTCTCCCCGGGCACAGTAGTGTGCTGCCCACTGCTCCGGGTGTGTGTGTGTGTTCATGACTTGTAGTGTGTGTTCACTCCTCACCAGTGATGGTTAAATACAGAGGTCACATTTCAGGTATGGGTTACCATATCTGACAAATATACCACTTTCCTTTTTCACTTCAAAAGTCAGATCTGAGTGTTCCCCTTTAAGAAAATTCTGTTGTAATCCCAAACAAAGAGGAGGTTGCTGTGATGTTTATCTGTCAGGCAAGGACTGTTTCTGCTTCTCCACGACTGAACGACCGTGGGCGGAGCCAACGATGTGATGATGTAAAAGTAGGTGTTGCTATCTTGCTCAGGGGCAGGTCATATGAAAATGAATGTACCCTGTGACCTCACAAATCCAGGAATTTCGCATTCGTTTTTTCCAGAGAGAGATTACATAAATGCTTTCGTTATTGATATGGGAGACATTTTAAGTTATGATACTTGCAGGATGGATTAATGATACCAAGACCTCTTATATGTCAAAAGATCAAGGGAAATTTGATTTCTCATGTCATGACCACTTTAAAGGGACTTTGGTACCGTTGAGTGATTATTTTAATGAATACCGTTTGTGCTCTTGAAATCTCCCGGCTGTCTTTCAGGCTTTCTGCATCAGATCCTTGGAGAGGTTCATGTGGACTTTACAGTTTCAGTGATGTGGAGCCATTTATTCTTGGATGCACTCGAGTGTCATTATGCCATGAGAGGTTATAGAGAGATTACATACAGCCTCTCTGCTGTTCTCCTTCCTTCCCAAAAAATAATAAAATGAAGGCAGAGAGAGTATTCATTGCACTGTCGAGCCCAACGGGTTGAATGTATTCAAAGAATGTCAGTACATTATTGCCTGAAAGTAATTAATCTCCCACAACCTTTAGCAAACATGTTTTCCTCTCAGCAACAAGAAACGTTTTCAAAACGTTTATTTGAACTGCTACTGTAAGATTTGTGACTGTTAACTAAAACACAACTGAGACAGTAAATCTCTTTCTGAGACAGACAGTCTTTTTCTTCCATGGGCTTGCCAGCTAACAATTTTAGGTTAAGAGTGTTTCTGTAACTTTCCATTAAGTAACAAAAACGTTAACAATGTTATTTTGAAAGTTTTTAGACGTTTTAACGTCTTTTTAAATGTTAACGTTGTTGCTTGGTATTAAGAACCAAACCTTTTTTAATTTAACATTTTTAAAACGTTCCACCTAAGAAACTACTCACAAAGTACATTTTTGATATATATGATATGTAACATTAAAAAAAGATTCTACTAACATTTTTCTACTAACGTTTTGATAACTTTTAGAGAATGTTAACCCATGTTCTGGAAATGTTCCGAGAGCTTTGACAGAACGCAGGGGATAAATATCACCTACAGACTGTGCTTGAATTTTTATGAATCATGGTGTGTGTGTGTGGGGGGGATGGTCTCCATTAAAAGCTCAAAGGGATGGAAGCTGACCTTTCCACACTGGAGCTCAACCAGTGTCCCCTTTTCATATTTTACCAGAGGAAAATCTTTGACTTGCCTCAGAACAATCCTCAGAATAGATGTTTGGATTTCATTCTTATTTTGCCACTAACGGATATTTATCTTCAGATGTTTTTGGTCTCGTCTGTGGTGTGTTTTATATTTAACGGGGCTTAAATTTGGAGGCAGCATGTTATTCAGGGTTTTGTTGATCATTCGAGGTGGAGCCTCTTGGAAATGATGCAAAAGTCTGGAATTAGCCGTCATCTCCAGAGGTCTGTTTAGGCGGTTACTTAAGATAATAGGCCACAATGTCTCTCCCCACCTCCTTGAACAACACAATTTCACATGTCTATGAGAGACCACACTTATGTCATTACAGCCACATTCAACAGCTCCTTAGCAACAGAAAGTATGTTTCATGCAGAACTCTCTCCGGTGATGCTACGCTTTGCAGAATGGTGTTGTTCAATGATTCACGATTTGCGTAGCATTGTCTCTGAGACACCCCAGCTAACAATTTTAGGTTGTAAAAACATTTCCCTAACATTTCCATCAAGTAACAAAAACATGTTATTGTGAAAGTTCTAGGAACGTTCAAAACATCCAGTTTTTCAAACACTGTATTAACGTTATAGCTTGGTTATAAGAACGTTATTCAAATATTATTTAAATTCTGTAATGGTTTTAAAAGTTCCACTAGCAACGTAAACAGTTTTTGAAATATATGATATTTAATGTTTAATAAAGTTCTACTAACGTTACTGCAAGAACTTTTTGGAAAACGTACAGAACGTTAGCCCACATTCTGAGAACATTCCCTGTTAGCTGGAACAACTGCCTGTGTCATTTATGCTTGTGTAATGTGTCTAATCCCTGAGGAACCTGTGGTGATGTTTGTGGAGGACTGATGAACTCTGGGAAGGGTTAGGGAGGAGGTCTCACTCAGCAGTTATGGCTTTGAGGAATGCTGATTGAGATCTTTCTTGGCATTGCAGCCCTGTTGTTGCTTAAGCTTAAAATAAGCAATGACATATTTAAAGCCAACACTCCAGAATCATGTGTTAATTGCACGGATGTTATAAAATAATGAAGGTATGAATACCGACATAAATTAAACATCCTACTCTGCTGAGAACATTGTTAGCCAACCCACATGTTTGGGTCTAATTGGATAATGAAGCACTGCATTTCTGTATTAAGCAACCAAATACCCACACTGCTATAATAAAAGAAAATAACTCAAAGTAAAATAAAACAAAATAACACAAAATTGTTTAAATGTTGTATTTTGGACTAGCTTGCTGCCGTTAAGTGTTATATTGTGTAACCATTTATCTTGGGCGTGTTTTTTGTGACTGTAGCCCAGCTGGTAATGCATTGCGTTAGCAGTACAAAGGTTGTGGGTTTGATTCCCAGGGAACACACATACTAACAAAATGTGTAGTCTGAATGCACTGTAAGTCATTTTTGCCAAATGCAAAAATGTAATGTAATGTTGCAGGTGTGAACATACTGTAATTCATATTCCAAATTCAAACTTAAGAAACAGCCAATTGAATAAGACGAGAATATCCGTTCTACCAAACATGGAGGTTCAGCTACACTGAAACTGTGTATGTACAGTCAGCGTAAGGGTGACTTGGTTGTGAGCTCTAATAACTGAACAGGTCACTCGTGGAATGGGTAGCGCAGAAAACAATAACATCACTGAGCTTTGAATCATTTTAGGAATGTTTTGACACACTCCCCCATCTGCATGATACATTCTGCTTATGAGAACCATTTTCAGGCTTATAGAGTATGTACAGATTAAAATGTTTCACTATTTCAATGAAAAACACGCTCATAGAAAGACTTATCAATCTATTAGGTTATTTCGTTTGTTTACACATTTAAAGTGAAGTTACCCATTCTTAAAATGCCTATCAGGACATATCTGCAGTCATTTATTTCTTATAAATTGTCATTCAGTCACCTTTACGCCAAAGTTATTGATGATCTGCCAACCTAATGAGCTCCCCTGGGAATAAAAATACTGGCACATCCATTACTTTCCTGCAGAAAGTCTTGATTAAGGGTTGAGCATGTGCTAATCCATCACAATTGCTAATTCAAATGTTATAAGTCATGACATATAATTCGTTATGGCTGTTTTTCTTTGATTTTTAGGTTTTTCCTGCTAATGCAAATTACTTTATCAATACACGGCTTGGGAAAGTAGCCAGTTCTCCATCAAAAGCAACATTTTGGACAGTGATTAAAGTCGTACTCTCATTTGCTCTGCATTTTTCTCGGTGTCATAACTTATTCCAGTCAGGGTGAGGTGTTTCTCTAAAGGTGAACTCACAAACGTGTTGCCTTTATCTTAAAATGTAACAAGACCAATTAGAAAACAAATACAGAGAGAGACAAAGATACACAGAGCGGAGGGAAATGAAAACTAAAGGTTTGGATGCTTTCGTACCCTTGTAACAAGTCTTTTGATAACCTGTGATGTATCATAGTTGCTAGCTTGCATCTATTTTTAGCTTTTCACTTTCCAACAGGTAATATACAGTAAACAGCACACAAGACAACAAGTAATCTCCAGTTACCATAATGTTATTAGTTTTCTTTATAAGACTATAAAGAAATGTTCATATTAGACTATAGTATTATTGCTGTCTTTGTGTAAGTTAATGGTTTACATAATGTAATTAAACCTTATTTTAAATGATACATTACCATTTTTATAATAGTATTTACAGCTCTGTGTATTATGTCCAAGAGCAAGCTGTCACATGTCTTTGCTTGGTTATCATTTTACACAATGTGGGTTTGATAGTTTTGTTGTTTACTTGGCTCGCTGTGTAGAGGTGACAACATGCGACCGTTAAACGAACTGTTTCTTCCTTCGCTGGAAATATGATGGTGAGCTAGTCGACGCTTTGAGATGTGCATGAGACGTGTGTACACCGAAACCGACTCCTGAGAATCACTCCTGAGCAATATCCACAAGAGTGAAAAGTGAGACGTCCAGGCCCGTCCTATTTTTCTTCTAAAAGTAACCGAAGGGCATCAAGGTGATGACAACATCAATATTAAACATGCACATTGTCATACACTGTTCTTATTAGTGTGCATTTCCTGTCACCTCAGGCCTCCAGCAGCTGGTACGGTGCTGTCACCCCAGCTAACCTAAACTGTTGCTGCTTCAGCCATCAGGAGCGTAACTAAGATGTAACTAAGATGAAACTAAGATGACCAGCAGGCCTTCAGCTTGTTGATTTCCAGCACTGTAGCCCACATCCATTGTAGCCTCGGGAGATTCACTGTTGTTTCCACGGCAACAAGCAGACCCTTGCCCTACCCGGGGCTTCTGACATTCATTCGGACCATACCAACTCACACTGTAAATGGGGGGGGATCATAAAACGGTCGTTATGGCAACAAGCTCGATTATATGACTGCACTGCACATGAATAAAATCACGAGTGTAAAGCTATATAACCGAATAACATAAAACGGGACGGATGCGTTTAAGATACACTTACGTATAAAACAACAACCCCCCCCGGCCCCGTCACATGACGTTGTCCCTCCTCCCACGAGCTGTCAGAGGCAGAGCAGCTTGTTGCTCGACCAGCTCTCGGTAAACTAACTTGAACCGGCGGTAACATCCAGACCAGTTGCCCGATAAACCGCGGGACCGACGAGCATGTGCGCTTCGGTTCAAAAGCAAGCCCGAAGCGCTTCGACTTGACGGGTCACTCGAGGCGGTTTTCATCGAGCGCTCTGGCCGGCCGGCCGGCGTGATTTGCGGTCAGAAACGGCAGCGACAGGTCACGGTAACCAGGTAAGCCGCGGGTTGTGCTAGCTGTCGCATCGTTAAAGTACGAGAGACGGACCGACGCGCTGCGAAACCGTGCGGGACCCGGTTTACACGGGCGACACGTCCGCGCGACGGTCGTGCGAGGCTTCGTCGCTCGGTGATGTCGACACACGTTTACTGCATTTATTCACTGCATTTATTTACTGCATTTATTTATTGCATTTATTTATGCATTTATTTACTGCATTTATTTACTGCATTTATTTATTGCATTTATTTACTGCATTTATTTATAGCCACGAATTAAAAGCGCACCGGGCAGAGTGAAGGCACGCGCGAGAACTTTCCAGGCTCGCGCGACGCGCTCCGGGCCGGCGTGTAAATCAGCGCGCGCGTGAGCACGAGGACGACGCGCTCGTTTAATGGCCGAAAACGGGCTCGGGCGGCCCGTACGGGAGGCTTGTCTGTGCGCCGAAGTGACGCCGATCGCCCGGTGAGTGCGTCAAGGCTTCGTGAGGAGAATTCAACCGGGAACGTCGGCTCGCCGCGATCCTGTTTTATATGTTGAATGTTTACGTTGACTTCACGTCATCGCGGGGATGACGGGAGCTCGGACTTCGTGCTTGTTTCATGTTTAAGTTAACGGGGATGGCCTTTCCCCCGCGTCATCGTTTAACGGGATAAATCACGACACTTTCTGGATCTCGGTGAGAAATCACAACAAATAATGCGGCTGGATGCGATTGTCCAAACGAGAAACCATGACGGCAATTCACGGGTTGGACATTAATCATGTCACTAGTTTATCATTTCGTTGTTTGGGCGTTTACATGGAAACGGATAGTTATTGTATGCTGGTCAGCTCGTATATAGCGCGTCATAAGGGCGGGGGGGGGTGAATAAATCACTATTTTCCACGTTAATTCGGGTCGGCTCGCGGACCGGGTCCAGAACCGGTCCGGTCACGAGACCCCTCCCGAAATCGCGCGCCACACCCTGTGCGCGCGCCGAGCGCGCGAGAGCCATAACAACCAGTGCCCCGAAACAGCGTCATCATCGCCAGCGACGCGACGCGACGCGACGCCAACGCTTTCGTTATAACGCGCCCAGCTATCTACGAGCTCTACGGGTGACGTGACCCGTAGGAAAAGTATTGCACCAGGATGCTTCAGGCATACTCATGTACTGAAGCATTGACATGGTGCCCCAGTCTCTTCAAACCATGTTACGTGCCCATTAAAGCATGGCTTTAATACACACACACTGGAATAAGTCTCTGGATCCAGACAGTACTTCTGATGTTTTCTTTTTGTTTGTTAGGGAGGCCAGAGTCAGGTGATACCTGAGAAACCGCTGAGGTATGACATGATATGGAAAGGGATGTACGATAAGATGCTTTTCTCAATCTCGTATAGCATAATGCAGGTATGACCCATTTAGGAACCTAATTCTATGATCTCATTTATATTTGCGCTCGCAGCAGGTATTGCCTAATTTAAGTCTCGGTTAGGATGTACAATGGGGGGAAAATGTTACCTTTGGGTTCCAGAAACCGGTATAATTTAGTTTAGTATTAAATGATGGTCTAAAAGGCATTTTACGGCAGTAATATTTAACAGATTTGGGGTTTTTTTGCACAGTGGAGGCTATATTGAGCCTTTGCGTCTGCATTTTAGTCCTGTTAAATGCAAAAAAATGTTTCTTTAAAGTATCCAATCCTGAGTGTTGCTTAGGCTAACCAGTCAGGAATAGGTTCAATGATGTGAACTGTCCCTTCCATTTCCATGTATTTACATCACTTTGTTTAGCAGATGCCTTTATCCTTATTCATCTGAAAGCGGCTTACGGAGTGAAAACACAAATGCAAGCGATTAATTGTAAAGAGACTTCCCATGGCACACTGGTGCGGATCCTAACAAAACTTTATTTACTTAAGTCCCTATGACATCAGTCACTTGAAAATCAGTTACGCTAAATTGCATCATCTTGATAGATCAGCGTGCCACTGAGAATCGATTATACTCTGAAACAGGAAACTCGGAGGTGGTTTACATTTCTGTACAACATTAACAATATGACACATTCGATGAAGTAATCTTGAATCTGCGTTCCACAAAAACGTATAATTGATATTTGTAATATAATAGCTGTATTACTCAGATCAAATAAATAAGGAAAAGCAAGATGTGGAAATAAAATATTTAGACCTGATGTCTCATTCTGTAAACGACTGACGTAAAATTCTGTCCAATGGGAATAGTCCGTTTCCACACACCGGCTGCCTGTTTTAAATCAGAAGTGATGTCATAAGTTAAGTGATTTACCAGCGACAGGAAGTGATACAGAATCTTAAACTCAAAATAACTTTTGGAGCTAAAGCACTGACATCAAACACCTAATTTTCCTCGTGGCAAATAATGCAGATAAAATGCATGTTATGACAAAAAGACTAACTCGGTTCTCCAACTTTGTGGTATATTTTAAATTGCCAGTTTCAGAGTGTGTCATTGATACTGGTAATACAAATATAAACAGTTATACAAGTCAGCAAACCTTAAAGAATTGTTTAGGTTAGTGTATTTCTTTGGCAATTTCTCCATTGTGCCTGTTTCCATTTTAGAAAAAAAAAAACCTATAACAAAACCGGTGAAAGTGTTCAGTTTAATCAGAGGGTTGACTGTCAGGTTATCGGGGTTAGCTGGCAGCTGCATTAGTGAGTGAGAGCATCTCTCCTCATTGACGTTTAAGCAGCGAATGGTTTTAACATCGTTTGCCGTCATTTTTGTGAAAGCACTCTGGCTGTCACGTAATTGCAGTGAGGCTGCAGGAATGCGAGCCCCTAAAAGCAGGAGGCTACAGCTGTTCTATTGATTTCCATAGAAACATTGTGAAGCCAGTCTGACTCATCACTTCCAGCCACTGCATCATCCCTCACGTGACGCCGAGAGGCTTCCTGTAACGGAGGTGGGGAGGAGACGTGTCCTCATACGGTAATGACGCTCATTGTCATAGCAATGGGTTGCCAGGAGATGCGGAGACCTTGGAGGCAGGCAGAAAAGCAGAGATTCTAGATATGCAGAAGAATTCAGTCTCTGTTGTTTTCAGTGTGACTGTACAAACACTGCTCTGAGGGCAGATGTATTGTAAAGCTGTTATCATGGGGCATTTTTGTTTGTAGGACTGCGGCTGTCAATTTAATGCATTAATTGAGTTCAATGAATAGCAAAAAATGACGCAATAAAAAACTGCATTTAATTTAGGGGACTAGTCATTTATTAGTTTATTTAGTTTATTAGTTTATATAACATGTATTAGTTTTTGTAATGTCTATTTAGTATTTTGCCAATCTTTTACTATAATGTCTCTAAAATGTCTTCATTTGGGGCCTTTGGTATCAAACATTGATGCATGTGACTTTTTGTGATTTATTTAATCTGTGCTTCAATCTTTTATTTAGATTTATTTAATCTATGTCATTAATTCAAAACAATTTCAACAGATATGATGTCAGAGACAGCCACAGTCACCTAATATAAACATTTTCAGTGATAGATTTAACAGTGATTAATGCCACACGCAGTATATGCTTTGAGAAGACTTTACATTCTCTGTTGCTATAGTATAAAATTAGGGAAATACCTTTTAAGATTAGTGTTAGAAGCATGAGGAGGCTGTCATCGGACGCTCTGAGGTCAGGCTGCCGGTCTAGGGAATCTCGGCCAACAACAGAGCCTGAGAGAGGGAATGTGGAATGCTATTGGCTAGATCATGGCTGGGCGGCCCTAGCCGGAGGCCGTCTGGCAGGAAGGGGTTGGTTGCAGGAGGGGAGGGGTGGTGGGAATGGCAGTGGAAATGTTTCAGGCAGATAGTTCAGCAGCAAGACGTGCTAGAGCTTCCTGCATCGTAGCTAAGAGAAAATCCCTGTGTCGGCATGGCCCATCAGCTCACAACTTCACGCGGGAAATGACAACGGTTCACCCGGTCGTTCTATCAGGAGAGGGTGAAGCGGGTGAGTCCAGGTTGCACCAGGTGCCTCCTTGCTTGCGTAAACTGAGAACTGAGAAGATTCCGCTATTCCAACAAGGTGGGAGGTGTGGAGACTTTTTCTCTTTTCATTTCTGTTTTTCCCAGCACGAGGAATTTTGCTGCATGCAGGCAGGGTGTGGAGAGGGGCGGTTGGGGGGGGGTGTTGAGGTGTGGATTTGTGTCAGTAAGTTATCTTATTCCTGTCTTAGTCCCATGTGTCTCCCATTATTTTTTCTTCTTCTAGTTTCTTCTCTTGAATTTACTAATGTAGTTTTGCTTTTAATAATGCTTTCCACATCGCCTTACTAAGAATGATTTGTTTGCATTTGGCCACAAACCAAATCCATATTTGTAAGAAGGTTTTGACTTTGTTTTGCAGCATTTCTTAGAGTTTTCTTTGTAAGATAAAGTTTTGTTTTCTTTGGCGTCCGTTTCTTATCGCAAGTTGAGCCAGCTGAAATCAGTCCAAAGTTTTTCATTTTGGTGCTAAAGGGAAGGCAAATCTGTCTTAGGGAAATGGTCCAGTCTGTGATTAGCAAGAGGGTTTTTTAAATGCAGTGAATTTTAGTAGTGTATACTGATGCGATTGCTCAGGAGTTTGGTCTTATTAGACATGCAGCCTAGACTTTATAGGGAGCAGAACCTGCGCCGTGGCAGGAAAAGGCCGCATTGTGTTGAACAGTTGGCAAATGTGTTGAGAGGGAAGAACGTGTTGTTTTAGTGCGAGACTGACTCTGCCCTTCCCGTTAAAAAACGCATGAAAACAGACCAGCAGCCACTGACTGTAGAATAGCAGCCTTCTAAATCGATCAGAAACACGGTGAGACAAACATGGAAAGGTAATTATCTCACACCTTTAAACGCTTAACAGCTGCCAGACGTTTTTCACGAACAAATTACTCTTTAATATGAGACGATTTTTGTGGGGCCATCGTGTTGCGCACTTAAAATGAAAAGCATGACTTCGTGCCAACATTTTTCTAGTGTGCTGTCAGACATTTGTGTTATGTCAAAGAAGTGTTTGTTGTAGACAAAAGGCGACATTTAAATGCAAGTTGTGTTTTTATAAATAGAATAAACATGTCTACCTCCTTTACAGACTCCTTTATAATCTTTGTGTTCACACTAAAGTAAAATCTGCTTCAGTCGTGAAATAGTTTGCACTATAACAATGCATATGTCTGTCAGCTGCTAAGTAGATCGGATCTGAGCCTAAATGATCTTCTTAATTAAATTGCACATCAGTTTCACACAGCCTGCGGGTATGAGCGCAGTACCAGCCCGGTACGTCTGTCGTCCACGCCGCTATAAATAACTATGATCTAGGGGATAAAAGAGGACTTGGTATTAGGAAGATAATAATTTAGGACACTTAAATTCAGTTTTACATTAGGGCTATTAACATATGACACACCCAGTTTTTGCTGACCACAGTGAATAAGGGCTGCACTGCTTTGCTGGGACTCAAAGCTGCATGAGCTTCTATAGCTTCAGCATAGTTCATTTAGTGTATATGAGCTTGAGTTCATATTTCTCAAATCCAATCTGTTTAATTAATATTTGGACAGTATTGCAAGCATTAGGCTTTAAAACAAGAGGTCCAGATTGTTTTAAATATGATTAAACATTTATTTCCTCCTAATGGTTTGTAATATGAGTATTGTACAGTGGTGTGTTTGTTGTGGGCATGAATGCTACCAAAAGTGTTCAGCTTGTTGACTGGAGAGCCCAGCTAACAGGAAACATTCTCAGAACGTTGGCTAACACTCTAAAGGTTCAAAACACAGACTGGTGACACAAACTGGTTATATTATAGCATATGAAATCTTCAGCAATGAAAACCAACATAAACAGTATTAACATACTGTATGAAATGGGAGTCAATAGGAGACTCCACTAATTAGAAGTCATGCAGTCCAAATATTGTGAAAATGTTTAACCTACTACAATCCACCTCCTGTGCAAATTAAGAGATGACCAATATTATGTAATGCCAGCTGGCTTAGACAGCTCAGATCCTAAAGGCCTGGTGTGATGCCATGCAGGATTACTCCACATTCATTTACAGGCCTGGAACTGAATTAGTGTAACAAAGACCCAGTTTGTACAAGTGGAACCGGTCTGGAGCTTCTTTGACCCAAATGCAAGTTTTAGATTGTACTGTCTTTTTGTTTAAACTAGGACCCATTAAAACAATCTTAAGTTGTAAGAACGTTTCCTTAACGTTTCTGTTAGTAACAAAAACATTAAAATGTTTTTTAAAAGTTCAAGGAAGGTTCAAGATGTCCAGTTTTAAGCATTATATAAATGTTGTTGCTTGGGTATAAGAACGTTTTTCAAACATTATTTAATTCTGTAATGTTTTTAACCATTCACTAACAACTTAATAATAAAGTTTTTGATATATAACATTACAGATTTTCTACATTACAGATAACAAACAGTTTTCCTAATGTTACTGCAAGACTGTTTATGATAACTTGGAGAGGACTTTTGGAGAACATCAGCCTGAGAATGTTTACTGTTAGATGGAGAGCGGTGCAGAGTGGTGCAGTGGTGCAGAGGGAGACAACCAAACTATTTTTTATTTGTTGTTGTTGTTTTAGATCTCCTTGGTTAATCTGCGCTTCACTTTGCAGACACCTATAATGAAGGGCTTCTCACTGACTGATCTTGCTATGAAACAAACAGCACCTTTCTTTACCATACAAGTAACCAAAAAGATGTTTTACGTCAGTGCTCAACAGCAAGTCCACATATCTTAAATATTCTAAGATCCATTTGTCTTCTGTATTGACATGTTTTTGAGTGAAAAATCAAGATTGTGAGTGAGATTTTAACCACTGGGAATAAATTGGACTGTTGTTTCTGTATGACAGGTGTTTGCACTGGAGGTGATCAGAATTAAGACAAGTTTTGAATGAAACCATGTATTCCTCTATATAAGTGCACCAATGAATATTTTACAGTAAGACCTAGAATGTGTAAGAAAGTAAGCAGGTTCAGTCATAATTTCATGTTGTGTAGGTTTGCTTGTTGTCTGAGTCTTTGCTTAGACGGCATAGATTGCTCACTTTGATGGCTCCGTCCCTCCGTGACGCAAGATCTGATATTTTTGTTATAATGGAGACAGTTGCGTCTGTGGAATGCCCGGTTTTGCTGTTTGGCCAAGCGTCCTCCTCCAGAAGCAGTAATCATTGTGGGAGGGGAGGAGTCTGCAGACGCTGCTAATCTCTGCAGGTCACAACAAGGATAACGCAGCCACCTTCCTACCTGCACCATCTGTCTGCCCTCGTCCGCCTCTGAACTTCAGCCATGCCTACTCCATTACAACTGTCTGTCCACGATCTCTGTCCTCTGAACACTTCAGCAGCTGCAGGACTGCTTGTGAATTGGATGTTTATCTGCAGCCAGAACTTTATTGAACTTTATAAAGTAATTGGCTTAATTTGATTACGTCTGTATTTCCAAACAAGAGTGTAGTACTTGACAGTAGTTCTGCAGATGTTTAGGGTTGATTAGTTTTTGGGTTAGTTTAGGGTTATTTTGCCATTTTTTTGGGGTATTAAAAACAAAATGGTAGTTTTCACTTGATGCTTATACGTAACTTGTGGTTTTTACTCTACATTGACAGTCAAACCTAGTCCATTAGTTAGCTTTCAGCTGTCCATCAACCCAGCTAACAGGAAATGTTCTCAGAACGTTGGTTAACATTCTCTAAAAGCTCTCTCAGAGTTATTAAAAAACATTCTTGCAGTAACGTTAGTAGAAATTTAATGTTATATATCATAATTGTTAGTGCAACGTTAGTGTTTATTAGTTATTAGTGGAATGTTTTAAAACCATTACAGAATTAAAAAAATGTTTGAATAATGTTCTTATAACCAAGCAATAACATTAATACAACATTTAAAAACTGGATGTTTTGAATGTTTCTAGATCTTTCAAAGTAATATTTGCAAGTTTTGTTACTAGGAAAATGTTCTTACAACCTACAATTGTTAGCTGGGAAAGCTGTGTTTTCCAAAACCCAATATAATTTGATTATGCCTATTATGACTGAGATACTTGGCGATGTCTTGTGGCCATTCTCAGGTGAGCAGAAGTTGTCTTTCAGTGCTAACTGCATATTATGGCGTCATCTAGAGAGTCAGCGCTGGCCTCAGATCAGCTGACAGGAGCCATTTGCATTAATTTGACTGGAATCGCAGTGGCTCCAACGAATAAAACAAATTTTGGTTTACAGCTGTGCTTTAATGATTTGTTTTACTTCTGTTCTGTTTTAAATAGTGTATGTTTGCTGGGAAGAATTCAGTTTGCTTGACAGCCCCCCAAACAGAGGGCTGATCCAAACAGCCCTGCAAAACCGAAGACTTTGGTGGTCCATTATGTCAGTTTACAAGCTTTAAGCACCTCTAGCTGACAGATCGCATTACTGAAGCACTCTTTAACTGTCATTCACCTCATAAATTAGACCATCGGGTTTCTGAGTTCTAAAAATACAAGAGGATTAATTGCACAGGGTCAGAACTGACACGGTTTCTATCCGACTTTTTTATGGTCGACTCTCTGGGGTACAGCTGTGAAATTAAATCTTTCTGTAGAGATTACGTGTGCGACGAGTACGGCAGGCCATTTAATTTTATAACGGTAAAATTGGAATAGACCAGCGGGTGATGGTGCGCCAATGGGGCGTAGATTGAAAAATCACAAATTCTGGCAAAAACACCAGGCTTTTTCCGTTTCAAGGCTACCTGCCACTTTTAGTGAAACCAGCCGTATAGGTCTCCTTTAAAGTTCTGCCAAAGTAAAACCTGTGCTAATGTGTTTTTCAGGAGCTGCAGTAGTGCTTTGCACAAGAATCTCAAATTACAGCCAGACTGGAAAGCTTTGGTTAGTGAAGAAATTGTCACATAATCAAGGGGCAAACTGTCAAATACTATGACGCCTGTCGTCTTGGCTAGTTAGAACGACTAGTTAAGCATTAAAAGATATTGTGCATCCAAGTGTTTTTTTCTGTTTTTATAACTCGCAAACCTCATAAATGCTGTTTTGATAAAGTGCCTGTTTATGTTAATGCCATGTTTGTGCTGTTTTCTTATTGTTGTATGATTGGCCCTTCTAAATTATGCAGATTAGCTTTCTGTTTCTGTTGTGCCACACCTGATGCATTCTTCTTTAAGGGTTGTTTTTCTTTCATTATGGCTCAATTAGAGTTTTTTGTATCATCTCTCTTGTGGTTGCTAGGCATTGTGGGTAATAGACAGAAGAAAAAGACTCTTAGCCACAAGAGGGGAAAATGAAAGACACACTCAAGTTCATTAGATTTCTCTGATGCTCACTGTGTGTTACTGGTGAAAGACAAAAGACGGATCTGGATTACCACTGGCTGTATTAATGAAGTGGATTAATCATAGTTACTGTGTTTGGAGTAGATTATTAATATATTCTCGACTGCATACTACATACTATTTAATTGTTTGTGAAGCAATACTGTTGTTGTCACATGATCTCTCTATGCTGCATGATTAATTCGGTTAATGGTGTGCAGTTAATATCACATCATTATTTTTTTATTTTAACATGTCTCAAATTTTGGCTGACAGAGCAAATTAAAGATGTAAAAATTTTAGTTGTTGATTTATTCGTCATAAAAGAAATGGAAGGTCAGGCTGAATGCAAGGCATTGTGGGAAACAGTAACTCTGTTGTATACTGCGTATTTTGGCAGTGTAGTATGCAAAGTATTTCACGCATATTAAAATGTGCTCACTCTGCAGAGTATAGGCCTACATACTGCATGTCAGTACAAAAACGACGCCCTTGTAGGCAGAGTAGGTGATTTTTGTTTTGCTGGTTGAAAGTCTCTTTACATCCTGATAGTAATCACTAAGTAAAGCGGTCTAAATATATTTATATAAATATATATCTTCTGTGAATGGCGCAGGACCATAAAATGTTCGTACCATGGTTGCATTCATCCTGAATGCAATGATAGAATGTCTTACTTGCCTGTCAGACAAAGTTTTTACGTTGCATTTATGCGTATTAGAGGTGATGTCGCTTTGTCGAGCGCTCTGAAGGGAGCGTGGGATCTTACGCTTTCAAAGCTAGCTTTCTATTGCTAGCCTTTTGGAAATTGCCTATGGTACGTTTAAGAACAAACAGTCATTCACATGTAACACCTAATAGCCCTCAGAATGTGTTTGAACACGTCTTTGTTTACGCCACAATAGGTTTATTTGACGTGATCCAAAGGTTTCAGCAGGTATATTGTTCAGTGGTAGTTCGGCACATGTGTGTTGGGTCTGCAGTAAGTGGAGGGGACGCGTCTGTCATTACACAGCAAAGGGAATCTGAAACGGCAGCTGGAGATTTTTACAGCCCTGTTTCATCTGACTGCACCACCCCCACCTGCTCCGCCCCTCCTCTTTCTCAGTTTGCACAAGGAAATATTTCCAGATGTTCCCAGAAAAGACCTTTATTTCAGCAGCAGGGTTCATAAGTCATACCAGAAGCTGCCTGTTATTTGACTGTTGAGTCCAGCCTTGGTGGTTATGCTGTAAGTTTTCTCAGAACCTGACATTAGAGCACAGATTCTTCAGAATGTGATGAACTTGAGAGCGGTGCATGTCCACCTGATAGTTTGAGCCCTGATCAGTAATCACAGCTTCTCTGTGTGTCTGTTTATTTGTCTGCACATCTGTCTGTTTGTCAGTCTGTCTTTCTGTTGGTCTGTTTGTCTCTGTGTCTGCATGCCTGTCTGGCTGTCTTTCTATCTATCTGTCTGTCAGTCAGTCTGTCTGTCGCGTGGTCTTTCTGCCGGTCTGTCTGTTTGTCAGTCTGTCTGATAGTCCGTCTGTATTTTTGTACGTTTGTCAGTCTGTCTGATAGTCTGTATTTTTGTCTGTTTGTCAGTCTGTCTTTCTGTCGGTTTGTTTGTCTCTGTGTGTCTGCCTGCCTGCATCCCTGTCTGTCTGTCTGTCTATCTTTCTGTCTGTGGGTCTGTCTATCAGTCTCTTTCTGTCTGTCGGTCTCTCTGTTTGTCGGCTTGTCTGTTGCGTGGTCTTTCTGTTGGTCTGTCTTTCTGTTTGTCAGATGGTCTGTCTGTGTATTTTTGCTGGTATAGTAACTGTGATGTTTTGGTGGAGGTGTGGTGGCACTCATTGGCTGAAGTCATCACATCTGGAATTCGCATTTCAGACACATCTTAGGCGTTACTCAATAGGTTGGGCAGTCCTAAATGCTTTTGGGGGCTGTGTGTTCTCTTTGGCGCTACTGTGTCTCAGCTTTTGATACGATGTTAATTTGGAGCTAGTTTAAGAGTTAGAATATGATTTAAATGCCGACATTTCCCTTGTTAATGGAAAACTAAACTGAATAAAATGAAATATAATAATAAAATTTCTTTCATATTAAAAGTAAAGGTTGCATCACATTTATATGTTTCTGTTTTTTTATGCATCAAAAATGACGTTATTTATATTCTCTGTCTTTTCTCATTTACATTTTAAATGCTGACTTTCATAACGTTTTTGGTGTCTAAATATAAATACACTGGTAATCCAGATGTTTTCTCCTGAGAGCATTCACTCTGTGTGATTGCTTCAGTCTCTCTGTGTGACACTGACAGGACACCTTTATCATTTCGAACAATAACGTCCACATTTAGTCTTCTTTACATTTACATCCAAAGCGACTTACATTCAGGCATTCAGGGTATACAGTTTTTTAGCAGTACTTGTTTTCCCTGGGAATCGAACCCACAACAGTTACGCTGCTAATGCAATACTCCACCAGCTACAGGAACCTGCAAGCTTCATTTAAGCTTCTGTATGATTTCTAAACCTTACCAAACTTTGATCTGTGCTTTTTCTGTTCTAGATCCCGGACAGAAGAAAGTGCCTTCTCTGACAATGTATCTACCTGAAGCTGCTCGCCACACGCATCCTACACTGCAGATGACACTAGCTTAGGCTCCAACACTTTGTGCCCTACGTAGATTTCGCACAACGCACGAGAAACCACGAGTGGATCTCATTTCCCCAGTCTTGCCAAAGCACAAGGAAACCACATTCTTGGTTCATTCATAAACTGTTATTAGATATTATTCCAAGGAGAGCTGTTGCCTTCAAACAGCATTGACCTTGACCACCAGGCTCAGTTCAGCGATAAAGAACATTTGGAGACGGTCCATCAGAGCTGTGAATGTCCTGGAACATGTTTTTATTGTTGTGTCCGTGTTGTGCACCTGGGACTAAATAACTGATGAGCGACTCGGCAGAGATTGACTGCTGTACTGATAGAGGCCATTTCACATGCTACTTCCAAAGGGGGTCTGAATGTGACATCTCTATTTAAAGGGCCCCGCCAACAAACTGCAGCATATCTCAAATAAAACCAACTAACAAGTACATTTTGACAGCCTGCACGCTATTTGAACCCAAAACCAAACTATTCCTGACATCTTTTACTGAAGCGGCTTTCATAGAGTCTTGCTATGGCGCTAAACATCGCTTCAATGAGAGACACAAAATGGCTGACGCTGGAGGTGTGTCGGCAGTTTCAGAGGGGCACATGCTCACGTAGTGACGAGGAATGCAAATTCGCACACCCGCCCAAGAGCTGCCAGGTGGAGAATGGACGAGTGATCGCCTGCTTCGACTCGCTGAAGGTAAGCCACACCCGATGTGATGTTTGAAGACGTTTGCTTTGTCTCAGCAAAACAAAACAAAAAGGAGGACATCAGAAAGAGTGTATAAATATCACAGGGTGAGTTCTGTAATGAATCTGCTGTCACCCTGCGCTTTCTACTGTTCAGGAGAATGTCAGGAGGTTGGCGTTAAACGTTTTGTTTGTGCCCTGGTACAAATTTGGCACAATGCATATTTTACCATGACTCAATTGATAATAGACATAAACCCTGTTTATGTCTATGTCCCTGTTTAAGCACACAGCTGTGGGGGGCATCCCATCTAACAATTTTAGATTGTAATAATGTTTCCCGTACATTTCCATTAAGTAACAAAAATGTTAAAAATGTTATTTTAAAAGTTCTAGGAACAGTCAAACCGTCCAGTTTTTAGACATTGTAATAACATTATTGCTTGGTTAAAAGGAACATCTTTTTAATTCTGTAACATTTTTAAACCTTTCACTAACTATTTGAGTAACGTTTTTGATACATATGATATTTATCTTTTAAAAAGTTCTACTAACGTTACTGCAGAAATGTATTTGATAACTTTGGGAGAACCTTTAGAGAACTTTATAGCCAGTATTCTGAGGACACTCAATGTCAGCTGGCATATTGCTTTTATAGAAAAACAGCAAGATGGTTTGCTGTTTTTCAATAAATTGATACGTTTATTTTTAATATTTATTTTATGGCTGTCACGATGTGTATGATCTGTTGTATAGGATGTTGTATAGGAAGTGAAAAGGGCCGTCATTATAAAATCAGGCAGAAATACAGTAAAATCTTACTTGTAAAATTGTGTATCAGAGTGCATTGCGGCAAAAGTTCTGTGAATTCATAGCATAAAGGTCTAGGTGGCCTAATTACATTTAACCAATGTGCCGTCACAGGCTTAAGTCTGTCTCATCCAATCAGATTTTAGAGTTAGAAATTAAATTTTATAACATTGATTAGTGTAGAGTAATCCCATTTTTGGCTGTTGGTCAGTTTTTGGACAAACATTATTATGTATATAAAAGACAGGAGCTCAGTAATTAACCAAGCAAAATGGTGCGTCAACAGATTTTTGAGGAGACTTTCTGTGTTGCTGGCAAATAGCTTGTGTTAGTGCAGCACTCTTAAATTAGAGCACATGTGTCAGCTCGGCCACGCTGCATACTGCATACTTCAAATAAAGCTGACCTATAGAGAGAAAGGGCAGAGCGGATCACACGTCCAGGCAGTTTTATATCATTCCCTCTAATGTTACCATGAAACGTCAATCAGTTATATGTGTGGCTGTTGGTCCCCAAAGTTTGTTCTGTTTTTAGACTGGTGAGGAACCTTGACCATGAGCAAAACAAATAACACCAATAACATACGGTAAATGCAGCGAGTATAATTAAAGCCAGGCGTCAGATGTACGCCCACAGATTTGGCACATGACATTAAACACGGCTTATAAACCATAAAATATATAAACACCTGTGACTGCACATCAGCTGCTGTTTCCAACGAACAGGGAATGTTCTCAGAACGTTGGCTAACCTTCTCTCAAGTTATCAAAAAGTTCTTGCAGTAACTTTTTTAATGTTATGTATCATATATCAAAAACGCTGTTCTTAATTTGTTGGTGGAACATTTTTAAAGCATTACAGAATTAAATAAAGTTTGATTAATAATTAACTTATAACCAAGCAGTAGGGTTAATACAGTGTCTAAAAAACCGGCTGTTTTGAACGTTCATAGAACATTCAAAATAACATTCTCAACGTTCTTACAACCTACAATTGTTAGCTGGTTGAATGCAGCAGTCAGAAAATGTAAAGATTTTTTTAATTGTTACTGAGCGTTAGTAACAAATGTAATTATTTATTGAACATTTCTGTCTTTTATCATATTACTGCTTTATAAAAGCAGTAAGTTACAGTAACAATTATTTTACAAGAGTTATGAGTGTTTGTACTTGCATACAGTGTTTCATAACCAGCGTAAAATATCACTAGCATGACTTTAATCGAATGAAAGCACATTTCGAATGGGGTTGGTGTCATACTGCAAACACAACGGTTCGATTAATCTGGGTCACTTAATGTATCCCAACACAGATGGTCATAGGGGGAACAGTACCGCAGCCCTGCGTGTTTTAATGCAGAGTTAAGGCCTGCAAACACAGCGCTGGTGACATTGACAAATGCGCAGTAAAACTGGAGCAGGTCCCATCTCGCATGGGAATAATAGACTGGAGACAGTGCCTGCCTTCCTACGCTCTACAGTCACTGCCTGCAAAAAACTCATCAACAGCCTACATGGGTCGAGTGTTTATCTCACAAATTAGGCAAGGTCACTATGTAGGTCACTGACAAAGGATAATGCTGTGAGCATGATAGACCACAAGGCAAGCCAGCAATATTGAAACAGTGAACTTGCATTCTTACAACCTAAAATTGTCACTATAGAGTTTGTCATAAAACTAAATATATTTGGAAAGTGTTCATTTATACACTATTGGATGCCTTTGCCAATGTTTGTAAGTTTCTTGCAGGCCTAAAGGTAATTTGTGACAGTTTAAAAGGATTTACCATCGTAGTTAACTTGTGTTGTTTTTTATTTGCATGCCAATAGGCTAAGCCTTCTTAAATCATATTAACTCGTGCTCTGGCATTCTAACGTTTTCATTGTTGTTTAATTTGTTTTGGCAACATCAGCCCTAGTGCTGTTTTTGGCATGATGTTATTGTAGTTATCTTTCAGTTATTTAAAAGTAGGTGTACTTGAGTCAAAGATCTACAGGATTACTGTAATTTGTGATCGACTGATGGTCTATTACAGCAGTACAGGTCTGAGGTGTAAACTACCTAATGGGTAACAAGTGCCTCTGGTTAGTCTCAGCTAGTGGATGTAATTTACTCAGAACTTGCACATACTTAACATTGCTGGCAGTGGCCAAATAAGATCATGCCTGCAGCTTAACCCTCAATTATCAGCCCTTCTTCTGTTTCCCAGGTTTATCTGCTTATTTTACTGAAACATGTTGAAGTAAATAGAGGTCTTCACAGGCATTAGAGAGGCTACCATTGATGTAACGGATTTGTAGAAATTCTTACTGCATTACCTGAACAAACAAACAGTGCATTACAATCTGACTTTACAAATTAAAAGTTATGTAAATGTTGCGATCTGTAACTTCTTTTGGTTAAAAAAAGGAACAAAAAGTTACTGAGTACATAACGGATCAACACAATGTTCGTACCTTATCTTGATTAGCAACGGTAAGCTTATAATACAAATTTTTAATTTGAGCTGTTGGGTCCAATTTTTCAGGAAATCTCTGTCTGTAAACAGAAAGAAAGATCCGGCTACTATATTGTGGGTACTGTAGATGGTGCAGGATTTGTCGCTTGTTCTAACAGCAGTTGTTTCAGATTTAAACTTGCCATCCATGTTAAGAAATTAACCTAGTACGGTGCAATTGTATGTTTCCAACAGAGATGGCGGTAGAGAGGCACAAGTTACGAATTGCAGCTTTAACGTAGAACCTTTGTTATAATGGTCAGAGTTATTTAAATATAAAGCCAATCACCACATAACATTAGAAGTGTGTTGTAAACGAAAGCGCAAGGAGAGCTGTGTAGTTTTGCGCAATCTGTTTTTGCTTGGCATCCATCCTAAAGCTACATAAAAAACTTCTTGAGCATAGTTTGTCGGGTTCAGTCAAACCCGGACTAAGTAGCAGAACTCAGCTAGAAGTGAATATGTGGATTCTTGAGGATGGCGTGTTGTTACACAGGTTGTGTCTAGAGCACAGGAAGCCATTGAGTTTATTGTCTTTGGCCCCTGGGAGACTGAAGTCATCAGATTTTTCTCGCTACTGAGGGGACTCGGGCGACCCGAGATGCAGCTGAGACTCGTGAGCCGCTCTGACTTCGTTGACCTCGCAAAGATGCACAAAAGCCGGAGCTGTTTTCAATCAGCCACGCGGCCTGCATTAAAAGATAATGAATATGGTCAGCTGCCTCATTTGTAATGTTCAGTGTTTCATTGTAGCATACCGCTGCTCTCAGCATTTGCACAGCGTCCGTGAGATTCTGTCGTTTGTCCTTTTAAAACGCAGGTGCTGCATTGTGCTGCACATCCTGTCCAGACTAGCAGAAAGAAATGCAGTGGTGAATGCGGCTTGCAGGGGAGAAAGACCACTAGCTAAATTTTCCAGTTTTATATAAAGTACAGCACAGGCATTTTCCTGCTCTGAAGAAATATTCTGCGGTGAGAAATATTCAAGGCCATGACATTTAAAGCAGTCTGATTTATTTTAACAAATTGCTCTGTTCAGACTGTTATTGCAGTGAACCAAAAACAACTCAGTGATTTTTTTTTATTTTGACGTGATTCAGAAGTGTTTACAGAAGTCTTTACGCAAGAACAGTCACTGTTTGTTCAGAATAAATATTTGTTGACTTGTGCTGTTTAATGGTTTTTATTCCGTTATGTAACTTGGGTCTTTTTTGTTTGCTTGTTTTACGTAGTTAGTTAAGTTTAGTTTTGTTGTATGATACTTGATGAATTGATCCTTGTTTTTGTGTCAGATAAATTCTATTGTTTTTTTTAAATAAAAGTATAAAAAAATAAAATATTTTAATGCAAAATATACTGCTCCCTTAAATAACTTGATGAATGAATGAATGTAGTTGGCTGTTTTTCGTCAGTCACTTGTAGCTAATGATTATTTCAAAGGGAAGCTGCACTTTAATTTAGCAATTGTAAAACATGAGAGTTTTGCAGGACGGCAAGCTACAGTTTTCGGGAACGTTTTACAACAAGGTTCCCTATGTATTAGTTAACTAACCTAATTAACATGAACTAACAATTACCAATACTTATACAGGACGTTTTAATCTCAATTAATGTTCGTTTTGACATTTACAAATGCATGTTTTAAATCAAATGTTGTATCGGTTTTTAACATTACTTAAGTAATTAACACAGTGAACGAACATTGAACTATTCGTGAACTATTGTATCTGCATTAAGTAACATTAGGAAAGTTTAACAAATGCTGTGAAAATATTTTGCTCATTGTTACTTCATGTTAGCTAATGCATTCATTAAGGTTAACGAATGAAAACCTTTCTAATCATTTCGAATCTGCACTCGTTTACCATGTTATTTAGATGCTGGTTAAACTGCAGCCAGGCGACACTGTTGACAGAGAGACAGGAAGCTCATGCAGAGGTGTGGGGGAGGAGAACGAGAAACACTCCTGTCTTCCCAGATAATATACAAACAGCAGAGTCATGTGATGGCTGGCACTGAATGGGCCGCTGTGTTTCTGTCACTCTGTCTTGGCTCTCAAGTAAAGCCTGTGCTTGACAAGCCACTGTGACTTTCCACGGCTGCAGCCGGCAGCTAGGCAGTAGATGCAGAAATGTCGTATCGACAGTGAGCACATGTCAAGGGCTTAAAATGTGACACACGCAGGCTTTGTCTGAGCTGCCTGGCTGGTTTTGTCAGTTTTTGTCTTTGACTGGTGGACCGTATTGGTGGTGTTTCTGTTGCGTGATCAACGCTACAGCTGTACCCAGATTTGTCTATCAATTTAAGAGGTTTCTAAAAATTATATATATATTTATATATAAATTTACTGCCACTTATGGTCTTCCGTGATCAGGAGTTTGAAACTGAGCAGGGCTTGGCAACAGCTGTGGGGTGCCGGAAGAGCTGCTGTAAATACAGGCTATAGAATATAATTAAATACAGAGCTGCTGTAAGTTTTGAGGTTGTAAATCGATGGCATATGCCTCTGGTGAAGTTATCAGTTATCTGCATTGTTTCAACTGAGTAATCGAGTTAGGACCCAACCAATTCTATCTGCAATACTGTATCTGATCTGACCTCAAATATACAGTTTTTGTACTTACATTCAACAACTTAATATGAATAATTTTATATTTTTAGCACCATTTGTAATTTGATTACATTATTTGCAATGTTTCATGGGATTGTGGTTCATTCTCTTACTGGGGACTAATCTTAATCTGAATTTTAAATACTTGTTGACTTCAAATTCAATTTAGTTTCTATAGCCATTTATACAATTTTGCGTTGTTGTAAAGCAGCCGTAGAAACAACACACAGTAGAAACAAACAGTGGAGACATAAGACAAATAGTATAGAGATAATACAAAAATGAAAAACAGGAAAAGCTTCAAAGTTTCATCAAAGTTTGTCATTCACAGTGGAGCTGATAGGTTTGATTGTGACCACACAAGCGTTTAAACAAACTGTAATAATATTGTTGGTTCGTTAAAAAAATTGTCAAAGTTAAAAAAGGTTCTTGCAGTAACGTTAGCCCATCTTAAGTTATTCTTAAATGTTGCAGAATTGAAAAAGTTTGAATACTATTCTTATAACCACACAATAACATTAATACAACGTCAAAAAGCATTTTAAACATTGCTAGAACTTTCAAAACAACATTTTGTTTTTGTTAACAACATGTTTTTGTTACTGATAGAAATGTTAGGGAAATGTTCTTGCAACCTAAAATTGTTAGCTGCGTGTGATCTCCTAAAGCAAGCCGCACCCTCGGCAGAGCAAACATGTAGGGGAATGCGTGCTGTGCTGTAAGGCAGGGTGGTGATCCCCCGGGTCATTCAGATAACAATGAAACGCTGACTTGAGCTTAACATGGGACTGCTGCTGTGGATTGACTTGTGTTGTACAGCTCTCTCTCTCTCAACTGGGGCCTCCCTCCACCACGCCTGACTTCATTTGGTCCATGTGACTTCACTTTTGCCCCGCTCAGGCCGTGGGGGTGGGGGCTTCAGCATCGCTGCAGTATGGGCTGTCTCGTGACATCGAAACAGGAAGCAGTGAGTTAGCCTGCCGCTGCGATAGCCGTGTGTTGGTTTGAGTGCCGTGTTGCTCTCACCGTCAGCTGCTGCTGGTTAATGCTGCAGCGCACCTGCATGAGTTGCTGTCTCTTGCCTCCTCCAGTTGCACATACTGATCTGTGAGGAACCTGTTATGAAATAACGTGATATTAGAAACAGACCGCTTGGCTACTGAGTCTGCATTCCTTTAACTGGGTGCAGCCACTGTTTCTAATAACACAATGTTTTAATGCTAAACATACTCGACCTGATATTGTAAAACACCAGTGTGATGTAGTTATAAAATAATAGAATTAAATTAAAATTAAATTTGTATTTAATGCAAAATAAATGTTGAAAATTTAACAATACAGTTTAACAATACAAAACAATAGCTAAACACAAATCAAAATTGTTTTCAGTGGGGATGGACATTGTCTCATAAATTCAGTGTAGGGCATTGTGTCATAAAGTCAATGTAGGGCTGCAGCTGTCTGTGTATTTATATCATACAAATACCTAAAAAATTGCTTACCAGACATCAGCACTCAGGCCAGAAACTCTATGCAAGTGCATTAAAGCAGTTGCATCTTGCTACGCAAGCTGGGTTTCATGCATTGTTTCATTCCGAATTGTGCATAAACTAATTCATAAACCAATGCAAGTACGCATTGCATTGTGCATTGACTCGTGTCTGTGTTTATGCACTTAGAAAAGCATGTTAAAGGATGACCCATTTATTGTGATGTGGAGGCTAAGCACTAACAAGCTCAAATACATGATTATAATAATCACTTTATTTACATTTATTCTTTGCAATACAAAACACGGTCAAAGAGTTTAGTGCACTTGATAAAATCAAACTACATGATTTTCCAGAAAGTTCCCGGCCCTCCGCAAAGTAAAACGAATGCTGTTCAAAAAAAGTCTGCAGTCACTTTGAGTCACTTTTGATTTCCCAATGTATGTAATTGTATTTAGGAACCACAATGAGGCATGGAGCAACCAAACAAGCAGTGGTGTAGATTTAAATGTTCAGATGATGGATCCGCTCCCCTTCCCTGGTTCCCTTGACAATGACTGTCACCACCAGAGACCAGCAGGCAGAGACATAGAGGCCACAGCTGGTGTTGGAAGGCCGAGATGCTTTAATGAGCTGAGAGGCTTTGAAATCAGAACCTTGTCTAATTAGGCTGTAACCTTTAATTTACTGTAGGATTCCCAATTGGAGGTCGGCTTTGCGAATATCGTTTAGCCTACATGAGTGGCAGAATTCCTGCTTGTCTGTAATCCCGGAAACATTCAACAATGTGCTTAATAATGCGTAGAGTAGGAGGTGAGCTATGCTATCTAGTTATCTAGTTTACAAGCAATTAGTGATTAATGATTCTTGATAAACTATTACTTTTGATTTTAATAAAGGTCAGGGTTTTTTTTAAAAATGATAAAACTGGTAACAAAAATCTTACAGGTTTGCATTGAGGGAGGCATCCAAGCTATGTTTAGAGAGCAGAATATTAAAGAGATGGACTTGTGTCAGTAAGTGGTTGCCTAGCAACCGCATCCTCTAGCGTCATGGCGACAAGCTTCGCATCGTTAAGCACCTCTTGCATTATTTGAAATGTAAACATCTACTTATTAGTTTAATGCGTCACTCCTGCAAGCAATGATGAAGCATCGAGCCTTAAAACAAAACTGCGCTTGGGTGAAAAAAAAAAAAGTTCACACTTTGATCTCACGATTGATGGTTCAATATGCTTTATGGTTGGACGGCTGTTGTTTATGATGTCATAACTATAAAGTGTCCATGATTGGCTAGTTTGTCAGCCGCACATACCTGTCAGATGCAATGTGTTCTGCCTGACATGCCTGGGAAAGCAAAGCTTAGATAAAAAAAACAAGCCTGTCAGCTGAACGCCCATGTGAGAAATGGCTTGAAGTCTTTATGTTCTGTCTCTGGAAAGAATCGTTCAAATCACTCCCATCAGATGAAAAAAACAAGGAAGACTTGTAATTAAAACTAGTTATTCTGGAAGGAACAAAGCAATATTCTAGAAAAAAGCAAAGCAAATACTAAAATTAGGTTTGCTTGGAATGAAAGATCTTGATACATGTTGTTTAATTGACTTCATTTCATTTTACAGCAGTCACGGCCATTGAAGAATTGTAGAACGTCTGTAATAATGTAATTAATGACACAGGACATAGCACATTATTCTCTCTGGAAGTGCTAATCTGATTTATATAGCATCAGTTCATTGGTCATGAACTGACTTATCCAGATACTCAGGATATGATGACGTCATATGTTGTATGTGTTAATAATCTGTATAAAATGATTGATTAGTCTAATAATGTAAGAAATATAATCATGATACATTTGGGCTCATGATCTATCCATTATTCAAATGTGGATGGATGGATAGACAGACTGATAGATAGACAGATAGATTTATAGACAGCCTGATAGATAGAGGGGGAGAGAAAGAAAGAGAGGGAGAAGGAGACTTATATCTGTAGAATCCATACATCAACATACAGTATATATTTTGATTTATATGTATTTTTATATATACAAAATGAATGGCTATGCATTCAATACATTTAAAACCAAACCAAGTTGTAATGCACTGACGGAACATATTCCAGCAGCTTTCTGCAAACATATCACATAGCAGCGGCCATAAACAGGCAGAAACAGGAAGTGGATGCGTCCAGTGAGAGTAGGTGTGGTTGAGCAGAACGCTCATGTCTGCTGGACGTCATGGCCAGCCGTGGTCAGGACACAGCAGGGGTTTGGCAGGTTCATAGAGGAAAGTGAGATCGTTTCTTACCCAGCAGATGCTCCACTGAACTGCCACGACAGGTGCGGGTAGCTCATTGGCAGCGTGTGTGTTACAGAAGGGCTGGATCTGACGCAGAGCTGTGAGTGTGATAAAGGGGGACGGGCTTATAAAGGGGAGAAATGTTTAATCGCCTTAAAGTTGCCATCTGTAACTGTAACCTCTCTACTGCCATCTCTGTTTGAAACATAAAATTGCAGGTTACTTTACATATATTTTGTAAGGTGTGTGCAAGTTATATGGAGCCAAACTGACATCCCGGGAAATTGGATCCAACATCTCAAATTATAAATCATTATAAATTTACTGTTGGTAATCGGAATAAGATAAAGAGATTGTTTCTAACAATGATCTGTCATTACATGTACATTATATGTACTTGCTTAATAACTAATAACTAATATTAGTTAATAACTTAATATTTTTGTTTATTTAAGTTACAGATAATATAGTATTATGGTATGTGTCATTTTTATATTACGGTAACTATATCACAATGGTTATTTTTTTTGTTAAAAAATAGTTGAAAGTCATAAGAAGCTGTGTATTACAGCAATGTTTAGTTCTACAAACATTCAAGACGCAGCGTTTTAGACGCTGTATTAACATTACTGTTTGGTTGTGTTAACGTAATGTTATTCAAATTTTTTAAATCCTGTAACTTTGTGTAAACGTTCCACACTCACAAATTAAGAATAGCATTTTTGATATATGATATGTAACGTAAAAAAAGTTCAAAAAACATCAAAAAAACATTTTTTGATAACAGAGAGCGCTAGCCGATGTTCTAAGAACGTTCCCTGTTAGCTGGGAATTTCCCCCCTTCCATCCTCTGTCTTCTTTATGTTTGTAAAATCAATATGGTAGAGTATTGACGCGTGTAAAGATGCAGCACTGTGACGGTGAAATGAATGAGCGCTCTTGAAGTGGGCGAGTCATGCAGATGCCTGCTGCACAGTTGCCATAATTTGCAGCCACTTCAGTCACGTTAAGAGACTTGCGCTGTCTGCATGTCGTGGAGACTCATCGGCCGAGCGCAAGAGAATATGCTGATGAAGGCCACAAAATGTCTTGGTGGAGCAGACGCATGTTTTTTTAGTGGAGCTTTTATTGCGATGTGCTGTTGGTCTAGTCAGAAGCACTGCATTATAATTAGAGATGAAGTGTCTATCAGACGTGTGTGGGACGGACAGTATGTGAATGCATTAACTGCTGTATATGCATGAGATTCAAATTATGTGAATTATGTGAATTTCTTTTATAATGACAGACCTTCAAAATGTGCTTTTATTACATTAATAAATGTATATGTTATATTTGATTTAAATATTATTTTAAACAGGGTCTGAAATTTGACGCTGAATTATTATTCTGTCTGTCTGTCTGTCTGTCTGTGTGTGTGTGTGTGTGTGTGTGTGTGTGTGTGTGTTAGAGAGTGTTTATTTGGGTGTGAAAGTGAGAATGTCTCTCTTCTGGGTGGGTGTCACATCTCAACACTTCACAGATGATAAGATTAACAGGGCTGGATGTGACATGTCACTGCACACAGTCTCTTTATGCCCTGCTAATCCATATATGCATTCATTCATTATTAATTCATTCATTTATTAATCTGTTCAGTCATGCAGTCATTAGTTTTTACATGTTTGTACCCATGCATTTATATATTACTTAATTAGATTGTTTACAGCTTTCTTTTTACCATGAATATAAGTCATTGTGAGGTGTTGTGCATTTCAGCAATACAATAAAAAATGCCATTGTTAAAAAAATCACATTATTTTTTATTATGTACTTTCAGAGCATTGCGTTAGCAGCGCAAAGGTATCTTGAATGAACTGTAAATCACTTCGGATAAAAGTGTCTGCCAAATGCATACATGTAAATATAATATCACCTACAGTCAGGCTATTATAAGATATTACAAAGTAGAAACTGTATGTAAACTTTACAGGTGCATTAATATAAAATTTAATTGATGTGCCATCACAGATGTTCATATATCAGCTAATGGCTTCGTAAGATATGAGAAACAGTTTAAATGTAAACATTATTTGCATTTTTGTATCCCTGTGATGCACGTGGAATGTATAGATGTAGAAGTAGGAGAGTGCTTTGAATTATGAAATGTGTTCAGAGTTAATATTTCACTCTGTTCACTCGCTTTGATTCAACACAGAAGTGCATGCCATGTTTTTCAGACCTTGAATCTTCAGCCTCCGCTCTGAATCTGTGAGACAGAAAAAACACAGAAGTTATGTGAGGTAGCAGAGCACGTGAATCTGTTCCTTTCTTTTATTCGGTGTGCTTCCCATCACCCTCGATGGTTTGTACCGTACCTCCTACACAGGCCACGAGCAGGTCTGCCCTCAATCTGACTGATGGTTGCACATTCTCTGTGGCAATGGTGGGGGAAAATCTGTGAAATGGATTTAAAGGGATAGTTCACTCACAAATGAAAATGATGTGGTAAGGAGTTGTTTGGACCACTGCCTTTGTTATATTGTCATTTTTTTTTTAAGTTGACAGTTACTTTTCATTATTATATGAAAAATAACAGCTTGGACTTTCGTCAAAAACGCTCAGCAGAAAAAAGAAAGTGGTGAGTTTGGAACAACATGTGGGTGAGTTAAAGATGCCAGACTTGACCCTTCACCAGGAGTTTGATTGACAGGCGATCTGACCAATTGTAACGCTGATTATGTCCGGCAAACAAACCACGCAGTAAAGTAGATTAACGTCAGAGAACTTGAAGGTGAAAATGCTGAAAATGTGCTCGTATGGGTTTTGTAATGCAGACAGCAGGTACCCAGACAGGCCAGGAAAGATACAGTTTTACAGATACAGACACAGACCTGTTACCTGAACCTGACAGAAACCTGTGGAGCTAAAAGGATGTTTTACCCTGTGCCTGGTAGACTATAACTTCATTTTGTTTATTTTGAATCACTCACATCATGAGTATATCCTTTGAATGCATATTGCTTTCTGTCTGCAGTCAACATGTAATTTGTCCAGAAATTATTCATTATTTTCCCATGGAGTGCATGAATTGACGGAGCACCATGGAATCAAGTGCTTAATGGACATAGGGGCGGGGCTTTGCAAAGGGTCAGTTTTCTTTTATAGTCAACTACTCCACTCTTATTGGTCACTGTAAGCATTGTCGAATTGGCTTCAATAAATAACACACAATAGCTATTGTAGAGCTTAAATGAAGGGGGTTTGGATTTTGTGAAATTCTGGCAATGCAGATTCCATGAATATCTTTTTGAGAGTGTCTGTGTTCAGATATGATGAGCAGTTTGACAGAGAGATGTGTGTGACAGGTGTGTGTGTGTATGTATCTGTATCTGTGTATATTCTGAGTGATATCTTGTCTCTACCCTCTACAGATGACAGTTATGTGAGCATATGTTTTAATGAGTAGGTCTTTAGTCTTTCTAGTCTTCTATTCTTTCTTGTGCTAGTTTTCCTGTTATTCTCTTGAGTCTTTATAGTTTAAGCTGCCTTAGGAAATCAAATCAAACCATGAAATCAAAATATACCATATTCTTATTGTTTATGAAATATTGCCGTGTTTATTATATATGATTTATCCATGCACTTCATTCAGTTAATGTACCCTCATATTCTTTAATCAAAATCTGAAAATGTACTTACCCTCCGAAACGGCAGACCTTCCCTAATGATGTCAGCCTTACAGGTTGCCAGAGCCAGAGCTGTTAAGCACTCCCATCCAATAGTCAGTTACTGCAAGCTTTGAAACGCCTACTTTCCTAGAACCAATCAGTTCCCAGCGGAAAAACAAGACACACCCCCTTTTCAATCTGAAATGTCACAACACTGAAGTCTGCATATTAGATACAGTATACATGACATTTACTTACTTTACTTATTTACTGTGCATTGGTAATATTAACTAACCCGGATTCAGATGCTTCTCCCTCAGATCATTATTTGTAATTGCTTTTTCCACCACAGTGAAACTGACTTTGGGTCAGCACTAACCTGGAAGCAGCTATATCAGCTATATTCTAAACTCACCCGTCTCACACATGCAGATATCTGCAGTTAGACCAACACCAGCAGGCTGACGAAGCTGAAACCTCCATCAATGTAAACCTGCCAGCGAAGAGCTTCTCTTTCCTATGAAATTAACTACAGACCAAACCAAAGATCAATGAAAATGACATTACAGTTAGTAACTTGAAATAAACAGAAACACTTGTTACTTTCTTACTTCCTGGTCTGATTATGTTTGGTTTATTATTGCATGTTACTTTGGCATTGTAATATTTCATCCAAGTGTAAGAATTTTCTCTGTTTGTTAACTAACTTACCTTTAACAAACTAAATATCTTGTTCCACTTTTAAACCACAATATTAAAGCAAAATGGGTTGAAAATCCCATTTTATGTTGCCAAATATTTTGTTGACATGCCTTAAAGTTATCTTCCAACTGGCCAGTAACTATTTTATTTCATTTGTAGAGACTGTTTGTATATGCATTTGGCACTTTACAAATATTACCAAATGTATACCCTATTGTAGAGGTGAGACTAAAGAATTAGTGTAACGTTTCAATTTGTGTTTCAGTTTAAATTTGACACTATACGTGACTGTCAGAGCTCCTCTGTCAGGAAATGAGTCTGTAAACAGCACGCATTGTTGTGTAGGTGATATTACATATGTTAAAAGCGGTCTCATATTTATTGGGTTACAAATTCAGCAGAGGAACCAGCAAGACTCACTCAGTCATGAAGAATAAGATGGTCTCCATTTCTACTTGTTCATCCACCTTTGAACCGTCATCCTTGTTGGTTCTGGTTTCAAAGTTCACTTAGTTGGGTACCCGGGGAAGGCCAGCCACCCAGAGCGTGTCAGTGATACAAGACATCCTGTTGGTCTCTGTTGGTTACTCTCTTTGAGTAGGATTTGTTGTATACGGAGAGACAAGATGCTGTCAGTCCCAATTTTAGCCGTTTGTGAGTTTGAAAGCTTGAGAGATAGACTCAATGAAATGCTGTCAAAGGTGTTACTTTGCCCCTGCTGCGCTTCGCCAACATAAACTGACATGTATTTCTCAGGCTGGTAGACAGACAGCTATTGTCTTCTGATTGTACTTTATGGAAGCTTCATTTGACAACTGTATAGATAGCGCAATGGTTGCTGGTTCAAGTCTGTAACCTATGAGCAGTTTACTGTCCTAATCACATTCCTGGTGTTAATGTACACGAATCATCAGTACACATTGTTTTAAAGAAAAAAGTCTTTAGCTTTCAACTATTATCCAAGTATAATAACTTGTACTTTAGAAATTACTTCAACCTTTAAAAATATGATTCCAGGGACAAAATTATATACTGTTCCAGTAGCTCAACTGGGAGAGCAGTGCATTAGCAGCACAAAGGTTATGGGTTCGATTCCCAGGGGACACACACACACACAAACACTGATAAAATATATAGCTGAAATGCACTTAAAGCCATTTTGGATGACAGCGTCTGTCAAATGCGTAAATGTAAAATTTTCATGCTGTCCACAAATCAACTACAGACTCAAGCATGCAGGTCTGTCTACGTTCTGCTATTAAACACCTACTTTTCACCTACAATTCCCAATGGATAAAATTAAGGACTGTAAAATGGGTTGTGAAGTGTTCCGTGTTCGCTGTAAATGTAGGTTACACCAGGGGATTGTTCCTGTGTGACTTGAGTGTGCTATAAGACACTTTGGATTAAAGGGCTTGGTAAGTGGCTTTTCCTATACATATATTTCAAAAGCCAGCTAATATGTGTGATGACTTGTTCATGACCACATAAGAAATGCCAAATGATTCACAAAATATTGTTAACATTTTCATGAAATAATGTTTAATGTTAACATTTTTATTTAGCTATAAAGACTTTTGTGAGCTGCCAAGGCAAGTCCAGCGAGTGCCGCCCTCATCAGAAGTAATGCAGCCGTGCTGACCGTGTCGGCGTTGGAATAGAGGCCCATTGAGACTGAAATGCAAATGGGTGTTCGGGTGTTGGAGGCCACAACTGAGGCTGAATTCTACTGCTACTCTGAAAGTGGCCCCTGTTTTTCTCTCCCACCCACAAGCACAGTTGGGTTTCTTCATACTGGAGCCCGGAACATCAAGGAAACCAGAGTAGAGAATCAGGGCCATGGCTAAAACACAAATATTTACTGTCCTTTCAATGAAGCATTTTAATTGCTGGTTGATTTGTATTATTAAAAAAAAGATAGGAGATATTTAACATTCCCTAAATCACTGGATGTTAGATAAATGGCAATAAAACATTCAGGGAACATTCTGTTCGGATGAAGAATAGTGAGGAGAGTTTGTTCTGTAGGGAAATTTTTGGAAGGAAGAATTTCTGCAAGGAAATTTGCTGGTAATTGAAGAATAATAAAATGATGGGAGACATTTAACATTCACTATAAGCGGGATTTTAAATAGATGACAATGAAAACATTCTGGGAACGTTCCGTTCAAATTGACAATGGTGAGGTTTTATTCTACAGGGAATTTTTTTGTAAATCTATTATTGGCGTAAAGAAATTAATTCCCCATTCATAATTGAAAGCCGCCTTCCACTCGACCTCAGTTATACTCTAATTAGCATATTCGCCTAAGTTACGTTAACATGGGCAAAAATGGGAATTAATTGTCTTAAGTCTGGGGCAGAAATATTAATTAGGTTAAGTGGTTATAATCCTAATCTCTCCATGATATTAATAACATTGTTCTCAACCCCCTTTGGGATCGATTCGAGGAGAGTAGACAGAACGCATACTTTTTTTTTTTTTTTTTTTTTGGTATTCATGCTTAATTTGAAATGATTCAGATGTTGTTACTGCACTTTGAAAGGGTCAGATGCTTCCAGGGGTTCAAAGAAGTCAGGCACAGTAAGTGGAGTTGATTTGTCTAAAAGCTTTCTGGTTACCTGATACCAGAATGGCGCTCACATGTGATTGGAAGTGAAAGACTTTTTCAGATGCACTAAAAACTAGTGACTTGTCATTGAGGGTGTTGTGTGGCGGCAGTGCATCTGCTCCTCACAGGTTCGAGCTGTGGTGCTTGTTTGGGTGATATTCTTGAATCCCGACTTTGTTCGGAATTAATTCTCAATCATTTCCTTCAGTACAACAGCAAATAACATGCTCAGGCTAGGTAATCAAAAAATAAGGTCAAAAGAATGACTAGACATTTCAGATGTCACAAAATTCAATGCGAAACTACATTTATACCTGTTTTACTAACACCATATAACTGACCTCAGTGTAAAACAAGCTAATCAATGAGATAAAGATTTTACAGCAGGAATGGTTTGTCATTCGGGAATGGATTAGATGGTGAACTCTGGTCAGTCTATACAGTAGTGTATACTTTTAAATTATCTCTTAATTTAGTTGGATTGCAGTTGGACTGCAGTTGTGGGTCAGTCCAGTAAAGGATGACAAGGACGCGGATGTCAGAAGATTGTCTTGCTCAGCATTCCATCAGCTCATCCTCTTAAGCTTCTTGGATCTCGTTCTCTCACCGTGACAAACCCTTGTTATAACCAAGCTTGTTTACTGAAGTGCTGCGCTGAGTTCAAGGCCATCGTAACCCATTGTATTCACACTGTATTCCTCACACTGGTTTGGCTGCCGGCATCTGTGATGTTCTGCTGTGTCATTGCAAAGGCTCCCCAGCCAACAGGAACCTTCTCAGAACACTGGCTAATGTTCTTTAAAAGTTCTCTTAAAGTTATCAAAAACATTCATGCCGTAATGTTAGTAAAACTTTTTTAACGTTATATATCATATACATCAAAAACATTTTTGTTGTTGCTTTGTTTTGTTGTTAGTGGAAAGTTACAGAATAAAACAAAATGTTTAAATATCAGCCTTTAAACCAAATAGTAATATTAATCAAATGTCTAAAAAACTGAATATTTTTCCTAGAACTTTCAAAATAGCGTTTTAAGTGTTGTTTTTTTACCCTTTAAATGGGTGTTTCAAGTCATGGTTTTCTTACATTCCTTGTTTTGTAAGAGATAGCGTCATGCTAGCACGTGCCAAACATGTTTGGGTTGTAGTAAATCCATCTTGCGATTTTGTCGAGGAGCCTCTTGAGCTCAATGGATTTTGACAGTTTTCGCTCACAGATCGTTTGGCTATGACTGCCGGGTTTTTCCTAATGGGAAGTTAGCGGCCATGTAAGTCACACATGCCGAAAGAAACAGTGTTCTGGAGACCACGGCTCATGAGAGTATCGGAAGCCTACAAGACATTTTTTATTCTCGTTAGGTGTCTGAAACCACAACATTGACTCACTGTTTGCTAAGAGTGTTGGAGCAGTTACATGAAACCAGAGGAACCAGGCAGTATTAATGGTGTTTGTGTTCTGCTTTGGAAAAATAACTACTTTGACCTCTTTCTTCAGTAACTGATGTAATCGTCGCACCCACTAGTTTAAACACAGCCCGAATGGCGACATCTGGTTGGTGTTTCGATTTCACTTACGTTCTGTAGAGGGAAAATTTTAACCATGTGCTAACAGGTTTCAAGCCTCATTCGGGTCAGTTTTTTAACAACCAATCAGAGCATATTTGATGTTCATCACGCTGCATGATTTAATCAAAGTCAGATTCCTCTCTTTTTTTCCCAAGATGTAGCATGCAATGAATTAAACTTGATTGCTTATTAACCAAGTCTGTACCCAGCTAACAGGAACGTTCTCAGAACATTGGCTGACCTTCTCCAAACCTTCTCTCAAAGTTATCAAAAACGTTCTTCCAGTAATGTAACTTGCAGTAACTTTTTTAATATTATATATCATTTAATATTACCAAACAGTAACGCTAATATGATGTCTAAACAGGAACATTTTAAGCGTTCCTACAACTTTAAAAAAAAATTTAATTTCTTAATAGAGACATTAGGGAAACGTTCTGCAACCTAAAATTTTATAGCTGAGTGAACCTCTTCAAACCTTTTCTATGCGCAACCCGTAAAAAAACAGGTATCTGTGACATCCTGGACTGCTGCCATGATCTTCGCACTACCTTTATAGCGTAGCAGCTCTTTATTCCATAATGACTAAGCTTGTTATCTCAGATTTCTAAATCTGGTGCATCTATAACTGCAGCGTTGCAGTATTGTGTAGCATGACAGTGATTGGTCATTTGATACAGCCTATAGGCAGAGCTTCCTGTGGTCTTCTCTCAGCTGCCTTGTTCGCCGATAAAAATAGACGTCCCTCCTTCATTATCGAATCAGCAGTGTGTTCTCAATAAGGGTATGCTGGGCTTCAGCAAATAAGGCCTCTTGTACATTTTTCCAGTATGATCCTCTTGAAACTTTCAGTATCTCAGCTCAGTCCACGTTGCCTTTGAATTCCTCTTTTCTATCAATCATCTCACGAGAGGCAGCCAGAGAGAGACTCAGTTCCTGGCCCAGACTAATTGACTTTGACACCTCTCAGGTTTTGGCTGGAAGGCTGAGCAACACTGTTATTCAGCTGCTAATAGCCCCTCCACACCAGTACTCTGATCCTATAGATTACAGCACTGCATATTTGGGAATTTGAAGGTCTTAAGTGTCTAGACCTGTCCTCAGCTCAGTCTGTAATTGATCATGTATTTATAATGACTAATAAATAGACTCAGTTATTTATAATTGACCGTGGCTGATAATTCTTTCGAGGATTAAACCAGTAATTTGGTACAATGTCTTAAAACAGATGTCAAATGTTTATTTCAGATGCTTCAGTCTATATACCTACAGCTCTATATTCTCTTAAATGAGGCACTTTAAATAAAATAAATTGGTCTGTTGAGGCACATGATAAAGCAGAAGTGTTTGTTTCTGTTTATAATAAAGCTTAAAGCTGCAATCTGTAATTTTCGTCTCTCTGTTGCCACCTCTGTTTAAAACATAAAATTGAAGGTTACTGTATGTACTTTTATTTACGCATGTTAAAGTCAGATAAAGCCAAACTAACATTTCCCAGGAAATTACCGTTGTGTAGTGGGGTAAAGGGATGGAGACTGTTATAAACACTGATCTTAGCCCAACAACTGATTTATGATCATTTTTAACCGAAAAGGTTACATTGCAATTACAAAGTTACTTTTGAGTATTTTCAGCCAATGCTGAATGCATAATAAAATGAAATATTACAGTTAATGGTGGTTAGTGATGAGACACATAGTTAAAGAGCTGATTCAGCAGTTTAACATTGTTTTTAGAGATCATTTAAAAACAGACAGCGACAGGACTAGTAGGTTTAGATCTAGTTTCACATTATTGTAAATGCATCTGATCGTTTCTGTGGTTTAATCTGAGCAGGGAAGGCCACCTTGCATTTTTATCCTTGTTGTCATAAACCACCGCAGCATAAGCAAGCTAAGCCTCAGATAAGCTGACCACGCAAATTCATACACACGTTTCCCAAGAAATTTTCAAGGAAGTTGTGACATGCCTACAGCAATGCAGTGAGCACACACAGCACATGTGGGTCACACATCTGCCTTCACAACAAACTGGAGGAATTATGATTAAATACCATTAAATTTATTATGTCATTTGATTACTGTAAAATGCGTAAGCTTACATGATTCTGAATATAATGTAATATGTAAATTTATTATATATTTAATATATATATATATTTTTTAAACTACATGCTTTCAATAAGCTAAACACAAAACATTATAACAACAGCATTATTTGTTAGGTCTTTGTAGATATGACATCACTGTCATCCATTATTTTAATAGCAATTACAAACATTTGTGTTGTTTAAATTTAAATTACGCTGCGTGTAGTTCTGTGCAGATCAGTATTTGCGCTCAAGGTTACAGTGAAGATCTCACACCTCCGGGTAGCAGCTGATGCTGTGAAGCTCCTGCAGGGCGACGAATCATCTGCAGACAGATTCTCTTTTTCTTTCTGTGTCTCTGCATGTCCGCAGTATGTGCAATCACTGCGTTTTTTAACCCCTCCTCCACTGTTTCTCACGTCTCAGGATCGGTTTAGCCTCTCTTCTGTGATACGAGATATCCTGCAGTGGAAGTCTAATGCAACCACACGTTTGACCTTGTAGAACGTAAATCTAACTTTGGCCTCCTTAATTAATATTGCAAGATGAAGCAGTCGATTGCACTGCCATGACATGGCTTATTCTTACATGTACATGTTGGGTCTTCTACATGTTTTAACATCTTGAATTGTTTAGGAGACTTGAGGGAATAGTTTACCCAAACGTTTTGTCATCATTTAGTCACTCTTGTTTGCTTTGGTCTAATTATTTTGGTCTGGAAAGAACTGGATGTGAAGTTTCTGAGTTCATATTGAGGTTTTGCAGGTATTTCTGTCACATCCAGAGTTCCAGCTTTTAAGATCTCTTCTGAATCTCTGAGCAAAGAGCATGTCTGGGAGCAACAGCTGAGATGTTAAAGAGATTGTTTTTGTGTTTTTTCTCGTCGCAGGGTCGGTGTACGAGAGAGAACTGTAAGTATCTTCACCCACCCGCACATCTGAAGACGCAGTTGGAGATCAACGGACGCAACAATCTCATCCAGCAGAAAACAGCGGCAGCGATGCTTGCCCAGCAGATGCAGTTCATGATCCCCAGCACTGCCATGCAACCAGTGGTAAGAACCTTCTGGAACAGTCTTGGCTTCTGTAAAACTCAAGGTTTTCCAGGCAGGCTGGCTGGCTGCATGTGTTCTCCTGTTTCATCTTTCCTGTAGATCATCTAACCAACCATGACAAGTTTCCAGTAACAATTTTTTTTTCCTCACTGAAAGAGAAAATCTGCTGTATACTATACATCTAATGTATAGTATACAGCTGCATTTTGGACCAGTGAGATTTCACTGTGAGCTAAACTGTGAGCGGTTACATTGGTTGCTTAGAAGACAAAGCAACAGTTTAACATAAAAGAAATAGAAGTTATTGCTTATCCCCATTGTCGTTTCTCTAGGTGAGGACAAAATATAGCTCTGTTCCTCAGTTTAGTAAGCTGGTTACCTCAATTTAGTGAGCTGGTTACCTGGCTACTTCATAATGCTTTATGGCAAGCTCACTGAAAAGGTTTTTATACTTTATTTATTAAAACTGCAGTCTGGAACTTTTTTGAGGTTGAGCAAGCATCTGTCATGAGCAAGTACATAACAGATCAAGGTTCAACACAATCTCTTTACCTTGCTCTGAATCCCAATGGTAAGTTTATGACAATGATTTATAATTTGAGCTGCTGGAAATGTCTGTTTGGCTTCATTTGGCTTTAACATACGTCATGAAATGTAAAGTAACCTGCAATTTTATGTTTCGAACAGAGATGGCAGTAAAGAGAAGAAAGTTATGGATTGCGCTTCTGTGAAATCTCTGAAATATTGATAAAAATTTGCTCAGTGTCCAGTGTTTTTATTCTTATTACAATTATCAAGTTGTTAGCTTAGCTAACATCAAACCATCTGAATCAATTGTGCACTACATGTGATGAGCAGTATTTATATGGTACAAGTTGACTCACTAGTGTTTAGAACAGAGCTATACTCACTTATAGTTCAATTGTTTTCAAATATAGTTGAGTAATTCCACCATTCTTCTTTCACAGCCTACATTTCCTGTCAGTCAAGGGCTGGGCTCGAACCCTGGCCTCAGTTACGCACCGTACCTGACTCCTATGAGTCACAGCATGGGTCTGGTCCCCACTGAGATGCTCCCCAGCACACCTGTCATTGTCCCCGGTAGCCCACCTGTCAGCGTGCAGAGCTCATCCTCCACACAGAAACTCCTGCGCACAGACAAACTGGAGGTAACAAACATGTTTCGTTCAGCTTGAGGAGTCTTAAGAAAAGGATCTGAAAAGTGGATTTGTAATCCCAGAGGAAGGACCAGTGCAAAAGGATAAAGATGTAGTTGTAAAATGGCAGGTATTTTGAATAAATAAATAAGACAGAATAAATATTAATAATTACAGTAATTTCATCCTGATTGACTGATGTCAGAACATGAGCTGTTATATCATTATATATATAGAAATATAGCGTTAAGGGACAAAAATGAAAAAATCTGCAATTCGAAATTTTAAAGCATTTATAATATTACATATGTATATATACATACACACACACACATATATATATATATATATATACGCATATATAATATACATATGTATGTATATAATGACATATTTGAATTGCATATGTTTCCTGCAATACAGCCATATGTAAATGTGACATATGTGACAAATGTGATATGAAAACATGAAATCTTACCACTGTTGGGTAGATTTTGAATGCTGAATATTCTAACAAAGGTAAAGTATGAGATAAAGAGTGAGATAAATTTCAGTAGTTCAAATATAACACCTAAACACCAGAAACCGGCAGCATAACTTAGGCTGGGGAATTATCTACAAAATGAAGTTTGAAGGGGGTGGGACATAAGGCATACAGAGCTGGAATGCAATTGAAACAAGCATGAGAAATTTCAATACCGGACTGCAAAAAAAACTGCTGCTTTGAAAGCAATAAGAGTTGAAGGTTATGTGTGTGTCTTTGTGTTTGTGTGTGTTTTGCTACATGTGCTATCACTTAGCAACTGTGTGATCATCCCTTGGAGACCCTCCTACACTGAGAGAGGATGTAAACTGTGTTGTTTCTGTTGCTGACTTCATTAATATCCTGTTTAGTGTTTATTTACTAAACCTGTACTCATTTTAAAAGCTTCAGTGACTCATGTGTGTGTTTGCATATGTCTGTTTTGTTTTCTCTTTGTTGTGTCACACATGCTCGAACCAGGTGTGTCGCGAGTTTCAGCGGGGCAACTGCGCACGTGGCGAAACCGACTGCCGGTTCGCTCACCCCAGTGACAGCCCGATGATCGACACGAGCGACAACACAGTCACCGTCTGCATGGACTACATCAAGAGCCGCTGCTCACGTGAGAAGTGCAAGTATTTTCACCCTCCAGCACACCTGCAGGCCAAGATAAAAGCAGCGCAGCACCAGGCCAACCAGACGGCCGTCGCAGCGCAGGCTGCCGCTGCAGCCATGGTGAGTTACACGCAATCACAGACGAACTGCGTATAGAATTTATGTAGACACTCAAATTGATACTGAAATTAAATGACTCACATACTTAGCACAAGAAAATTTTCACAGAATGTTTGTGTGTACTAGGGCTGCACAATAGAAGAAGATAGAAGAAAAATGCGATACACAGTACGATAATGCTTTGTATCTGTAAAACCAATTTGACTGATAATAAAATAATTTAAAAACAGAAAATTATATAACCAACGTACATGTTTCACGTTCATTTTGGGAAAGAAAGCATCACTCATCTTCAGATTACGTTGCTATGAGAGCGTCACGGCTTGTTTTTAGTGTTGTATACATGAAACCGCGCACACACATATCTGCGTTGATTTAAACTTTGATTATACATTTTGAGCTACTTAAATCATGCATTTATTGCAAACCATTGTGTTGTGCATATTGCGATATACGCATTTGTAATATTTAGTTAATTTCAGTGTATTCTGCAGTCCTAGTGTATATAGTACGCCTGAACAGCATTCTTATAAAATTTACTGGAGAATTTATTCACATTGTCATGACGTTTTACAAAGATGGCAGTGCTTACAATTGCGAAACTCTGTGTATGATAAAATCAATTGCCAACACCTGTTGAGACACATGCCCTAAGAGGCTCAGATTGATATATTTGATAATGTTAACACAGAAAATGTGGAGCACTGCTTTATTATTATATAGCCATGACCCATCTCCAGATTCTGGGCGGGTTGCATGCCAAATCTATGTCAACTCCCTTATCTTGTCCCGTGAGGATTTTAGTCCTATTAAACAGGGTGAGTAACTAGAGAGAGAGAAAGAGAGAGAGAGAGAGGCAAGCTGCTTGAGACTGTGTGATAAAAAATCTTCACCATTTTGGGCATCTAGTATTATCGATGCTGTAATTATTAGATGTAGAATATTAATATAATAAACGTGATGGCTTAAAAGCTTTTTTGCTCACACCCTTGACTACGCGAGGTCACAGGTCGGCTCTTACTTGCATTTCTCTGGCCAATAGAAGGTCTGCTCTCCACAAAATCATTCCAGATTAAATTAGAGAGATGGATGACATCTTTATGCCAAACTGACATGAATGTGCAGGTTCATCCATTACTCCAGCGAAACCTTATCTTTGGCCGCATGCCAGACTGCTCTAGTTTGCCTAACACGCATCTACACTGCGAGCGAGCGATTGCGATGGGACAAAACTATATCTTAAGTGACAAAGGAGCAGTTTACCCAAAATGAAAATTCTTTTATAATTTGCTCACCTTCATGCCATCATAGATGTATATTTACTTTCTTTAGGTGAACACAGAGTTATATTATGCCCTGGCTTTTCCGAGCTTTGTAATGGCATTGAATAGTGCCCGAGATTTTGAAGCTTGGGCAGCAATAAAGGAAGAGCCAGGATATTATTTAATATTTTATTAACTCTGATTGTGTTTGGCTGAAGAAAGTAAATCAAACACATCTGGGATGACACGGGGGTGAGTAAATTAGGGTGAGAATTTTCATTTTGGGGTGAACGATTCCTTTAGGCTTTGCATCAAAACGTAACATTGTGCGCATCGTGACAGCTTGGTTGACTATAATGCGAGTGATCTAGGTTTTCTAGTGCTTGCTTGTAGTGTAGACAAATCTTGATCGCTCCTGTTTTAATCAAGAAACCTGTCTGCACAAGCAACAAGCAATGTGGTGTTACAAAACTCAACGGTGCATGCAAGAGACGCATGAAGGGTAGATAGCAGCTGTTATCATTATTAGAGCCGCGTACCCTGCAAACGCCTGGTGTGACGTGTCAGATCGCAACATGTCAGACAGCTGCCATTTTCTTGATCGCTTGCAGTGTAGATTTGACTTCAAGCTTGTTGTGTTTTATTGCATTTACTCATGCGCTCACATGCTTGGCCTCATTCGTTTCGTTTTGTTTGGCATTTCTTTTGCCTTTACCTCCCCTTTAGTTCTGCGCTGGTGCATCCCAGCTAACAGGTTTAGATTGTAAGAACGTCTCCCTGACAGTTCCATTAAGTAACAAAAACTTTGAAAATGTTATTTTTAATGTTTTAACATTTAAAATGTTCATTGGTTTAGATGTTATTACTTATTATTATTATTATTATTATATTAACGTTATTGCTTGGTTTTAAGAACATTAATCAATTTGTTTTTGTTCAGTAATGTTTTAAAAACATTCCTTTAGCAACTTCTTTCATCTCTATATATAATGTTATAAAATGTTATACTAACATTACTGCAAGAAGTATTTTGATAACTTTGAGGGAACTTTTAGAGAATGCTCCTTGTGAGCTGGGATGGGTCTGAGGTCAGCTCAGGGACAGTATCAGCTCACCAGTCGTAACACAGAAAACCAGGATGAAAATAAACCCGTGTTTCTCAAGCATGCGGCGACCCGAGATAAACCTCCTGGCTTTTGCTGCCGGGTAAACCACCGTTTGTCTTCAGATACAACATCTCTGATTATGGTGTAATAAACAAGATAGTGAAGCGCAAATGTTTTCCAGGGTTTATATCGGCCCCTTAGGAACACTGAACGCCTGACAAACATGTGACCCCAGAGAAAGGGTTTAAAAGTCAGAAGATAAAGATACAAAGTCTCTTTGTTTTCTCGTCTGTGTCAGGTTCTCTTTGTTTTCTCTCAGTGGAAGGTTATGTAATTCTCTATGATAAAGCCCTGTGGGTGGTGTTTTTATTTTAATGGTTCTCGATGTTGGCGGTGGAGAGCCAAGCATGAAGCTCTTGGTTACAGAAACGCTTTCAGCAGGCACAGTTAAAATGCGTCCTGCTCCACCCCAACCTAATGAATATTAAAAGAACACAGATAAGCTCTGTTCCTAAACACCCTAGTAAGCTGCCTTCCTCCACAGCATTTTAAGGTATCGTTTGTTCTCCAGACTCAAAGACTGTTTCATATAGTAGACGGCAATATTGTGCTTTTAATTTAGATATATATTGAGGCCAGTTGTAAAGAAGGCAAACCCCAGAATGAATTGCGACAAGCTTTGAGAAAAACTCAAAAGATTGCAGACAATTAGACTAGATTAGACTACAGAAAGTCTATATTTCAAGTATTAATATATACAGATATACAGTATTGATATAATGTGCAGTTTAATCGTAAGAGTTCAGTATTGTACAGTCTAGGCGTAGATGTTTTAACTGTTAATAAAATATTTTCTGCTTTTCCTGAAGTTGACTTTTATTATCTCTCGCTGGTTCAGTTCATGTCATCTTTGACTTTACTGTGAAGAAGATCAGACTATTTGTTCTTTTATTCCTTTTATTTGGAGGTGAAAATTCTGATTAAAACATTTTTGCATGGCCCTTATTATCACTTCATTTCAAGCCTCTTGTCTTCTTACTATTTTGCTGCCTGGTCAAGTGACTTTCCATTCCATCAAATCATATCTTATTAATACTTTTGCATGGCATTTTGTTAGCAAACAATTTTGACCTGTATTAACATTTTTAATTATCTGTAAAATTAAATTGCTAATAAGAAAAATGAATCCTTCAGAATAATAAAGGAATGAGAAGATAAATGAGCAGATTAATTTGGTAACGTACCCGTGGTAACTGGTAACCACAGTAAAATTAATTCATGATACTTCATTTCAAACATACTAGTTAACCAAATAAAAACTGGAATATAAAATAAACAGAGCTCCACATTCTGTGATCACTCATACCAGTTTTCTCGATGACCTTTACGATTTATATCTGGAGAGTCATTTTAATCTGCTATGTGTTCAAGAAATCGCAACATATTATGACAAAAAGGAATGTCACAGGAGTTGTTTCTCACGGACCCTCTCCCTCGTCGAGCTAGCGCATTTTTTTGTTTTTGCTAAGTGGTGGTAAATGTCATAGCATTTTCGCTGTGCTTGTTCAAATTACCCAACGAGTCCCTCAAATTGCGTCTGCTTTGCACTCAATTCAGATTTAGCATTTCTCTCCACGCCTTAATTAGCGATCACGGCACTACCCAGCTAACAATTTTAGGTTGTTGTTAATGTTATTGTTTCTATTAAGTGACAAAAATGTTAAAATTTTGAAAGTTCTAGGAATGTTCAAAACATCCAATTTTTAGATGTAGATGCTAACAACTTACAAATAATGTTTATATATATATATATATATATATATTATTTATATATATATTTAATGTATATGTTATGTTATTTTTGAACGTTCTACTAATGTTACCTCAAGAACATTTCTGATAAATTTGAGAGAGCTTTTAGAGGACATTAGCCAATGTTGTGAGAACATTCCCTGTTAGCTGGGTATTCCATAGACAGTCAGACAGACGGGGAAGTTAATGTTTCATCAGTATTGACCAGTCTGACTGAACTAAGCTATTAAAGCTTTTTCTGTTTCCAACGGCCTGGATGCTGAACGTTGACAGCTCTCAGTTTAGAGAGCACATCAAGGTCGTTTGATGTCCCCGAACAGAAACGCTCTTCCTCACATTTTGCTCTGGCCGTGCGCCATCATTAGATTTTAGTTTACCACACACACACACCCCGCAGAACAAACTCACACACTGCCATTATCTGATATCTGCTGCAGGGTCTCTGGATATAGTCAGTGTGTTTTTTCTAATAGCTTACTATGCAGTGTTTTGTTCAAAGTTTGATTTAATGCTAAAGACAATGAAAAGCGCGTAACTAATACCTACAGTCCCATTAGTGTGTTTTATTTTGATCTGTAAATGGTGAAAGTCTTTATTTCTGACGCTTTTAACAACGGTATCGTAGATGCTTTTTGCTTTCGTACTAATTCAGAACGTAGCGATATGTTTCTTCGAAACAAGTTTTTGTTTATGTGCATGCCTGTTGTTTTGTATGTGGTATACTGCATTCAGATTATTTTTGTTTTGTTTTCTCCTTCTCACCTATCCACAATGCAATGCTGTCCCATGATGCACCTCTGCTTGCTGTTACCTGTATGTTAATACGCTTGAATCCCATTGGCCCACTGCCATCATGTGCTCTCTGCCTGCTATTTAAAGACTCAGTCGACTGCCAAAGCAATGAAGCGACCCTTCGAGGCATCTGTAGACCTGGTACTATGACCTTTCACCTTTTGCTTCGCATGTAGCTTTATTAATGTACTGTAGCGACTCACAGAATTTAATTTGGCTTCTTTGTGTTTTATTAAAACCAGTAAGTCACCAAATACATGTATGTAGAAATTATCATCAGTCAGTATTGAAAATGTTGTGTCATCATTCAATGTAAAGTAGCTTTACTGAAGCCAGTGTGGCGTAAACTTTAAAGTTGCATTTTGCACGGTGACGTGCCTTGCTAACTATCTAGTGACGATTGTGATGTCAGCCATGTGTAGAACAGAGCGATGTGCCTTTACATCCCTCTAGAGTCACCAATGTGTTTCAGTGTAAATGTGTGTTCAGGTCAAAGCACTTTTGTGGCGTTTAACCGGCGTGTCTTCCTCTGCTCCTCTTCCCCCTGTCTCCACGCTCAGGCGTTTCCTCACGGAGTCCTGCAGCCTCTACCAAAGAGACCAGCTCTGGAGAAGAGTAACGGGGCGAGCACGCTCTTCAACCCCAGCGTCCTGCACTACCAACAGGCTCTGGCCAGCGCGCAGCTGCAGCAGCCCGCTGCCGCATTCTTCCCTACAGGTAAAAACACGCACACACCGCTTTGTATTAATCCCTGATTCGCCCCCTCTTAACGTCACGCCCTTTTTCCTCTTGTGAACCCAGCGCAGCATCATAACCGAGGCTTTTGAAGAGCTCTTTGTCTCTTGCATGTAGTGCATTTGCTCTTAACACTAACGCGCAGCTGTTAGGAGAAACAGACATCTTTTTTGCCACTGTAAATGTTTGTTTTTTGGGGTGTTGTGCAACATGTGGCTCTTCTTCTGTGTTAAAACACCCTACACCTGTGTTTGTAGTATTTTTATACTGTAGTTAAGATTATTTTGATCTGAATCCACTGTACAGTAGCATTATATTCCACCTATAGTCATTCCTTAGCGAACATACTGCAGTATTTTTATATGCAAAGTCCAGCTGTAGGTGCATTTTGCCAACACACCCACACAGAAGTATGTTCTTGTATCTTTTCTCTTGTGCGGGCGTTCCACCTTCAGAAATAGCTCTCGTTCTTTTGTAACAGCGCTCTGTGTATTCAAACCGTAGGGATGTCCACTCCCTCACCGCATGTCTGTCTGTTTAACCTCTTATTCTGCTCCTACACTGTTTCCCCTGCGCTGATTTTCTCTGAACACTACCCAGCTAACAATTTTAGGTTGTAAGAATGTTTCTGTAACGTTTCTATTAAGTAACAAAATGTTTAATGTTATATAATAATGTTATAATTTTTAATGTTATATAATTATTTAAATGTGAAAATTGAAAGTTTGAAAGTTCCAGTTTTTTAGACATTTAACATTATTGCCTGGTTATAAGAACGTTATTTAAACATTTGTTAATCTTTAATGTTTTATAACATTTTGATGATGAGAGAATTGTTGGAGAATATTAGCCACCGTTCTGAAAACACCATTCCCTGTTAGCTGGGTATGCCCCTACCAATATTGATCCTGTTTTTCCTTTCTGGAATACTCAGTTTTTAATGGGAATGACAGCGGGGCAAGCGATCTATGACGAGCTTAACTGGATTTGTATGGCATGCTGAATACAGGATCTCTGGCTCTGTGTCTAATATGTTTTTCTTCCCTGTTAACCTTCTCTTCACTCTTCACTGCATGCTCACAGGGTCAGTTCTGTGCATGGCTCCTGCTAGCAGCATTGGTAGGTTCCTCTTCTACCCGTCTGTCTGTTCTCGCTCTCACCTCACGTAGAGAACTAGCCGCTCTTACAGGTGACGTGAAGCTCACGTCACAAACTGCTGGATCCAACTGGCACCTGTTAATTGGATTTGCAGTCCGTTCATTAACAACATTGTCCTCTGAACAATTGTTTTCTGTTTTGTTGGACTTCTGCTCAACTGTAAGAGTGTCTGTGTTTGGAATTTTCAAATTTCTCTCTCTGGGGTTTTTGCGATTTACAATTTTTCATTCATTATATATTGTTTACAGTGGCTACTATTATTATAATGTTTTAAATTGTACATTTTTACATATACATATTTAAAATAAAATTACAGTGGCACATTATTAATTTACTGGTTTAAATGTTTTCAGGTACACTGTTCTAAGATAAAACGCACACAAGTTGTCTTTTTGATTGGGAAATTTGATCAGTTTCCTAGAGAAATAGACTAATATATCAGAAATAATTTGTCTTAACCAAAACAGGCCTTACATGTAGTTTTAATTCTCTCTAGTTTGATGTAGATTGTAGATCGATGCCCAAATCAGGCAGGTTATAATAAATCACTGCACGAGTTTGCTTTTAAACACTCTCTGGGCACAACTGATTATGCTGATAAATTTCCTTAAGGTGATTATAATCAGCCTTTTTTCCTCTTTTTTTGTTTCTTTTGTATTTTGTTTTCACATGCTTCTCTTGCTTTGCATCGTGGTTGCATGCCATCTGCTGGTCTAACCTAACGATGGCTCGCTGCTCTGTAATATACACCATGCAAACAAACAAACAAACAAAAACTAAACCACAAACAAACAACCAAAAACCAACCAAACACCTGTTGCCATGGTTTCCATAATGCTCCACCTACCTGTTCATTGCTTCCATGGTTTCCCTTCCTGAAAAGTACCCATGATGTACACTGCTCCGCCTGCTACTGTCTCTGCAGCAACAACTCCTGCCGCAAGTGTCCCCTACGCAACAACAGCACCAGCCAATCAGGTTTGCCCTTTTAAAAGCTTTCTTTCATAAATCCCTGAGCTCTGAACAAGCACTCTGCCGCAGTCGCCATGGCGATCCCTCACTTCACGCCAACTGTTTCACTAGCGGCGCAAACGTCGCCACTTAGCGCATCATCAATGCGCTGAACGAATCAAGGCAATTTACTGCATTTGTTGGACTGATTGGTGCTTATTCAGAGCTCGCACATTGGCAAATAGTTAGTTGTGTTGTGTTGCATTATTTCTTATTTTTGATTTGCATGTCCTTGCTTTATTTTGATGTCAAGATATCCTTCCTCATCTACATTTGAGAAACACGTCCAGTGTGAACTACACATAGACGGATTCCTCACACTTGCCTCACTTATTTTAGAACTTCCATGTAAAATAATTTTGGAGCACAAGTTCCATACATCCTCCTGCTCTGCTTCCGTCTCTGGGTTGGTTTGGGGATGGAGGGCAAAGGTGAGTTGTGCTTGAGGAAACTGCATTAGGGTGCCAGTTAGAGACAGGAAGGGCGTTGCGTCATGCCCTTTTCAGAGCGGGTCTAATAATGGTGCCTCGTGTTGCAGCTGTAGAGCTCTTTGTTTCAGAGGAGGGCGACTGTCAGAATCCGCATGACGCACACGACCGTCCGACACCAGCAATTACAATGTCCGACTTACAGCAGCGACCAGTCACAAGCAATCCCAGACTTTGACTACCCAGCTATCAATTTTAGGTTGTAGGAACATTTCCCTAACATTTCCATGTAACAGAAACGTAATTTTGAAAGTTCTAGGAACATTCAAAACATCCAGTTATTTAGATGTTATGTTAATGTTATTGTTTGGTTACAGGAATGTTATTCAAACATTTTTTTGTGTCACAGTTTTAAAACGTTCCACTAACTACTTTTCTGATATATGACATATAACATTAAAAAAAGTTCTGTTACTGCAAGAACATTTTTTCATAACTTTGAGGTAACTTTGAGCACGTTCCCTGCTAGCTGGTTAGTTGTTTCACGGTTTTTTTTCACGTTTTTTTTGTGCAGAAACCAGGAGGGAATGCACAGTGAGATATAACCTATAATGAGAATTGTGATATGGGAGACTGCCTCTGTTTAGCATTGTTCAGTAGGGGTCAGGTAAGGTCTTTTGCACTTCCGTCATTCTTGAACAGAGACTTCCTGTCACTGACCGGCCTTTCCTGTTGTTCCAGAGGGCCTGAATATACTCGGAACTCAGGAACTGGGACATTGAGGGTTATTTGTAGTCTTATCACGTGAAATTAAACCTGTTTCCTGAGGGTCTCTAGCCAAACTGTTCGAGGCTCTTTGGCGCCCCCTGCCAGGAATACAGAATACAGCATGTAGTAACACCACAGCCACTAAACAGAAACTGACATTTGTCAGCATTTAAGCTCTAGTTCATACATATTTTCATTTAAATAACCAACTTCCAAGCCAAAAATCTCAAAGCATTTGGTGTTTTATAGCACAAATCCTAAGTAGCAAAATATAACAAAAAATCTGTTGAAACTGAACTTTTACACACCTAACTTTCATAATGTCATGTTTCAATGAAAAATAAATTTCATTGTAAACTTGTAAAACGGGTCTAAATATGGGCCTAAATGTGTTGCCCAAAACAACATGACATTTTAATGAAAGATTACAAAAACAAACATTATTGCTCTTTAAAACGCCCTGCACTAATAAAGCGTCTCCAGTAATACCAGGATCTGTTTGTTGAGAAAGTAAACAGAGTCACGCCAAACATTCACATCTTTAGACACATAACGTTTGTTCTGCGGCAGACACGTCACAATGCTTGTTTTTGAGCTGGAGATGGAGTACAGAGGCTTTCTTTATGTCCTGTGTGCCTGCGTCAGATCCAGACAGACAGACAGACAGACAGGAGCAGCTCTGGTCTCTGAGTCATTGCTGCCAGCAGTCATCTAACACATCACTTTAATTATGCAGCGAGAGAGAGACAGAGAGAGAGAGAGAGAGAGAGGCCTCAGGTCTGGGCGTTACACAGGAGGCGTAAACCCTTAATGGTCACTATGAAGAGAACTTCAGATGATGACTCAGATCAACTAAACTGCATCTGTTAGAGGGTTTGTCAGACTCTAGTAGCTGAACTAGAGAGGACGTCCTTGCCTGTTGTGTCTGATGTTCTTAGACGTGGAAATTTACAGTTGTTCAGGATCAGTGTCTAAATGTGGGAAAACAACACCCCCTCCTGGACAGAAGTGTCTGTATACACCATTTTGTATACACATTTTTATACACAAGTATTACGTTTTTGCATAATAGGTTTTAATTGTGTTAACTAAACCTAATTCACATCACATCGAAGCTGCAATTCGTAACTTTTTTAGTTAAAAATGAACAAATATCAGTTATTGAGCAAGTACACAACAAATCAGTGCAACGCAATCTCTTTATCTTACCCCGATTCACAACAGGAAGTTTATAATATTGATTTATAATGTTCGCTGTCGGGTCCGATTTCCCCGGCAAAATCAGTTTGGCTTCTTTTGACTTCAACATGCGTAATGAAAAGTATGTAAAGTAACCTGCAATTTTATGTTTTAAACAGAGATGGCGGTAGGGAGGCCAAAGTTACGGATTGCAGCCTTAAACACAGTGACTTAATAGAATGTACACCACCATTAATTGACAGTTCATGGGCTCCACGTAACCTGCATGTCTGTTCTCTCTGGCATTGCTTTCCCATCATGCCATTGTGCCGCAAGCTGTCCAGCCATCACTCGCCTTGCCTGACCTCAGTGCTCTGCTCACACAGTGGTGTTTTATTGCGATTTTCCACGTTCAGCAAATACGTCTGCTTAATAAACTGGGATCGAAAGCTTTGGGTGACACACTGCTTGTTGCTTTTTTATTACTAAGCTTTCATTTTTGCCTTGGGCTAGTTTAACAAGACATTTCATAACGTTTTGGACCCCGGGAAAACCTTTTTTACATGGCCTTTTTGTAATTTTTTAAAAGCCGTTCCGTTGTACAAGTAGGCTAGATAGAATTTGTTGCCCATTTTTTAGCACCAAATAGTTATTAGAGGTGAAGGGGAGGAAACTTGTTTATAATACTCTTTTGTAATATATTATGTTTATCTTACTATGATATTTATAAGAAAATGCAAAAGAATCGTCTGGTGACCTCAGTGTCATGTGGTCACATCCGCAGTGCATGACGGTTTATAATATTGTGTCACAACACAAAAAGAATCAAAATATTGTATTGTTGAGTCCCACCTCTAATAAGTGCTGTAACTAAAGTCCCTTTGAGTGGTAACTGTACACCACTGTAAACGTACTATATCAAATACTATATCAAGAGCAAAAGAGTTGAATTGGAGGCTGTGTTCCAAATGGCATACTAGCACACTTATTATTTCTGAATTGAAGATGAATGTTATGAGATCAAAAGACGACAATGTTTGAAACTATTATTGTAGCTTATAATGTATTTCACATACACTACCGTTCAAACGTTTGGAAAATCTTAAAAATCTCTGAATTCATTTGCTTAAGTGTTTGAAATAATTTTTGTAGACAAAATTATCATTGTGACAACATATGATGTATTAGAAACATATCTGTCGTTAGAAAACTACAATTTTAATTTAAAAAGTTTATGAAATTATTGATTTTGACCAAATAAAAAGCAGCCAATCAGAACCTTGAATAGATGAGAATGCCTTCAGTACTGTTTAAAACTCTTCTCAGGGTGACGGCTCAAGAAACTGGGTGACAAAATGCCAAGACAAATCAAAAACATTTTCTTGGCAAATTCTCGGCAATAGGTGACTACACTGAAGATGCCAGAATATAATAAAGTTTAATTTATTTTGAATTTTCTTTGGTTACAACATAATTCCCAAAGTTACATTTGTTTTTTTATATTTTGATGAGTTTAGTAATATTCTAAAATGGAAAAAATATGAACCAAGAATAAGTGTTTCAAAACTTTTGAGCGGTAGTGTATGTGTTTGATGTACTGTTTTATAAAATAAGGGGTGGTATGCAGTATATGCTGTGCAGTGTGCTAGTATTCTTAGTGTGCGAGTAGCGCTTACGAATGATATACTGTGTACACAAGTTGTTTGATTTTTTTTTAACAGGAGTATTTTTCTTGACCTGCTCAATGGAAACATGCAAACAAGACATCTGCGTTTTGCCTGCGCACTCAAACACTAAGAGAATCTGGTTTAAAACACACTGATCTGAAATTTCCACACGACCTATGAGTTATTTTGCTGCTACATCACAATCTAAGAGCCAGATCCTCATAATCGCTACATTAACATTCATACGTTCAGTGATTAGCATGACCTTCCAGCGCTCATGTTGTATCAGCATCACTTATTCTCGTATCTCTACAGAGATGCATTTAAACTCGAAAACATCACATAGTGTATCAGTAAATCAGTAGTCAAGACGTAAACTTAACGTGTATGGGTCATTACTAACTCCTGTTTGCTGTGTTTTGTTTGTTTTTTGCACAGATCATCTTGAAATAAGCAACAGAAGAGGACTGGGGTGTCAGGAAACTGCTTTGAGAAGCCCAAAAAGACCCCACTGTAAATACAACCTGCCCTCCCCTTTAGAACTACAGCAGCCTGCATGCTAAAGAGTATACAAATTACCAGTTAACTAAACACATTGACTGCTGGTGTGCTATATACACACCCAAACACACACACAATATACCTGTTATGCTCGGAAGTGACTTGTAAATGACATACCTGGTTTCTGAATAGATTATAAACAAAAGATATAAAAAAATGAGAAAACAAAAAATTATATATATAGATATATAGATATATGTCAATGTACAGCACGTTTCATAGAGGCATAAGTGAGAACTCATTTGAATGATCGGTCACTTGTCAGATAATGTGTATTTTTCTTCTATTTTTGTTTTGAACTAATGAAAACAAATGCACAACGTACACCCTAAGCGGGACAAAACGAAACAAGGAAACAAACGTTTTGTTTGCACTGATTGTGTCCAACATCCCTGTGCATCCTGGAAAACGGGATTGCTTTTGTTTGAAAACAGACAAACAAACAAACGTACAGACAAAACAGAATGTCAGAGCAGATGAAAAGACGTCTGCATATTGATTGATCGATCGATCGATTGATTGTCTACTGTGCACCATGCGCTCCCTCAAATGCATCAGCGTGCAGTTTCTCCTTACCAGACATCATCTGCTCACGGGTTTCTCCAACAGCGGGATGAGCGCGATGCAATGAAGATTACAAAAGGAAATTAGAGAAGACATTATCCGTGACTCTTCATTCCCAATGGCCAAAGAAAGCCAGAACGTCAAACCATTTGAAACGCTCGCTGTCAGGAGCGTGAATGCGCAAAACACGTGCCATGAAAACGTCTCTGTTTGCGCCACCACGGGACTGCTCGGTTTCCACTCGTCTACGGTGTTATGTTTGGGTTTTTTTATTATTTTTAATGAACGGTGAATGAATTCGATGTGTCCGTGGAAAACACTGGCCATCCGGGAGTTGACTGTGGCTTCTGTACCGTGCCAAGGGCTTCACATTAAACTGGAGAGCTGCTGTAAACTCAGATACACTCACACATGGATCAAGTCCCGCACCGGATGGACTTACTAAACATATTCATGATCACATTCACACGGTGCCCAGAAAACTGTGGCGTGAGGAGGGGGCGCAGACATGCGTATTGAATGGAGGGCTGTGCACCCTCACCGAGAATCCTGTTTTATTTGATAAACAGTAAGAAGTGCCTAAAATATATTTTACACCGCACGCATCTTGAAAAGATCGACTTTATGTGGGGTCGGGGTTGCTGTATGGGGATTAAAGCAAAGCTCACAAAAATATCTTGGCCATTATGAATTGAATGCACGTCATGGTCTGTTTCATTACGTGGTTTATAAAATATTACAACTCGTTTGCGCACCAGTCGCATGAAATGGGAATAGGATGGCGTACACGGAATGATTGTGTTGTTGTACTTTTACAATGTTTTTATTTGACGTGGTTTACATTACAAATGTAATGGCGACAAGGAGTTTTGTCAGGACAAAGTAAATGTCTGTAACGTGCTCTTTGAGTTTGGCAAACGATTGTCATTGCGATGTGTTTTAAATGAATTTACTGTGATGAATACAATGTTTTGAGTCGCGACCGTCTGTTAACAACTAGACCGTCTTTTTAGACCTTTAACAGCATTGCTTAATCCGTCATTGTTTTCATTTCGAGACTTTTATAATTTCACGCAGCCTTTATAATCTCCCTAATTTCCACCGGGTAAGTGTGGCGACGCGTGCGTATGCGCATGCGTGAATGCGTCGGCGCGCATGCGCAATTGCGTTACCGACCCAATCAAAACCATCATGTATTTTCATGGTGCTTGATTAACACAGACAATCCACAGAGACATTTGGTTTAGCTGATGTATGGCACTGGTCTTAGCGTGTTTGTTTTTTATTGTTTCCTCTCCATTTCTTCTTCAAAGTTTTCTTTTTGCAAAAGTTACAGTTTTAATGTAATTTTTGAAGTGGAAAGTGATTTAAATTTATTTGATTGTCATTCTGTTCATTTAATTTGATCGTTTTGTTAAATACTAGTCACAGAACAATGGTGTAACCTATTTTAAAAATGAATGTAATTTATTAAGCCAGGCTTAGCTATGTGCGGTTGTCCTTTGCGACGGCGGCTTCTGCTGTGAGGTCAGCCAATCAGGAGCCACCATTAGATCTCGAATTGTGACGCAACAGGAAGTCGCATTGTAGTGTAAGCGAGGCTATAGAACTGCTCGTGTTATGTAAAAATGTTTATTGTAGGTAATGTTTTACCAAAAACAATGAAAACAGAAAAAAATGTAAAAAATATATATATATAATACAAAAATCTCAGTAGTATGATAGTTATTTCATAATAATATTAAGTTGTTGCTGTGGCAACCTAAAGTTGCAAATACTAAATTTTTGGTATTTTTGTAAATTATGTCATTGTTAATTTCCTTTTCCTCTTTTGTTTTTCTAGAGCACTGTACAACGTTAGATTGTAAAGCAGATATTGGAACATTTTCTGTTTTATGTTAAGGTTATATTACCAGACATTTTCGGTAGCATTTAAACAAACTCTTTATTGTGTAACACTTAAGATACAGTAGTAAATACTAAACATTTACAAATAGTGTGAGGTAACTGAAGAAACAGTTCGCCAATATTATATTATAGTCCAAACACCCGAAGCCCCACCCCCTTTTCTAGTTTTTGTGTTGTTTAGATTGATGTAAAGGATCTCAAGTACTGGTGAAGATCATTTTAAATTATTTATGAAAGTTGTCCTGGTTTGTTCAACAACTTACGATTGCACTTTGATTTCATGTAACTGTAGGATGTTCATTTCAAACCCATGCACAATGAATATGGTGCGGCAATGTAAAAACCAATCAGAAATGGTCTTATCGTTTTTGTGACACCAGAGAACTAACTATTCAGTAAGCATCTCGCATGGTATTTTACAGCAAATAAAGTTGTTTTTAATTTAATCTAAGAGAGAAAAAATTGAATGTTTCTATTTACACTATAGAACTAAAAAAAATAACTGCACATTTGATCAAAGGAAAGTTTGTCCTTAATGTGAGATTCTTACAAGTTAAACAAGTCAACATGCAGAATACAGAAATACAGGACAAATCCTTTTGACTGATGGTGATGAAGCACTTTCTAATCAGTTCATATACTGAGCAGACAGCGTATCCAAACACATTGCCTTACCTTAGTCCATCGTTCTTAAGCTTTTGTGTTCTTAATATGTACTAGGGTGTCAACAGGTCTACTGAATTTACTTCCCACCTTCATTTATATATGAATATACTGTATACCTGTAACTAAGACATGTGACTCTTATTATTTCTCAACATTTCCAATGAGATGCCCATAGGTTTGATGAGGAATGCTTTTCAAAGCCCTTTTCTGGTTGAGATGTCACACTGTGGCTCCTGACGCCAAACAGAATTGCTCTCGAAGGATTGTGGGTAATTTTGTGGGTATTTTTTGTGGTGTTTGACCTTCATCAGTAATGCAGGAGGCCGTCTGCGCACAAACACGCAGACACATTCACATAAATAATATGAAAAGAAAAAATTATAAACCAATCCCTTTTTGCATAATATTCGTTTTCATGTAACCATTTTAAATGTTTTATTTGTGCATATATATATTATGTGCTATTTTATGTCATATAGTCAAATGTTTTTGGTTTCAGAAAAAGTGTAAAATCTATTGAGAGAAACAAATAAATTAAAAAAAAAGTCATGAGTGTCTGCTGTTTGTGGTGGTGTTTGTTTTTATATGACATTTTTACAAAGTGCAGCTGTTTTAGTTAAGTATATGCATTCATATATACTCTCAGCAGACTTTCACAGTGTGTGGTGTCATGTCGTGACTTTATAGACTAATAGAAACTAATAGGACAATTTACTGCTGAATCTAATTTGGACTTAATTTAGATTTAAACACAGGAAACTGCTGACCCATAATAGACAAGATTCATCACTAATATAATGGTAATATACAGCAGAAGATTTCAGGAAAGTAAGTTTGTGAATTGATGAAACGATAACTATACGCAATACTTGTGTTGATTTTATGAACTTTAATGTAACTTCAATGTAATGTAACTCCACCTGTTGTTCCCCTGCTAGAACTGGACACCAGCTGACGAAAATCGCTTTGTTGCTTAAAGTCATTGCCAAAAAAAGTGTTATTAAAAATAAGTGTGTGACTTAAATGTGCCAGAATACGTTTTGCAACCGCATATCAAGTCGATGCATTTCCCTGTTCGCTGCAGAACAAATTGAATGCAGACCTGCACGCAGCAGCCGCATCCCTGTTGCTTTCTATTTTAGGTGGTGATGCAGGCAGCGCGCTGTTGCCATAGGAACAGCATCCTGTCCGCTGACTCTGATTAGTCGCTTGTTGTGACGTGTAGCCAATCACGACGACGATAATAGCGGATATCCCGCCCACCAAAGTGAAAGTTGCCTTATGCACATACGCGGGCGTGGTTTACTTCAATGCTGGGTGCCTATTGAGTGTCCCCTCCATCCATTATGATGGCCACTGCCTATCCGAGACACAGCCTGTGGTTCGGCTTCAGTAGGTCTCCACCCGAGACTATGGCGGTCGGAGAGGCTGTGAGATGTAGATGGGGGTGTATTTCAGGCAGGATGGATGCAATAACGCACCAAGTTGGTCATTTTCATTTTTTATTCTAAAATGCATCAGCATCTCCAAATGGCACCTACATAACCATCGAGAAGGACGCGTTATAGGATGCGAGGCTTCATCATAACCTACAATGCATGCAAAGTCGCTTAACAGGCATTTTAAACGTTGTTTATTCAAGCAGATGTGGGGTTGCAGAGGCTCTTGCAAGTGATTGTAGATGCGCCGGAGGATTTTGTGCCATGAAGTGCGCATTGGTTCCTTGTGCGCCTCTGTTATTTATCTCTATGGCAAAGCGTTGCATTACAGCCAGCAGCCATGGCTCAGTCTCCCCTCGACTTCTGCAATATTCAGTGCAAGTTTCCCGTTGCATCTGACCGGATCGGACGCTGTTAGCTGGTTCAATCAAACGCGCATTACGTCGGTTGCGGGTTGGAGCGCAATGCGCGAGTATAAGGTGGTGGTTCTCGGCAGCGGTGGGGTCGGCAAGTCCGCTCTCACCGTCCAGTTCGTGACCGGGACCTTCATCGAGAAGTACGACCCGACCATTGAAGACTTCTACCGCAAGGAGATCGAGGTGGATTCATCCCCGTCGGTGCTGGAGATCCTGGACACGGCTGGCACGGAGCAGTTCGCGTCCATGCGGGATCTTTACATCAAGAACGGGCAAGGTTTCATCCTGGTGTACAGTCTGGTCAACCAGCAGAGCTTCCAAGATATAAAGCCCATGCGAGACCAGATCATCAGAGTTAAAAGGTAAAACCTTCTTCACAAGTGCCATTTTAAACATGATGCTTCTGCGGCGCTGCCATGATGCTGTTCTCCCAAGCACTTTGGAAAAGCCTGTTATGGGAAAAATGAACAAAATTCATAACATATCCCAGCTAACAATTGTGGGTTGTCTGATGTCATCACTGTCCCATACTCTGGGAATAGACAACCATCCTGTGTCAAGTGAATTAAACATGCTTAGAAGACATTAATAGGTTTCACATCCATATTTTAATAACCCTGCATTAACAGCAGTGAAATGTTATAAATCAACACAGTTTGTGATACTGCCAGTGAAATTCAGCAATACAATCGTGTGTTTCTGTTGGTTAAACAGGTTCCCTTGAACTCCTCAGTGTTTATTATATAAATACACCATATTTATTATGTAAAGTAAGAGCTTCGGTGTTCTGTTAACACTAACTCAAATGGGAAGCTGCTTGTATTATAATGTTTTCATAATTCAAGCGTAGGTTGAAATAGATGGTGTGCTGTTTTTGCTTTCTTCCATATCAGCTCTTTAAAATTGTTCCACACAAACACAGACAGAATATTTAACGCTCTGGTGTAAAAAACTGAAAAGCTTGAATCATCATGGCAGAACATTTAATAAGAAAAAGATTATTACAGTGTCTTACCTGTGATGTCACAATAGCTCATTAGTTATTGGTCACGTTAGGATGAGGGGCGGGTCGGTGCGGTGTGACATCACCAGCGCACATTTCCCTGAAAAGTTAGCTTTAAAAAAGGCCGATTGATTGGATTGCTATGCTGTCACGCTCGGTGAAGAATCATTGACCAATCAGCATCCAGGACTAAAAATCTCAGTTTTATAATTTATGATAATGACCAGTTGTCTGTATATTATCCCACTTGTTATGTGGCTACTTAATAAACACACAAATAAAGAAATGGACTTGAAACACTGATTTGAGTTTAAACGTTTAATACGTGAGAAGAAAAAGAGGATGCAGTGAGTCACAAAATTAGCTTAGCTATGTTAGAAATGACTTGCGTGGGACGACCATCAGTTACGCGGTTTAGTGGCAGCATACAAAAATATTAACCGTGAAACTGACCAATCACAATCAAGTGTTCCAGAGAGCCGATTAATAATGTAGCTCAGGAAAACACTTTGTGTCTTTATACTTTGATTCAACTAAACGTCCTATAAAGTGTGCTGGCACAGCTTTATGCCAGAACGTGCAAAAGAATCGACACCTCTGACAGCCTGTTAATCTTCAGGAGGATGCTTACGTTTACATTATGTAAACGTTAACGATGGTAACAATGTTGAGTTTTGCACACTCACCAAAATCTAAATGAGATGTGGTGTTGTTAGCCAAGTAAACACCAGAACTGCATTAGCTCACAGTGACCCAAAGACACATTTGTTTCGGGCAGTGAGACCCTGAGATAGAAAATGTGGGCATGTCCAATGGCTCCGTCAGCTGCTCTGTATCTAATGTTCAATACCATCAATTAAAGTGATAAGTCAATGAGCATTGGTTCTTTCAGATTGTTACAGCATTGGTTTTAAAGAACCTCAACCTCATTGTGTTTACACTCCGGTTTATTTATACTGTAAATGTACATAATCTTATAGAATTATACACTTAAACTGTACTGTATTAAAGTTTTTCAGCTACACACACCTGTGGAATTTAAGCACTTTTTATGCAACAAATATGGCGTGTCTAATTACAGAGCCTGTAAATCAGATGTTTTCACAGTGACCTCAGAGACGGGTGGTGGTCCAGCAGCGTTTTTCCTGTGAGACCTCGCTTCTCACAAATCGAGGTGACACTGTTTGATCCTTGATTCCTGAGCGTAAACCACAGGAAACTCTTCTGTTTGTGTTGATAGAAATAGATGTGTTACGCTGATCTGATGTCAGTTTTGTAGGATCACTTTTGTTAACGCTGTAGGGATTTACCCAGCTAACACGGAACATTCTCAGGACATTGGCTAACGTTCTCCAAAAATTCTCTCAACTTTATCAAAAGTTCTTGAAGTAACATTAGTAGAATGTTTTTTTAACGTTATGTATCATTTATAAAAAATGTGTTTTTAAGTTGTTACTGGAAGACTTTAAAAACGTTCTTATAACTAAGCAGTAACATGAATACATTCTCTAACAATAATTCCTAGCTGGGCTCAGAGACGGGTGGTGGTCCAATAGCATTTTCCCTTTGAGACCTCACTTCTCAGAACTCAAGGTGAGACTGTTTGATCCTTGATTCCTGAGGATGAACCACAGTAAACCCTTCTGTTTGTGTTGATAGAAATAGATGTGTTACGCTGATCTGATGTCAGTTTTGTAGGATCACTTGTGTTGATGTTGTGGGGATTTACGGGGCTTGTGAGGGACTTTCCAAGGACGCACGAAATGGATTCTGGATGTCAGAGCTAAGCTCTGCATGTGGAAAAACAGCATCTCTGAGTGTAGTCGGGAGAGTAATGATTGCTTTTTAACCTGGTCCAGTTTTGGTGCTTGCTTCACTGCATTGCTGTGGCCGGGAGCAAAGCTGCGGCTTATTAACATCAAGTCATTTGTCTTCATTTGTGTTTCATTCTTGCTTTTCTGTACGCAGAGGGTGATGATGGTTGGCATGAAGCTTTAATATTGGTTTTGCGTGATACATATTGCGGCCTTTAGCTTTAGCATCACTATTGAAACAACTTACGTCATTTGTAAATCATTTCACAGGCATTACATTGCCGAGCGTTTGTAGTGTTATTTACATATTACTTTACTCTGTTTCATTTTTCTACAGATGTATTTATTAAAGGAAATCAACAGACACACATTTTTTACAATAAAATTTTTCAAACAGTGCATTCAAAGTATACATTTTGGTACTTGGTGTTTCCTGGGAATCAAACCCACAATGTTGTGCTGCTAACACAATGCTACCAAATGAGCTACAGGAACACACACATATCTAATGATCTATGCAGTTTTTTAAGTAATCAGTTACTTGGTACAAATGGTTCATTTGTTTAATGTAAATGATAACAGATACTTACTATTAATCTTCATACAGATCCTTAGAGTTGTTACATGTATTGTTGTAACAGCTACATTTTAATGTTACAGAAATGTAATTTTACTTTCTGGATGTTGTGACTGTTGTAACCTCAGTTCAGTGATTTTTGGACTTCGTTTGGCAAATATTCCCCCCATTTTGTTTTCATTAACAACTAAGTTTCTTTGTTCCAGTATGTATCAGTGTGAGGTCCCAACCAGTATTTACAGCCAAACGCATCCCAGCATGCTTTGCTTCCTGCAGCGTCTCTGGAGACAACACATCTGTTTTTGTTTCTAAGCTCTGGGGGCTGAACTGTTACTGGGCAACTGTGTCGACAAGGCCTGTCAATGCATTGGACGGCGCTGTAGAACCATTGCTTTGTGACAGACGAACAGTAAAATCAAACTAGTATTAGATCCCTCAGTGATGTCTGACAAAAATACGATTGCAAGCCATGTTAGACTGATTGCATTTCTTGCAAATTATGCACAGAGGTGAAGTCACTAAAAACAGTTACGCCACTTTCAGCACGAAATCCTGCGTCTTATTCTCCAACCACCGGAAATCTCGTTTATAGCACTGCACTGTGTATTCAAACACAGTCTTATTTCAGCACAAACGCGCCTCTTTTCTGTGCATATTATAGAATGTGACAAATTCAAAGAGCTCTAATTGCCCCGCCACCTGTGTTGGGGCATCCTGGCCTTTTGTTTTTGTCATTTAAATCATTGAGTTAGAAAAGCATCAGATCTTTTATTAATCTTTGAGTAGAGTTGTGGTTAGAGATACTGAATTAGGTGGATTGAGTTAGTTTGAATTTGTGCTTGTGTCGTGATGTGGCTCACGGCAGTAAGATATAGAAATAAATGACCATTGAGCTGTTAGATAACACACACAAGCTAAATGAGTAAATGCATCCTGTCATGTACACAGTGTCTGATCAGTTGTATCATAACTGCAGTGTGACGTTTGGTCAGTAAATTAAGAGCAAACGTTTGTAATGATTTTGTTTTGTAATGATGTGTTTTGGGTCATAAGATCGGAGCTGCAGTTGACTGCAGGGGAATTATATTCACTTATTCAGAACTGCAGCGATTGTTATCTCGTCACCATGCTAAATGCCAAGACATTAATATGATAATACATGACGTGACTTTTAGGAGAATGTCAGCAAGCATAATTGCTGAATTAAAAGGCAGTAATCGGTTTATCTGGTGCATTGGATCTGTTCTGTATGCCTTCGCAATTTTTAGCAATGTCACCCAGCAGAACTGCCGAAGTGTGGAGAGCAAAATCATGCAATCACAGAAGGGGTCATTTGATAAAAACTGTATAGATCATGATATAGTTATTTTTGGAAATTTAATAAAAACTTGTTTATATCATACATAGGCCTACCGTGTGTTCAAACACCTGTATTTACATTACAGACAAGACACATGAATTCACATGTGCAAAAACATGACACGTGATGACGTGGACTACATGGGAATCACAGAAAATGTTCCACACACTTCACTTCTGATCACAGGTATTTTTTACACATGAAATTCATGTGGACGTGAAAAAGCACGTGATCGGATGTGAAATGTGTGGAACCCATGAAATTGCATGTTTTTCAAGTGAATACATTTTGCACATGTGAAATTCATGTCTTTCTGTAACCAGTAAATTAAATATTTTACAAATTAAAGGTACTTCATATTTTCTCTTTATTTGTGACTTGAATACTTTCTCAATGCATCATGCTGTTTCCTTCTAGTACATACATATTAGTATGAGCCCTGATCACAGCTGTAGAACAAACACATCCAGGCAAATACTGTAACTGCAGACTGAAGGAGTCACTCGGGATATAAATAGATTCAGTTCCTCACCACCAATAAATGACATTTTACATGTGTGTCGTACCTCCCACTCACAATTCACACCTCTCTAATCACACACAGAGAACACACACTCACACACACACACACAAACAAACACTCGCACACTCACACACACACGTTCCTCTGGTTTATGTGACAATGATAATGGCTGTAGATGGTGAAGTGTTGGGTGTAACACAATGTTATTGGTGCTTGTGAAAGTCAGCGGGATGTTATTGTCTGGGGTTTATAAATAATAACGTGTCCTAAATGCCTGAAGTGTTTATCACACGCACACACGTTTACTTATCTATCTAAACGGGGTCATTCCATAGACTTATAAAGACTAGTTCTAAACACTATAACCTAACCCTCACAGAAAAATGTCTGCATTTTTACAATTAAAAAATTATTTACTATATTTGTATTGCATATTTACAAATGAGGACATTCCCAGCAGAAGATCAGTCAAGATTACAAATAGTAAGTTGAAATGACTTGTGCAGCCACATTGATTAAACTTAACAAATTTAAGGCAGTTTTTTACAGTGGTAAAGTAAACCTGCACACACACATACACAAACATTTGTGTTCAAAAACAGCTGGATGTGTGTGTGAGTTTCAGATTACTTAACTGTGTTTCTCATAGTAAAAATACTTTTCACATATTTCAAGTGGGAGTCAGTTTCAACATTTGTCTTTTGTTGGTCTTTCTTTGCTCTTAGTAGCACTTTCCATTAGTTACCATTAGTTAATTACATGAAGTAATAGTTCCACACTAATACTTTCACGTATTCCCCTTCTTACCCTCAGTTTTATTGGTTGTAATTCTGCTCAGGGTTTCCCTGATTCAGCTGCTCTGGAACAGATTCACGGCTCTGATGAGCAGTGGACAGAGGATTCTGTACGGCTCATTTTTCACGATCTCCTGACAGATCTATAGATGCAGGAAAGGATTCATACATTACATGATTCCTCAGCCTCTTATTGAACCTCTGGGATCTCTGCGGCCATCAAACAAATCAATTGGATTCAGCTTTAACGATTTTAACTCCAGGTATCAGATGTTGGTTCAATAAGTGTAGATGTCTTGTTGGAGAACACACACTAAACAGTTTCAGGGTTGTGTATTGGTTTATTGTTTAGTTCAATTCACATTTATTTTCATACATACATATGAGACCCGTGCTGGCAAAATCAGTCGGCATGAGCACAGGCTAATTACAAACTACAGGCAAAACTAGTGAAAAATGTCCATTTTGGTCTAATTGGAGGTTTTTACAAAAATGAGTTGATTAAGCCCTCTTCTGGAGATCTCAATGCTGTAATAAAAGTTATACTTCTAAAATCATCTTTATTTGTATGTTTTCTGAGAGGTGTACCAGCCTGAACTGTTTTAATAATCCATGAAAACTTGCCGTTTTTCTGCTCTCTTCTCGACAGCTGGTGCTTCAGACAGATGTAGCTCATTCATTTTGTTTCTGATTCCAACAAATTTCACAATTTATAAGGTTTTTTAATGGAGAAAAAGCATCTCATTTTTGAAAATTTCCCATCATTTCAAAGCTGCTTTACATTATAATTAAAAGAGTCTGCCCATAAAACATGAAAATGTACAGTTTTATGATAACACAACTGAGGCAGTTAGCTAACATCATATATTCATTTAAGCAGAAACAATAAGCGTTTAAGCTGTGATTACATTTTGATCATAAAAGTAACAATATATGAAAAATACGACAGTTTGTATGTTGATATGAGTATGTTGTATGATGATATAAATTTGTATGTTGATATGAGTATGTTGTATGATGATATAAATTTGTATGCTGATATGAGTATGTTGTATGATGATATAAATTTGTATGTTGATATGAGTATGTTGTATGATGATATAAATTTGTATGTTGATATGAGTATGTTGTATGATGATATAAATTTGTATGTTGATATGAGTATGTTGTATGATGATATAAATTTGTATGTTGATATGAGTATGTTGTATGATGATATAAATTTGTATGTTGATATGAGTTGAGGTATTGTCACCTCTTCACAAGTGTTGGATCATCTGAAGTCACCATAAGAATTTGGGTCCAACTTGAAGCTGGTATAATCTTTAGTTATAGAAAATATTTATATGATAATTGGGAAACGTAAAACAGAAAGTTCTGACTCTCAGTTCTGATTGGATTAGCAGCTTTGGAAGCCAATGTACAGAAGAAATAACCAAACATATGTGAATTCTTCCTCAACAAACACTGCGATGTTGAAAACATGCAAGAATCGCTATTAGTTTTGCTCATGCTGGAGTGAGGACATTGATCCCTCAAGCTTTGACGTTGACACTACCTTTAGCTCCTAACGTTTCATTAAATGATTCCGTGAGAATTTCTTCTCATCTTTCCTCACAGGTATGAACGTGTGCCCGTCATATTGGTGGGGAATAAAGTGGACCTGGAAAGTGAGCGTGAGGTGTCGTCAAACGAGGGTCAGGCTCTGGCTGAAGAATGGGGCTGTCCTTTCATGGAGACCTCTGCCAAGAGCAAGACCATGGTGGATGAACTCTTCTCTGAGATTGTCAGACAGATGGATTACGCTTCTCAACCTGATAAAGAAGATCCATGTTGCTCCTCCTGCAATATACAATAAAGAACGTGGGTTCTGGGCTTTTCCAAGGGGTAGAACATGGGAGTAGATTTCATCAAGAGATTGTCACACGGTTTCCATGGAGAAAGTGGTAACAAGCATCCACACAGACACACACACTACACACACACTGAGGGCATATACACACTAGAGCTCACTGGTTCTCAACTGGTTTCAGCAGATTTTATTTTAGCACGAAGGGGCAACCCAACACAGTATTAGAATTGTTTATTGTATGAAAGTAAACAAAAATGTCATTAAAGCTGCAATCTGTAATTTTTTACAAATAAATGTAAAGTTACAGCAAGTACATGACAGATCAGTGTTCAACACAATCTCCTTATCTTACACTGATTCACAAAGGTAAGTTTATAATAATGATTTATCATTTGAGCTGTCAGGTCCGATTTCCCAGGAAATGTCAGTTTGGCTTCATTTAACTTTAATGGTTGTAAAGAAATGTATGTAAAGTAACCTGCAATTTTATGTTTCAAAGAGAGATGGGGACAGAGAGGCAAAAGTTATGGGTTGCAGCTTTAAAATCAGACATTTAAATAAAATTATAACATTACCATAAATTGCATAGACCCAAAAATATGCAAATGTATTAGGATGAATAGGAGAACTGATCATTTTGATTTATAACTGCATCTTTTAATGCTTTGTTGAGCCAGTAATTCTCTGCACGCATGTCGTGTTGTTTCATCTTCCACAGTTTCCTGTAAGGCATGATGTCACTCACCCTGTTAACATCTGTCTAACCGTGACAGATAAATCTGAGCCAAATAGTGTGGAGTCTGATTGCACGCACAACCTCATCAACAGCAAAAGACATGAGAAACATTTTCTCCTCCCTGAAACGTTGATTCATTTTGCTGTTCAAGTGAACGGCTGTATGATTAGTTGCATTTCATTATTTCCAGCTTGTTGTTTTCCTGCAGAGTCGTGGTGCTTCAGTTGAGAACCAGTTGTTGTCTTTTCCTAGTATGTAAGTGCCCTAATTCAACACAATTCTGATAAACGTAAGATTCATGGGTTATCAAGAAAATGAATGAAAACGTGGAATGGTTTTAAGAATAAGAATGCATGTTTTCACATGTTCAGTCTGAGTTTGACACTTTCACACTTGATTGCTTTTGTTTTGCTGATTAGTTTGCACATATAGAACCTGGTGTCTTAAACCGCCATTTATTTAGTCTCTGAAATAGCCAGAATGACCGAGTTTTGTTCTTCCAAATGGCCCGGTGTCATTTAACCCACAGAGAAAGTGTTTTAAAATGTCCATGAGGTGACTGATTTGTGTGCAGGCATCTCATTGCGGTGGCAACCCAGCTAACAATTTTAGGTGGTAAGAACATTTCCCTAACATTTCCATTAAGTAAGAAAAGCGTTAAAAATGCTGTTTTTAATGTATTAAGAATGTTCAAAACGCTCAGTTTTTTAGATGTTGTTTTAACGTTTATTGCTTGGGCATACAAACATTGTTCAAATGTTTTTTAATTCTGTAACATTTTTAAAACATCCCACTAACAATTTAAGAATAACATTTTGGGGGAATGATATATAACATTAAAAAGTGTTCTACTAATGTTACTGCAAGAACGCTTTTGATAACGTTGAGAGAACTTTTAGAGACCGTTAGCCAATGTTCTGAAAACGTTCCCTGTTAGCTGGGTAGAGGCTTCACTCCTGTTTAATTGGGACGTTTGATGATGAAACCAAATAAGATGTAGGAAAGCACTTTGTGTCTGTTTTGATTTCTAATGTTTCTGAAAATGATGTGATTTTCTTATGTTGTGATTTGTAAATTAGCAGTTCAATACAGAATGTTGCAGATACTGAATGGTGTATTTTGATAATGTAGTAAAACAATCATTAAATTAGCTTTATGATAGACTAAAACAGCAGAATTTGTTTTGAAATGATAATCGGCACTTTCCACATACATGGGTATAAAAATACACATCACTGAATCACGTCACTCTTTGAAGCAATAAATCCGGCTGTACGTTCTTTAGAGTGACAACAATTTAAAATGTTACAAAAACCAAATTAATTGCGAGACTAGCTTGTTTTTAGAACAAATATCTGTACCATATGGTTATTTTGGTCTGTTCCACCATGAACGTTCACCAAATGAAATCACAGAACAGTGTCCAAATGTAGAAAGACATTTCTAGATATTATATAATGCGTAATATTTACTTGTCTCACATTTTGTGTGCATCCTGAAAACTAAAAGTTTTTGCCTTTCCAAGCCCTGGTTTACACCCTGTTGGTGGAAAGCGCCTGTTAATCTTTGAGGACTGTATTTGTGTGACCTTTGAAACAGGAATTTCCTGGATGCTTTGATCGTCATGAATGTTGTACAGACACAATAAGAAAAACACATAAAGCATCTATAAGGGAACCTTGTTGTCGGTTTGAAGACACTTGATGCCTCTGCAGTTATCAAACAGAACGACACAAGCAAATTCATTGTATCACACCTTTCTCAGGAGAGTCACAGGCTACCAAATCTGTTGTAAGTTTAAGAGAATTTTTTTATTAGTTTATGTTTGTTTAGTTCGTTTCTTTGACTGTTTTATTTCTTTAATCAGCTTGTATAGTGATAATATTTCTTAATCTATATTGTCTTTGGTATTTTGGGATTACAGAGCAGTTCTTAATTAAGCCATCATGTCTTTTATCCATTCCATGTAAAAAAAATGTATACAAAAATTGTATAGGAAAACTACAAGACAGTTGTGTGTAGTTTATATAAAAGATGCCAAACTTACAGTATGTTAATTTAGCGGTCATATGCATGGCTAAAACATAATTGTTTGTGAATATTACAGCAGTTCAGATACAGTAATGAAATAGACACAGAAAATAAACATTTTTGACATTTTCTGGACGATCATTTATGGGCGACTGTCTTGCTGTGCAGACGTGAAGTTTGCCTTTTTAACTTTCATCCCTGATTATATTTTTTTAAGTGAACATTTACTCTCTTCCACACTGTAAATGGATTGTGAATATAGGTTCACTCGACACAACAATAAATAATTTTATTCACAGCTGAACGTGTAAGTGTGAATTGATCTAATAGTTGTTCATAGTTATGAATATAGTGCCGCTTGTTGAAAGAATTCACAGTAGTTGCCTAGTTGAAAATTAAAATCTAGTAAAAACCTAGAAGTTATTTTTAATCTGCACACTGTTCATTTTGTAAATGTACACAAGCACATAAACAATACAGGTGATAGACTGAACTAAAAAGCTACAGAACACAATTTTTGTTAGCTTAATGCAATCAGGTTTAACTAAATTAATTTGTTTGACTGTAATATTATACATATTATAAAACAGTTGATTTGGGTGTTTCCACATGAAGTAGGTTACATCATTTAAGTTTATATAAATGAAAAGATATTTCTACCGTCTGTATTGTATTGATGATTTACATATGAACTCTAATATTTCATTTCAGACTTCTGATTTCTCCAGAATCAAACATTTACCTTCACTTTCATGTTCCATCTGTTGAATGTGAAGTGAATTCTGTGTTATATTGGTGAATTTCTGGACTGTTTGATGGGAGATTTTACACCACCCACTACTGCCAGTGTTCAACCCCCTCTGAGTCTCTGGATTGATGGAACAGCATGTGAAAACAGGTCTATAAAGGACAAGATTTGCTGGAGGCGACATCGCTTGATGTCATGGCAACTGGATGATAACATAACATGCTGTCGGTATGTCTGTTTATGGGAATTTAGGTTTTGTGGAGGATGGAGGGTGTATGCTGTTTGCTAAAGCTTTGATTTGTACCTACAGATCTTCAGATCCTTTTGGATCTAAATGATCTGAGATTTAATACATTAGCTCCGCTCTCTTACTGTTGTTCCTCATTTTAGAAGAAACATCTCAAGTTGGTACCTCAGTGAAGCATAACTCCATGAAAGTAATGAAACTGTTTACTGTATGTCTGTAATGCGATGTATTTTCAGAAAACAGCAATCTTGGCTTGATTGTATCTGTTGGTAATTGATTAGAGGTCAAATATATGACATGAAGTTTGAAGAACTAATAAATGAGAGCTTGGCAACATTAGCGGAGAAGGGATGATGTGTCAGAGGTGGAGACAGCATGTTCAATAATGAACCAAACATGAACAATGTCATCAAATGAACCAAAGGCACATATCCAGAACACAATCCAAAATGAACAATTTTAGGTTGTAAAAACAAGTTAAGAACGTTTCTATTAAGTAACAGAGAAAGTTCTTTGAAAGTGTTTATAGACATTGTATTAACATTATTGCTTGGTTATAAAAAAAGTAAACATTTTTTAATTCTGTAATGTTTTTAAAACGTACCACTAACAACTTCAGAAGAACGATCTCTGTGCTGGAACACAAGACAAGACAATCACAGCCACCAGAAAAAACTGCAGCACAAAATATGAGTCTTGTGATATAGATTCACACACAGCACAACAGTTTATAAGAATATTAATCTTCAAGAAGAAATCAAAGTGCAAAACCAATGTGTGTCTGTATCATTTATCTGGCTATGACAGATTGCCTTTGTGTTAAATATCACTCTGTAAAGAAGGTGTGTGTTTGAGAGAGAGACAGAGTGAGAGAGAGAGTGTGTGGGGCGGGGGTTTACTTAAGCATATATTGGGGACATATTTGTACCCAAAAATCAGCAAAATCTAAGCCAAACCTCCTTTTGGGGACGTCGTCATTTGTAAAAACGTTATAATTTTTTTTTTTATTGTAAAAATGTAGATGGTTTTCTATTAAAGTTAGAGAGTGTGTCCCTATTTGATAAATAAATAAACTGTGTGTGTGTGTGTGTGTGTGTGTGTGTGTGTGTGTGTGTGTGTGTGTGTGTGTGTGTGTGTGTGTGTGTATATGTGTGTGTGTGTGTGTGTGTGTGTGTGTGTGTGTGTGTGTGTGTGTGTTATATGTGTGTGTGTGTGGCTTTAAAGCTCTTTGCAGAAACCTCTAAAAGGATGACACTGTTACTGTTACTGAAACTTGTGATCAGGCAATACGGTGAAAAGACAGTGTGTGTGATTGTGCAGTTTAATAACAGCTTCTCTGAATAACATGACTAAATAAATAGATAACACCATTGCCACTACATAACCTGTATAAACTCAATGCCTGTATATACTGTATACTGTATATACCTGTCTTAATATAAGGGGCAAAATATTGTGATTTGGATGTAATTAGGATGAAAACCAAAATGTTAGTTATTTCTATCATGTGACTATGGGTGTGAATTTTAAATCATTTCACTGATTTGGTTTGTGCAGACAAACATGTTTTATTGAGATATTATTTTAATTAGTGATCAGTTTATATTTTGCTGTGCCTTCAGTATCACTTACCGTAAAGTCAGTAATATCTCATAAGTTTAAATAAAAAGACGTCTTTAATGACATCATACTCCAGGAAGTGATGTCACAGGAAAACAACATGTCAAACAAGTGTCAGCAATGAATGCTGAATTAAAAGGTTGGCATTGTTCTTTCTTAAACTTTCCTGTTTATCTTTTATTTTGAAAATATCAGATCATTTCTGCCCAATGACAAAAAACCAATAATAATATTATAATCAATATTTGATGTATTTAAAGTATCCACCACAGGAAATAGTTTAAGAATTGTGTAGATTCTACTTTTGCACACTATCGAGTGGCAACATTTCCCGCTGAGTGTGCTGTTGTGATTCAGATGAGGGGAGGGAAAGCATTCAGCATTTTTAATGGCTCATTAAAGTCAGCATGTTATTGGGACGTTGTCAAGATAATTATATAAAACATGCTGGAGGAAAAGTCTAGTTTCCAGTCAGAGTTTCCGCTATGTGTGTGTTGTAATGCCCTGTAATGTTAAGAGAAGAACATTAATCTAACTTACATCAGGAAACATCCTCTTTATTATTAAAACAATCTCTTAAAATTATTATTTTAAGTAAACAAAGACAACAGCGAAACAGTGCTTTCCCATACACCAGTCCCTGCTGCAATGCTGTGTTGGGTGAGTGGTTGCCAAGGAGTTGCTATGCACTTGATAAGTGTTTTTAGTGTATTGTCAGGTTTTTACTGGGCCAATTAAAAAAATTTAACCCTAAAGTCTTTGTAATTTTGGTTTTGGTCTGTCCAATCCTGTAACGCTTTTTAAAAATGTTTTATGAACAACTTAAAAATAAAATTTTGATATATATGATATATAACATAAAACATTCTACTAATGTTACTGCAAGAACATTTTTTGTTAACTCTGAGAGAACTTTTACACAACATTAGCCAATGCTCTAAGAATGCTCCATTAGCTGGGTACCAATATCTAGCAACATCTGAGAAAAAAGATTTGGCAACACAAAGTTTCTTTTAATATCAGAGAAACAGATATCACTGCATGCTTGTTTCCAGTCACAGAATCTTAAAGGATTGTGTAAACAAGATTCATATTAGACTTATTCATTCTGTAACATTTCTAAAACATTCCACAAACTACTTAAGAATAACGTTTTTGATATATGATATATAATTTAGGAAAATATTCTACTAATGTTACTGCAAGAACGTATTTGGTAACAGTGCATTTTAAACAGTGCTTGTGTTGCATTTCAATCACAGGCTCTGTTTTTACATCAAATCTTTGTCCTTTCATATAAAGGCTAAGAGATTACTGTATTTATACAGTTTTAAGTCTCAGGGTGCTATAAATGTTCCTGTTGTTTTTGTCTTATAGTATATAAATGATCCTTATATAATAATATTAGCATACATGCATCATGTCTCAGACACACAGAACATCATACAAATAAACTGCTTTTCATACCAGAGGCTGTTCACATCTATGAATGCTTCACCTCCTGTTTTTCAAAATACACCCACATACATTACACACATTTTACATAATACCCACAGGAGCATCTCCTCTGGGCAGCTGTTGAAGATATCAGACCCCGACACAGATACTCAATTACAAACTAGACTCTTACATTTACTAAAAGAAAACATCAGTGATGCTTCTCAGCATACAACTCAGTGCTGCAATGTTAGGGTATTCTGGGTGATTGTCAGAGTGTTGCTATGCAGTTGCTAAGGTGTTCTTACTGGTAGTTTGTTGTTGTTTTATTATGAATTATGATGAATGAATGAATGAATGAATTAAACAACGTAAAAAACTAGAATTGATTTGGAAAGCAATGAAAGCACAAATTCACCTGTGATTTGCTAACCACTTGACTGTGTGGAGTGTGTAAATGAAAGGTGGTGAATTAAAGAGGGAGCAAATGTCTGTGCAGATCTATAGACTTAGTTGGATGTATAGTGATTTTTTCACTAACATGTACCCTATAGCTGCAGCAGTGTGATGGTAGAGCTACTCTACAGAACGCATGTCTCTCTTTTTCAGTGCATCTGTTTCCTCTCTGCTTTTGTCTCTCCAAAGCACATCAGAGGGACTCGACAATACTGCCAAAATTCTCAGTTCTGTTTCCACAATTATCTGTCAATCTATCTATCTATCTATCTATCTATCTATCTATCTATCTATCTATCTATCTATCTATCTATCTATCTATCTATCTATCTATCTATCTATCTATCTATCTATCTATCTATCCACCCCAGCAACAGTCTAGCAATGCCCTAGCAACCATGCAGAACACTCTAGTCACTGTGTGGCAATCACTCACAACTCCCTAGCAACACCTTAGCAACCCCAGAGAGCATACATGGAACATATGTAATTTAGTTTGTCACATGGGCTGCAGTCCAATCAGCTTTCTGTTCCTGATGCAGGACCATCGCAGCAGTCAGCATGGCCGGAAGTGTGTGTCATAGCTCACTTCAGAATGACCGTTATGGAGGCACTGGACACTTTCCAGAGGTCAGATTTTAACACTCCCATGAGACCCTTTAAATGTTGTGAGACTGATCATAACAGCATTACAAAATAATAAAGCCATAAACATATGAATGAACAAAAATACAACACAAACATTAATGGGATGTGGTTCATTTACTCACTCAAAGGTTTACAAATGACATTGTGACGCAGCTGAGTGATCACATCCCAAAGTCACATGTGATGCTTACAGAACGGATTCTGATCGGGGGAAATTGTGTCGGTAATGTTAACAAACCATGTTGTTCAAACAGCAGCTCTCAGTTGCTTCAAAGCGTCCTTCACTTCAAAACTGAACATTTCTGAGGAGTCCAGCTGGTGGACACTTTGATTTTGGGATTGTTTGTGCTGCATCAGAGCATCTCACTGTAATATAACAGTGGCCCAAATAGTTGTTATGGATGTTATGAATGTTATTGCAAGATATTACAAAATAGATAGTTTTGAAAATGAACAAAACTATTTGAACACCTTTTCGTTATTCTGCTGAACAACTTACAAATTAAGTAAAAAATGAATGAAGATAATGAAGAAGAGAGGTCTGAATAAAGGTAAAGCCTCTGTTTGCAGATGCCACTTGCATTAAATATTTCATTATTCAATGCAATTACTTGATTATTTGACATTTTTAAGTGTGAACAAATACTGTTTTCACTGTGTGTGGTCTTGTTTTTCCAAATGTCCCCACAATACTGGAAAAAGCCACACACACCTACATTGTGGTGACAAGTCAGTGGTCCCCACGAGGTAAAATGATTATTAAACATACTGTGTCTGTCTTAGTGACCTCTGGTGGTGAAGTGAAGGTAATATATTTACCTAATATTATAATATTATTTGCATTCGACTTCTGTACTGAGATCACTGTACATTCTGTACAGATTGTATTATATGAAACTACATAAGATACAAATTTAACATACAGATTTATTTTTAAAAAGTATGATAAAATAGTAATAATAGTCATTCATAGGCAAAAATTATTTTGATCATCATCAGCATCAATAATTTTAAAGACCTCATTACAAATTATTACAAATTTATTACAAATTTACTGGAATTACTGGATTTCATTACAAATTTCAGCACTGGCAGGTAGCAACTTAAAGTGCTGTTGAGCAAGACACCTAAACTCTGATTTCTCCTGGGCACAGTAGTGTGCTGCCCACTGCTCCGGGTGTGTGTGTGTGTTCACAACTTGTAGTGTGTGTTCACTCCTCACCAGTGATGGTTAAATGCAGAGGTCACATTTCAGGTATGGGTTACCATATCTGACAAATATACCACTTTCCCAAATTATTGAGTTTCAAACATTACAAAATGCTTTATATGTATAATAAAATGTAATCAAATTTAAGGAATATAATAAAATGTGTATAATATATACATATTTGCTTGTACTGTGATGTAAACAGTATGTGTTTACAGCACTCACACCGAGCAACATCTAGTTGATGAAATATTATGACTTTCTATAATTTTTTATAAAATGTTATTTACATTCATTACGTTTTCTGGCCTGGAATTCACACTTCAAAATGTTCAGATATGTGCAGATTTTTTTCTTGTCTGTAAAAACCTGGATCAGTATTGTGCATTAAACTGGGCAATGTACTGTGCAAAATAGGTAGAATAAAATATAAATGTGCATTGAATTAAAAGCTCAATTGTCTCTGGATAATGTTATGAATAATGATATATACAAGAGTAAAAAATATTTACAAGAGTCTTTATGTAAAAAAAAAGTCTTTACGTAATGCAATATTTAGCCAGAATGGGGTTCATACGTGGACAAAATATATATTCCACCTTTGTAATCAAGTTTCATCGTTAACAAAACACAAAAATCAAGTCAGAAGTTTAAAAAGTTACGACCAAAAAAAAATAAAAAAAAGTTATCCACCAAACACGTGAATAACAATCGGTCATTTCCCGCCTTTCTGACGTCATCGCGCTCAACGCGGCCCGCACCCGCCGTGACTTTCCCCGCGTTCCTCTCCAAGCGTCGACCAATGGAAAGACGTCATCTTAACTGACGTCCCGGCGCGCCAATCACGGCGAGCGCGTCGTCTCATTCGCGAGCGTCGTCCAATCGGCGACGCCGGGAGAGAACATGACGAGCCAATCGCGTCCGCCCGCCCATGTCGGCTGGTGTCAGAGGTCGCTTCCCCTGCCGGTCTCGTCGCCGCTCTCTTTCTGAACGCAGCAGTCATGGCGGAGCAGCAGCAGTTCTACCTCTTGCTGAGCAACCTGATGAGCCCGGACAACGCCGTGAGGAAGCAGTCGGAGGTGAGAAACCCGGTTCGGTTCGGTTCGGTTCTCGGCTGGATTTGGAGGGGAAACGCGGCGTGTTCGCGCGCTGAAGCGCGGGCCTCGCTCCGGCCCAGCACGTGTGTGACGCGCGCGCTGCTGCTATGCGGCTCCGAGTCGTTCGAGTGAGTCGGTTCCCCCCGCCGCTTCTTCATATCGTTTAATAAACGTTTTCTTGTGTTTATCTGAACGTTTCCCGTCGCGATGTCTGCCGTGTTGTATTTATTTAAGCTTCGCGATTGATGTTGCGCTCTGTTTTTTTTCTGTTCGGTCATAACTCGAATTGAGTCTTTATGTTTGTATGTCTGTCAGAAATACAGCGCGTTGTTTTTTTTTTTAATACGTCAGATGTTCGTGATTAGTTATCGTGCGATAAATATAAAATAAATACACGATGTGGCCAAAAGTGCGTTTAGTTGCGGTTAAAGAAAGCGGCATGCGTTTGGCCAGTCGGGCAGAGTGACTCGTTCAAAGGAACCGACTCCGACGATTCATTAGCGCGAGCTGCGTATCAACGGGGCCTAACTATCGTTTAAACCCGGTTCGCATGACACGACACACGGGTGCCGGTTCTGTGTGGTTTACGATGTAAACCCGGTTTATCTTCATCGTTAGACGGACGCGTTGCCGGTTTTAATCTCATCTTTTGAGCCGCGGTTGGCGTGACGCTGCTAGCCGTGCGCAGGTGTTGCTAAGCTCGGCTTGATCTGCTCGGTTGGGTCGGTGTGTCGGCGTCCCCGTTAAATGTTCAACGTGTGTGTGGTTTGCTCGCTTTAAACGATCACTTTTGCGGCTTATATTTAAAGACGTGGCGGATCAGGTGGAGCCACACATGCAATGGTGGTTTGTATAGGTGAAAACACCCTGCGTGTGGTGCATTGTGTCCACGGCAAACAATGAAATCAAACAGCATTTCTCCGATGAATGATGAATATTTTAAAGCTGATTGTCGCTTCTGTCGTGGCGTGTCTTGAATTTCAGCCATTGCACAGTAACTTTACACCCATCTTCACAAGAGGAGGCGAGCATATCACAAAGACGCCCGTGCTCACTCTCATGTCGTGGAAATGGCTTGGATTTGGGTCAGGGATGTGTATTAAACCTGGTGAACTTTGGTCACCTTTCTGGTTTTTTCAGCTGCATGCATCTTGTGAAAAGTAGCCCCGTTTTCGCATTGAAATCTGGGATCTCCATTGGCATGTGTAGGGTGAGCCTTTTGTCATGGAGCTCAGTCCTGTGGATCAGGATGGGTCATCGGGTCTTATCACTGCCATCGGTCAGCACTTTCTTTTATTGTATTACAAAGCACGTCCAGCACGCCACTAATACTCGACAGGATTTGGCCCCCGGGAGTCAGCTGAGGTTTTCCTGTATATGAACTTGCTTTAATAAAGTCTGCCGTATTGAAGTCACCATCCACTTTGACCACTACCGCCGCACACCCACAAATGCTTTGAATTAAAATTCGTCCCACATGCATGTTGTTTACTGACCCTCATGATCCAAACACATTTGTTCTACAAGAGAAAAATGCTTACAGCAGCTTTCCGTTTCATACAACAAAAGTAAATGGAGGCCTGGCTGTCAAGTTCCAAAAAAGCACAAGTTGTAGATTTGACGTTCTGCTTCTGACGTTTCACAGAGATAAAAAGGAACCTGTCTTGCATTCATGGCCTCGTTCTATGATAACTTCACAGCCAAATAATCAAAAACAGGTTTTTATCTTTGTCGAGTCTTTGAAACGTATCCATTGAATACATGCACACGTTTGGTTTCCTTTCTTGGAATACAGCTATGTCAACGTTCCCTATTCACTGTCTGGACATTCCAAACATGTTATGCAAAACCATTTGTCATCGCAATCTGACTCCAGGAATCTCTTTGACTTAAACAATCTGAAGAAGTGACTATTTCTGCCTTCTGAGTCAAAGAGAGGACTGGATCTGCGTTTTTGAGTGCTGCTTTTAAAAGCTGTAGTCGGTCCGACTACAATGTCTTTATACCTATAGTGAAATAATTGTAAAGTACAACCATCCAATAATTTTGTCTTTTACTTTGTCAGGAAACATACGACACCATCCCTGGACAGACGAAGATCACTTTTTTACTGCAGGCCATCCGTGATGCATCAGCCAGTGAGGAGGTAAAAATCTGATTACGGTCGTATGTGCTGTAACTTATTCTGGTTGTTTAAGAGCTTCAGTTTGATTTGAGACGGTGTAAAGCTTATACTGCATAAATAACAGGATGTGCTGTCTGTACACTGCCCGCTACATCTCAGGTTCAGATCCTGTTGTCTCGCAGAAGTTGAGACTCTGTAATTAGTTATTAGTCGGCCCGGGTTCTCCGTTTAATTCACTGTAATGTTTAGACTAGATCTTGTTTACACTAGAATCAAATTTGATTCCTGGAACGATGGGTTGTTTAAGTTGAAACTGCCTCTTGAGCTTTCCAGCAGCTTCCTAAGACTGACTAATAATGTCCCAAAGCTTGTCAAGTTTTACTTGAAGTTTGAAGAAGTTTTACTTGGAGATGGCAAAATTAACTATAGATGCACAATGTGCCTAATTTTGTATGGCCACTGGGTACCGTACCGTACATTAATGTCTTTTCAATAGGTAAAAATTAACCCAGGGTTAACGCGTGTATGAAACCTGACTAGTGGTTAGCCAGGATTAATTGATAACCCAGGGTAAAATATGGGCATGTGAAACCCTGAGGTACTCTACAAGAGTTTCCTCCAATGTATTTCATGTCCCTACATTGCCTGGTGTCACAGTCAGTTCTCCTGACCCAAGATATTTATAGAGGCATGAAATTAGAGCGGGGCGGTGTACCGAGAAAGTTCCTGTGCACCCTTGTGTCCCAAATGGTTGCTTTTTGTCCTAGGTGACTTTGCATAACAACAGGCTTAAGCCATGACTGTACAAAATAGCATGATGTCTTGTCTTGTGTTGGGTCTTGCTTCAGTTGTTTTTAAGCCTCAACCAATAGGGGGTTTAGCTGTGGACAGTGTGTTGCAGTTTTTATGGCTCATTCCTGCAGCTTACCTGCATTCTCTCCATCTGGTCTGGGACGCTGCAGTTACTTGTCCACATTGTGCTCAAATTTGTTTTAGATGGTCTTTATGATGATCACCCTTCATAGTGCAAAGTTGTTCTGGCTGCATCAACATATCTGCTTTTTCTGCTCAGGTGAAGCAGATGGCAGCTGTGCTGTTGAGAAGACTGCTGTCATCATCCTTTGAGGAGACTTACCCCAGCATGGCCCTCGACATGCAGACGGCTGTCAAGACAGAGCTGCTTGCCGGAATCCAGTCAGAATGTTCCTCCAACATCCGCAAAAAGATCTGTGACATCGCTGCCGAGCTCGCTCGCAATCTCATTGGTTGGTTTATGCTTCATCAGTGTATAAATATTGTTGCGGTGCTTTGGTGGTAGAAGTGACCTAATGGCTTCCGTTTCATTTCAAGATGATGATGGAAACAATCAGTGGCCCGAGGTTTTGAAGTTTCTCTTCGATTCTGTGAACTCGCAGGATGTCGGCCTCAGAGAAGCGGCGCTGCATATTTTCTGGTAACTGTCTCCATTTAAGGTTCTTTGGTATTGCATTGTACCCACAGCTTTGCACCAAAATGTACTGAGGCAGTAATCAACAACAAAAACTAAGCGTTTGCCTTTGGTTTAGCTTATTTGGTTTTAGTGAATTGTTTAACATTTTAAAAGTTGCTTACTTAACCCCAACTTAGTTACTTTATACAGTTACTTATACAGTTCTCATTTAGTGAAGTGGCTTTTGATGTGTTTGTTTCAGGAACTTTCCAGGTATCTTTGGTAATCAGCAGCAGCATTACCTGGAGGTCATCAAGCGTATGTTGGTGCAGTGCATGCAGGATCAGGACAACCCGCAGGTCTGTGCTGGCGCATTTATATCACATTCTTATTTAAACACGTTTGATATTCTTGTATGACTTCCATCCTCTGACACAGACACACACACTCGTTCTTTTTCAGATTCGAACCCTGTCGGCACGTGCAGCTGCATCTTTCATCCTGTCCAATGAGGGCAACACTGCCCTGCTGAAACACTTCTCAGACCTTCTCCCCGGCATCTTGCAGGTGGCGTCTTGCGCTTATTTTCTGCACCAAATGTTGTAGTTATGGACTTGCCATATTTGATCACTGGGACCAGAGGTTGTCTTGTTTTTCTTATGGCTTTGAGAGGTTCCTATGATTGCTTCTTTTGGGCCACTGTTAATTTCAATTTGTAATGATTTTCATAAAGTCAAACATGTATATAAAATAAAATGTTGATTATCTGCATGCATCAAGAATGCAACAGCTGTTTGACTATTGTAAGGACTGATGCCCTTGTGAACATTTGTATTAATTTTCAATATTCCTTAATGTCTGAATTTTTTTCTCCCATCAGGCAGTAAATGAATCTTGTTACCGCGGTGACGACTCTGTGCTGAAATCATTGGTCGAGATTGCAGACACTGCCCCCAAATACTTGAGGCCCAACCTGGAGGCCACACTCCAGCTCAGCCTAAAGGTGCCAACATATAAACCTCTTGTATCTAATGATCTGAAGCCAAACTAATGGAGCTTTCAGGGTTAGTATCTAAACTAGTTTAGTCCATGTTGATTCACCGCATCTCCTCGAACGGGTTGTAAAATGAATGCCTTTCGCTCAAGTTGTGCCTGGTGATTCCTTGAGACAGCTCATCCGTGCTGGTCCTTGAGGTCGATTTTGACAGGCACGCATTGATTTCTGCGATTAATGCTTGGAAGTTGCTGTTTCTGTGCGGCTTCCACAGCCTGGTTGCAGAAACACACCATGATTCTTGTGTAAGTAGAATAAGATTAGGCGCTTGCACTGAGATTCAGACATGACTTGTTAACGTTATCCTTACAGTGAAATTAGTCACAGCTAGGGCTGCAATTAAAAATCATTAATCAAAATCTTTCATTTTTGATTAAGTTGATCATTTATCAATTTAAAGAGTTTGTTTTTTTGATCAGTCGATTAGTTCTTCAGTTAATTTAACAACAAAAATAACCTTAGCTTAAGCCATTAAGTTAATCCATTAAAATCTAATGGTTTATTCAAACTTTTCTTTCAAACAATACTTAAAATCTAAAAAAAAAAGAAACACAGTAGCTGTTTAGTTTCCGGAGGTTGTGGCTTTAGGCTCTTATGGGACATTTACATTTATGCTTTTGCCAGAAGCTTTTATCCAAAGTGACTTAGTGCATTCAGATTATACATTTGATCAGAATGTGTGTTTTATGGAAAATGAACCCACAACCTTTGTGCTGCTAACTTGGCCTACCAACTGAGCTACAGGAACACTTAAGTAGCATTTAGGAGACTGAGAAACGTTAGAAGACCCTCTCTCCTTTTTACTGCAGTTATGTGGTGATACGAATCTGACGAACATGCAGAGGCAGCTGGCTCTGGAGGTGATTGTCACACTGTCAGAGACCGCGGCTGCAATGCTCCGAAAACACACCAACATCGTCGCTCAGAGCGGTGAGAGAACCTGTCAAACTTCTGCACTTTTGTTATTGTTGGGCTGCGTGATTGTGTGTGTGTGTGTGTGTGTGTATAGAGATTTGTATGAAAAACATTAGATCTGCTGTATTTACACCAAAACAAGTTACATTTGATTCTCAATGTGCAGGAACGTTTAACACACTCTTGTAAATGTTTTAGTCCCTCAGATGTTAAGTATGATGGTGGATCTGGAGGAGGATGAAGACTGGGCCATGGCTGATGAACTAGAGGATGATGACTTTGACAGGTCTATTGAGATGCATTCTAATATCTATGCTTCATCTCTCCTGTCTGTAGCTATTATTACTGACTATTTGGAGCAGGCTTCTCATCAGGCGTGTTTCTACAATGCCATAAATGTTGCCTGAAACCTTTAAACGCCTGTCACTAGTGACCTATGATTGTTACAGATCATTAGATCTTTGTGGTTGATTTGACGTTTCCCTCATGTTCAGCAATGCAGTGGCCGGCGAGAGCGCTCTGGACAGAATCGCTTGTGGCCTCGGAGGAAAAATAGTTCTGCCCATGATCAAACAACACATCATGCAAATGTTACAGAACCGTGAGTAAACCCGAGATGTCTACTTGACCTTTGTCTGATGTTGTATAACATTGTGAGAATGTTTGTAAAAATGTCATGCATGTCTAACGGATGGTTTTTTTTTTTTTGCAGCTGATTGGAAGTACAGGCACGCTGGTCTAATGGCTCTGTCTGCTATTGGCGAGGGTTGCCACCAGCAAATGGAGGCCATTCTGAATGAGATTGTCAGCTTTGTGTTGCTCTTCTGTCAGGATCCTGTAAGAAACCGTTTCAATTCCCATAAATCTGTGTAGATGATATGTAGATGCTACAATGAGCCTCTTTGTATACCACACAGCACCCTAGAGTTCGCTATGCCGCCTGCAATGCTATTGGACAGATGGCCACCGACTTTGCGCCCACCTTCCAGAAGAAATTTCACGATAAGGTGTTATTTGCTTACAATTTGTGATTTTAATTGAATGTTTTCAATGTGCCGCAAACTTATCGTCATCGTCTTTATGCAGGTCATCTCAGCTCTCCTGCAGACCATGGAGGATCAGTCAAACCCTCGTGTTCAGGCCCACGCAGCAGCTGCCCTCATCAACTTCACAGAAGACTGTCCTAAAACCCTGCTTATTCCCTACCTAGACAGCCTCGTCCAGCATTTACATGTCATCATGGTCGCCAAACTCCAGGAGGTGCTGTTCTATATCTCGTCAGCTTCATCAGCATTCATTAGTTCTGGTCTAAGTGTTTGTATCCCATGATCCATTGCTGCACTGTTATCAGTTAAAGTCTCTGTATCTTTTTTTTTTTTTTTCTGTTAGGTGAACAAATTAAAAGTGGTGAGATTTAGTTTGATCTGAGTTGAGGTCTATTAAACTTCAATTATGAAAGGAGTGAATCTTCATTGTCCTGAATTTGAATTTTAATTGACCCTTGATTCAGATGTTATTAGAATCTGTTGTGGAGTTGGTGTGCTGAAAACTTCACCAGAATATTCTGCATGTGACATTTTTCTTACTGAGCGTTTGTGTTGTTTTTATTCCTGGTTTGAACTGAATCGCAAAGGCTTTACTGTAGGTTAATTGTTCATTTTGGATTTGCTCATCTAGCTGATCCAGAAAGGTACCAAACTGGTGTTGGAACAGGTCGTAACCTCCATCGCCTCAGTGGCTGACACTGCGGAGGAGAAGTTTGTACCTTACTATGACCTCTTCATGCCCTCCCTCAAGCACATTGTGGAGAATGCGGTTCAAAAGGAGCTCCGCCTACTTAGAGGAAAGACCATCGAATGCATCAGTCTGATTGGTCTGGCTGTTGGCAAAGAGAAGGTGAGTCATTTACATTGCGTTTGGCAGATGCTTTTATCCAGAGCGACTTGCAGTGCATTTACAGTATACAATTTATCAGTACGTTTGTTCCCCTGGGTAACAAACCTTTGCGCTGCTAACAGCTACAGGAACACGGGAGTCTTAAAGTGGCCAATCACAAAACATCATCTGCCGCCCAGCTAGAATATTTGTTCAAAACATTATCACTGTAAAATGTTAATATGCTAATGAACGTGACATCAATTCATTTTCAACACAGTTTGCGTTTACTCTTCTTGGGTGTAATACCAAAAGATTGCCTGGAACTGTTCAGTTCACCAAAACATAGTGGACTGTCACATCATGTGAAAAAGTTAGCCAATGAAAACTTAAAATAACTTATGAATAAATGTATAGCTGCTGTGTAAAGACTGTGATGTATCAAAAGCTTAAAATATAGCTTGACTAGCATAGCAGTTTAGTGTGTGTATAAAATGTATACTTAGAGATTCTAGTATATGCTGTATATATTTGGCCTGTTTAAATCTGTCACCTCACAACTTCTGTGCTTCAGTACCTGTCTGCTGTTTGAGAGCCTGATGTGCGTGTTGGCCCTTGACAGTGTTTTTCTCTCTGTAGTTCATGCCTGATGCTTCTGCTGTGATGCAGTTGCTTCTGAAGACACAGACTGATTTCAATGACCTGGAAGATGATGATCCACAGGTATTGTCAAATCCATCATGTGACGTCCCATTTGAGTGTCTGCTGTAGAGCCTCATTTAACTCTTGCCCTCAGATCTCCTACATGATCTCAGCTTGGGCTCGCATGTGTAAAATTCTGGGGAAGGAGTTTCAGCAGTACCTGCCTGTGGTGATGGGACCCCTCATGAAGACGGCCTCCATCAAGCCTGAAGTGGCTCTCCTGGACAGTAAGAGACCATCAGATTTAACTATCATCACATGTACTTGTTCTATTTGGATGCTGTTCTCAACAGTAGCCAATAAAACAATGCTGTGTTGGAAGATGCCTTGTTTTGGTCCAATTTTGAGTCCTGTGTAGGCAATTGACAGTGAGGCCCCTTGCTAGGGTTTGAAATGAGTGTTCAGCCACTCTAAAGCTCTATGAAAGTTTTCAGCCCGGTGTAACCTTCTCTCTGCTTCTTCAGCCCAGGACATGGAGAACATGTCTGAAGATGATGGCTGGGAGTTTGTGAATCTTGGAGACCAGCAGAGTTTCGGCATCAAGACCGCCGGACTGGAGGAGAAGGCCACAGCCTGCCAGATGCTGGTGAGAAATCTCTCAACCGTCCCAACAAACACTGGTCACCAGGGTTCAAAGTTGACACCTGAGGAGAGAAGTGGCAAAAAAATTGTCTGAAACTGTTCAGTTGGAGAGTGAAGTTTTAATTAACATTAAAAGCCACAGAAAACAATTGAGAAACAATCGTAGATCTTAAAGTTTGATGGAGAAGAGGTAAATAACAAAAGTTTGTCTCAAAATGCACAACCACACTTCTGATTTAATGTGAATTATTTTAGAGGTTTGAGTGAGTGACTGACTTTTTGTTCTTTCCAGGTGTGTTACGCTAAAGAGCTGAAGGAAGGTTTTGTTGAGTACACAGAGCAGGTGGTCAAGCTGATGGTTCCTCTGCTGAAGTTCTACTTCCATGATGATATCCTTCAACATAAACATCGTATAATGCCTTTGAGTCAATCACCATAAACTCATACAGGAAGGGTTACTAGCATAGTGGTCGTGTTGCTGGAGTCGAGCGTCACATTGATTCAGTGCATTCACTCTTTATCCCATGAACGCTTATTCACTTTAGTCCCGTTCACACCAGGAATTATAAAGATAACTGTAACAGTAATTATATTAGTGCTCACGCAAAGATGGAAACGTTGGGTATTGTAAGTTTATGTGCTGCAGTAGCCCTTTGAATTCAAATGGATTTTGATTGGCTCATTGTATCATTCATCATCTGGAAAAAAATTGTTTTGAAAGTTATCCGGAAGATATCATTCATCTGTTTGATTATAGTTCTTGTGTGGAGACTCTGCTATTCTTAAAGCTGTAATCCATAATGTTTGCCTCTCTTTCATCATCTCAGTTTGAAACAAAATTGCAGGTTTCTTTACGCAATTTTTTTTTTTTTTTTTAACTTTTGCAGTTTTAAATGTAGACATTTTAATTTATAAAAAATGGTACTTTGAAGATTTTTGAAGTGGATGGGTTTGATGTTTCTCAGTCGTATATATCTAGGCTTGTACTAAATGTGATATTTGTTAGACTTTATTAGGAATAATTTTTGTCTGGTTCCTTAACGTGGTTTTCACGTGTGCGTGTGGCTGCTGCTGAGTCCATGCCTCTCCTGCTGGAGTGTGCTCGGGTCAGAGGTCCAGAATACCTCACACAGATGTGGCACTTCATGTGTGATGCGCTCATCAAAGCCATTGGAACCGAACCCGACTCCGATGTGCTGTCAGAGATCATGCATTCATTTGCCAAGGTAATTTGCTTCAAGCATTTGTTATGTAAATGGCATGTGATATAACAAACATGACCCATAACAATGGGTTCTTTTTAGAGGATTTAAATTAGTATTTTAGGAAACTGAGTTGATTTTTAGGAAATCACTTAACTGTCAATCTGCATGTTATATATTTTATACTTGGTGTTATACTTCAAAAAAGTTTTCCAGTGAAAATTGTGCATTCTGCTTGAATCACAGTGTATTGAGCTGATGGGAGACGGTTGCCTCAACAACGAGCATTTTGAAGAACTGGGAGGCATTTTGAAAGTCAAATTAGAAGAGCACTTTAAAAACCAGGAGCTCAGACAAGGTGAAGCCACACTGGTACTCTCACGTTCATAAGTGACTGACGGATGTTTCTCATTGGCTGGGAGCAGAGCATGAACTTTGATTCTTGTTTTTGGTAGCTTTGAGTCCATGTCTATTAGCTTTAAAGGCATCTATATGCATTTTAAAATGTGAAGCTTCTCTTGGTAAATGGACTAAAGTTACTCATTTTGTCTGTATACAAAACATTTGTGATCTGTTCACTTGAATATCCCTCCTTAGTACCTAGCAAGTAGCAAATATTAGTCATTTTCATTTGCTGCATTATGTAATTTACTTGAATTTCTTTAAGATCAATGTTTGTTTTAGTCTCCTGCAGTCACTGTTTTAAAGCTGATTGTGTCTGTTCTGCAGCCAAGCGGCAAGATGAAGATTATGATGAACAGGTCGAGGAAACGTTACAGGACGAGGTGAGTCGCTCGTCTGATGCTCTTCAGTGACGTTTTGTTTGTTTCTGTGTTTTTAAATCTCCATGTTTCTCATCTGCGTCTCAGGATGAGAATGACGTCTACATCCTGACCAAAGTGTCGGACATCCTGCACTCCATCTTCAGCAGCTACAGAGAGAAAGTTCTTCCCTGGTTTGAGCAACTGCTGCAGCTGATCGTGAATCTGATCGTGAGTGTGAGGGACAGCAGCGTTGAGTTTATTTTGATTCTCACTGCAGTTATAAACAGACTCTCTGGTGATGTTGTTCCTGACAGTGTCCGCACAGACCTTGGGCAGACAGGCAGTGGGGTTTGTGCATATTTGATGATGTCATCGAACACTGCAGCCCCTCTTCCTTTAAGTATGCCGAGTACTTCCTGCGACCCATGATGCAGTCCCTCTGTGACACCAGCCCTGAGGTCAGGCAAGCAGCTGCCTATGGTGTTGGTGTAATGGCTCAGTTTGGGGGAGAAAACTACAGGCCTGCCTTCGCAGGTGAGACTTGAGTTCAAACCCAGTTCTGACACAAGCTGTCGGTGTTAAAGTCACAACCAATCAGCTTCACCCTTTAGTTTATACTGAGAGTTAGCATGGTACACTGAATTAAACTGTGGCATGTGTTCGGCATTATCTTGCTATGGGCAAGAACGATTTGTCATGTCTTGAGGCAAGGCGTGTTACTTTTGAAACAAGCAGACAGTTTTATTTTCCTGGCGGATAAAGTATTTGGGATTTTTCTGCCCGTTTTGAGTATAACAGCAACCATCCAGAATATCTTGGCAACATCCTAGTAATGACATCAAAATTGTTACAGTTTTCAGGGGCCACACCACCTGTTCTACTAGTGATAGTTTAACAATAACTGTTTAACTGTTATACATATTTATAGTCAGGTTAAATGATGTCATACTTGCTCTTCCAGAGGCTGTCCCACTTCTGGTGGGTGTGATTCAAGCTGCCGACTCGAGAGCAAAAGAAAATGTCAACGCAACAGAGAACTGCATCTCTGCTGTGGGCAAAGTCATGAAGTACCGCCCTGAGTGTGTGAACGTTAATGAAGTCCTTCCTCATTGGCTGTCCTGGCTGCCACTTAATGAAGATAAAGAGGAAGCAGCCCACACATTTAACTATCTTTGTGACCTCATTGAAAGGTGAGAATTCATTGGCTGATAAAACGTAGCTTAGGAGACTGTTGTCATTTGAGTTGTTAACGTGTATTTTCTCGGACAGCAACAATCCAATCGTTCTTGGGCCTGACAATGCAAATCTTCCCAAGATTTTCATCATTATCTCTGATGGTGTTGCAAATGAATCGATCAAAGGTGATGATGGCTGCAGTAAAAGATTGGCTAATGTTATTCGTCAAGTGCAAGTAAGTTGTTGCCAGTCTTCCATCTGTTTATTTGCACTTTTATATGTTTGTTTGTTTGTTTTTTGTTTAAATGTTTTGATCTTTGCATTAAAAGTTAGCATTGTAACCTGATCACACAGAAATGTAACTATGAAGTTTTTGTACGATTACTAAAAAAAGATTAGAAATTAAGCATGACCCCTACACCTAACCATCACTGGGGTGTCTCAAACAGCTCGTATGAGAAGGTATGAATGAGATGGTACAAATTCATACATTAGCCACTGATTTGCTAAAATATAGTTAGGAATTGCCATGAGACTGTGTTGGTCATTACATTCAAACATTTTACAGCTGCTCTGACTGTTTGTTTGGTCAGTTATGGTTCTCTTCAAGATTTAAGATCATGTTTTGGGGTTTGAACTGGCTAACTCTGCTGCGTTGTTTTCAGGTATCTGAAGGACTGTGGACGCAGTGCGTATCAGCTCTGAATGAGACCCAACAGAAGGCTATCCAGGACCTTCTTAACACAGCCTGAGTCGATGAGTGACGCCTTAACCCTGTGTAGAACAGCCCGTCTACTAAGAAAAACTTTACACCTGGAATTCCACATCTAGATTTTCCCCGTTTTTGAGCGAAGGACTGTCATGTGACTTGAGTTAACAGAATATTCAACACAATCTTTTCCACCCCATAAAACAATAGGACAGAGGTTCCGGCATGTGTTGTCTCATTTTGAGAAGGGCCAGCCAGTGACTTCAACAACCCCGTTTTGAGTGAATGCGGGGGCAGGGTGTAGAAAAATTAAGTCATCCATCTTAGATCTTAGAAGTTCTGGTGTGGAAATTGCTTTTTTTGTCCTCTCTTGTGAGGTCAATTAATCTCATATAGTTTTGTTGCAATTTAATGTTTCTGTCGATACTAGTGGAACCGAATTAGGGGTCGGTCCAACCCGTTGTAGGGCCTTTCTTCCAACTTTAGGAGATGGATCAGACTGATATAGTCGTCTGAATGTCGATGAACTGGAGTGTTTGCTGACTTACCAGGTTTTTGTTTGTTTTGTTTAGCACTGGTCCTTGTGGCTGGTTATGATATTTGCGAGAGGAAGGCTGATGTTTGCTCCACTTTTGCTGATGATTTCTGTATGATGGCTAACAGTGTCTGTCATTGGCTCACTCAGTCCATACAATGAAATAAAAATAGGAAAACTGGGTTTGATGTATAGAATATGAAGTCTTAAGCCAGATGGTTCATGGGTCATTACTTGTCCTTGTTGCGTTTGTATATGCAATCTATCCTGGTTAATCATTTTCAACACTTTCAGTATTAAAGCTGCAAGACATGATGATAACTGTTTTAGAATATTCCATTAAAGTTTGCATATGCCGAGAAACTGTAGCTCTGCTGTTTGCTTATTTAAATTTGAGTGGTATGCTTTTCCCAGTTAAAAAAACTGTTGATGTATACCCAATTCAACCCTTCATAAAGGTTGAACAAGTTCCATTACCAAAAAAGGTAGTTTCTGCTGAAATATAGTGCATGTTGCAATAAAAATGCAATACCTTACAGCCAACACACTCCTAGTCATCACTGCTCCACTGATGGATAACACCATTTGGTAGTAGTTCAATGTTATTAAAAGGTTTTTTGAAAGCGGTTTAAAAATCTTTCTGGTTAAGGTTGCCTACAAGATGTCCTTGAAGTGGCTGAGCAAACCCACGGTTTAGTTTAGGGCTGGTTAATGTTCACTATCTGCATGGGTTGATCTTTTGACTGTACCCAAACCTAGTGACCCTTGTCCTTTTCTAAAGATGCTGTCTAGCTCTTGTTTCTCTGATACCCGGATATGCTCGGATATAATCATTTACATGCACAATCCTCAATCCACAAGGAATGTGAAGGGGATTGTGAATATCGTTTCTATAATTGGGAGCCAATCTTAATGTGATCAAATAAAAGTTCCTGCTGAATAAACTAAATCCAAAACCAAAGAAAAGACTGTGTGATCTTTAAGTGAATGCTGATTATAGAATGAGATCTCTTGCTATGATGTTCGACGTTCAACAGCCCAAGATGACTTCAAATGTGGTTTTTAATCGTATTAGTAAAATAATCCTACTAACAATGTGTTCTAGTATGTCAAATAAGTGTTTCTATATGGTTTCCAAATGATTTTATTACAGTAGAAACAACTGTGGTTACTGTTGTAGTTTTAAGTTCATGAGAAAATGTCACTTGTTATAAATATACAGTCCTCTTTAATAATGAAACCGTAAACAGTGGGAATGTATGCAATGAGAAGTGCTGTAGGGTAACTCGAATGAATCATTTACACTCGGTTTTAAGTGATGATTCATTCATTATATAAATACCAGCTCATACAAATATGAGTAGAAGGAATATTTAAGATTTTCTTTATTGATGATGAAATAAATCCACTTTTCTGCTCCTGAAACAAACCTGATTTCTTAACGTTGCTTTTAGGTGCCCTACAGCCTTAAAGAAGTGAAGTGGTGTGTCGATGCACGCCGTTTGATGATCAGATTTTTCGTTTTGTTTGTGATGCATAAATAAAACAATGAAATATTAATGCATGATGTTGTGCATCTTTTCAGATGAGAATCAAACCATTCCTGCATGTTGTCATTTCTGGGTTTGAACAACTCAGAAATCCCATCAGCGATCCAGTAAATCTACAGCCAGGTGGCGCTACAACCGACCCACCGTTCCCCGGCCTGCAGTGCCGGGTCTGGGGGCTGGAGGCAGTGTTTTACACAGGAAAACCGAGCCTGTGCCTTCACTCCGGGATCAATCGCTCAGTCATGGCGATCCGGAGGGCGGAATGCAACAGCGCTTGCCGCGAATAATCGTCGATATACGAATCAGTCGCCATTTCTGTCCCCGCGCTGCGGCTCATATTGAGGACGTGCGGGTTTTACGCACCTTTACGGATTTACGCACATTTATTTCGGGGGTGAAGGTAAGATCGTCGGCTTTTTTTGCTCGGATCTTCGCCGGTTTAACAAGTTACTGCGCGAAGAAAAAGAGTTTGCGCCGATTCTGCGATCGCGGTTCCGCGGTTCCATGATCGTGATCACCATGGTTACACGATTAATCTTCAAACGCGCCGCCGTTGCCACGCGTCATGTTGAATGTTACAATGTTTCCGCTTCACTAACACGGTTTCACCATCCTCATGTTTTCACCTTCATTCACTGTAGTTGCATACGAAGCTTTAACTAAAGAAAACGCGCATTGTGTCACAGATTCTCATATTGAGGTCATTTTGTAAGGGTTGCATTGCTGTTTGACCTTTGCTGAGTTGCTGATGTGCATGCAGAATGGTCTTATAATGTTAGGAGTTACTGTATATGCATAAACCTGCATGGTGCATTATTTGCTATTGGTTTATAACTCGTGCATTTATTATAGTAGAGTATAATGTATGAGAAGAAGACGATTTGGGCTAATTGCATGAATTTCTTTTGCATTGAAGTTGTTATGGATGTTGTATTTTAAGTGGGTGTGGAGTGGAGGTTTGCTGGCAGCAGTTTTAACCTTATGGACTTTGTATGTGACATGAATTCTTGATTCTGGTACCACAGAGACTCTAGTCACTACAGCTTAACCTACTAACATCTAAACTGAGGGATTAGTCGACTAACCTACATCCGCTGTGTACTGTAAGCACACGCCACAGCCTGGATTACTGTAAATCATACACCAAATTTAAACATGTACGTTCATGCGTTTGGTTGTAAGTGTTACACAAAGCAACATACAGTCAGTGTATTCAGAGTAAACGGTTATCGTTTTGTGTGTTTTCTGGGATTGAACCATGACCTTGGTGTTGCAGGCATTTATACGGTTCAATGTTTGGTGACATGCTTCTAGGTGGTTTCTAGGGCATTTATATGTGTCGTGTGTTGTTAGGTTGTTTCTAAGTGGTTTTTTACTGGTCCAAGTCAAGCATACCATCAAGTCTCAGTGATATTAAGGGCCTAGATTAGATCTGGATTGTAATGCACTGTGAAATTTCTTTCACCCTTAAACCAACCACAAGGCATAATTCTTAAGTCTGATGGCTTAGAAAAGTAATAGCACACTTCTCTACAAGCCATGCACAAGTTACAAACCAGAGTTTAATCTTTAGTTATAGCTGGTTTAGTTATAATAATAGTGACACTTGCTCTAATTACACTGTATTTTGAGTGTTGTGCTTTGTTTATGTAGGTCCAGAGTAAGCCCCGACTTTATAAATACAGCTTTCACTGTTCCTGCAGCTCTGTGCCACCAATGCGAAGGTTGTAGGTTCGATTCCCAGAAAACACAAAATTGTATATTATGAATGTACTGTAAGTCACTGTTGATAAATGTGTCTGCCAAATGCATAAATGCAAACAAACTTTAAGAGTAATTCAGGTGTTTTCAAAGCGTTGTCTTGTTTAAAGCTTCAGTGTTGATCATGGGTTCAGATGTCTGTTTCGCAGAACGCCTGCAGTTAACGCCATCCGCTCCAGCGGACACATCCATGGGAAAATTGCATGCAAAAGAGTTGAAAGGCAGGTTAACTAGTTCATTGAGCGTGACTCTGGGAACAGAAGCCACACAGCAACACCTATTGTGCTCTTCCTTTTACATGTTCACTCTCTATTCTCTGTAATGGGTGTGTTTGTTTTTGTTGAACTTGGATAAAAAGATGATTGCCTGATGGGGTTTATACAGAATAACTGTTTGCTTGCCCTGTTTTATCGGGCATATTTTTTCAAACTATGAGCTACAAAAGTACTGCTGTGATACCACGGTAGAATAAGAGTGTCATGTGGTAATACCATGGAACTGGAATTTGTGTTAGTGCAATTTGAAGGTATTGACACTTATTGCCTTGTACTTTAGAATCACTTCCTGTTGGCTTGTTGAATTGTTTATAGCCTCCTTCTCTATTTGCATGTTTCCAAGCTGTGTACTGCTTTGAATCTTGCCCAGTTTGAGGAATATGTGGTGCTTTCACTTCTTTAACTATTATTAACAGTGATAAAACATTTTGCATGAGGTGTTTCCCAACACTGACCAAATATAGAAAGAGGATCTGTCACAAATCACAGCACAGTGTCCCCTTGTTGGGTGAGTTTTTCCTGCCTGTAGCACATTTTTTCTGAGTTTCTCCTCCCATTATAGCACAGTTATATAGCACTGCAACACCCTGACACCGGCATAACAACACCTTAGTGACCACCCACAGCTGCCTAGCAACCACTTAGCAATGCCCTGGCAACAAAACACCTTAGCGTTGTGGGAGTTTTTTTCCAGTACAAAAGTAAAGTAAATTTGGTACAATAATAAGTGTGTATATTCTGGTTTGTGGACATTTGTACAGTTTTTAGCATGTCTCAAGTGAGATTAGAAAAGGATGTGCATGCGGCTATGGGAATATAATCTGTTGTCTTTATGTGTGTGTGTTCTCCTTTGGGAAAGATCGAGTTGCTTATATGAAGGTATACTGAGATTGTATTACCAAATACTGTAGTGGAAGAAAATCCGTTGTGTTTAGTCTGTACCTGCAAACAGGTTGAGAAACCTGCTCAACCTGTAACTAGTGCAGAATTGATTGTTTGTGTTTGCTGGAACCGTAAACCAGCATTAAGACATTGTGAAATCCTAGCTGTACCCAACAATGACAAAATGCCGTATTCAATTTGGTGCTTATTGCAGTTTATTTTAAATGATTTATCCATGCATTTCACTATTTTTCTTTAATTTAGGTGCCCTCGTATTCTTTAATCAAAATCTGAAAATTTACTTCCCATCTGAAATGGCAGACCTTCTCTGATGATGTCAGTCTGATGCTTTGGGCGGGGCCAGAGTCGTTAACCACTCCCCTCTAACGGTAGTCTTTTGTGAGCTTTGAAACGCCTACTATTCCCAGTGGAAAAACAAGCCACAGCTTCATTTTTTTCTGTTTCACTGTCAATTTTGTCAGAATGCAGTAAAGTCGGTTGCAACTTCTGGTTCACACGTACCTTAAATGCGATTAGAGTAGTTTCACAATCTTTCTTTGTCTCGACTCTTGAGTATGACTTTTTAAAAGGTAGAGATGTACTGACAAATGTACAAAGAAAAATGTCATTAAATTTGATAATTGTTTCATTTCTGTGAGCTGTATCGCCCAGCCCAACTTATTTTTATATGTTCTGCTGGCAGTCAAGAGGAACTGAAGGAATGGAAGAACTAAAGATAGCTCTGAAAAGACAAAAGATAATTAGCCCACATTTATCATAATGTTTCTGTAAGTGAACTGAATTGGCTCTAGTTTGAATGGAAATCTTGTTCTGTATTTCTTTAGAAGTCTTTATGGAAACAACAGTGTGTTCAAGCTTTTTGTTTGTTTCCATTGTTGGGATCATCAGTCTGTGTTTAATTAGAGGCTGGGCCGGTGAAGTGAAGGGTTATAGACATTAAGTAGTTAACACACAAATTAAAGCTCTGCTCTGCTCTGAACACTCGGGGTTTGGGCGGGTAATGAAACTGCCAGCCGGGGGATTAAAGGTCCCAGAGGAGCTGCTTCTCAATTACTCATTCAGTTTAAATGTGTGTAACCAGTAACTTCGGCCCTGGACAGAAAAGAATGGGCCCTTTATTCTTGTGTTTGTGCTAGTGGACCGGCCCCTGGCCACGGAGAGAGCCTGTTGGCCTTTTTCTATCTTTGTCGTCTCTAACAATCATTTTCTCCTGCTTTTCGCCTTGATTTCTCCCTCATTTCTTTTGTTGACATCGATTTGACTTTTGTTTGTTGTACTCGATAAACAGCCTGATTAACATATCGCTAGATATCACATTGGGCATTTCAAAACAAACAATGGCCGACACTATTTAGATTCTGTTTCCACAGTCTTTATCACTTTATCGGCCTCTGTCATACAAAATGCCAAACAACAGATGAAAATCAATAGCAGAATGATGCTTCCTTCATCATCTTCCATCACGAGAAAGCTCAAATCACAGAATTACTATCTTTCTGTTTGCTGTATGAATGCCACGTTCTCCTTGTTCACTGGTCATCAAAGCCTGTTGATGGATGATAAGCTCTATTGATTAGCTCCGAGCAAATTAACATCAAATCCACTCGATGTACTGTCAGTATCCCATAATGCAACAAGATAGGCTACTGGCCTCAGGAGCTTTCACAGATTTTAGGGAATGAACTAGCATCGACAAAAGCAGTCTGTGGGGTCGGCTCATGTTGGCTGCATCTGGGTCCAAAATTGCCCCTACACACCAAATTGACAATGGCCTGGATCGACTGGAGATCTACTGGAAGAGGTCAACAAGGTTCCTGATCAATTATGTATGATAGTACTACTGCTCGACTCGGAACGACATGGAATTTATAGTTAAATTAGGGAAGTCCGATGGAATTTCAGAGTTTAATGCAGAGATACAGAATTCCCCCTGTGATGTTTAACCTGTTGAGACTTGTCTCTGCATCTGTGTGCCGGTGATGAAGGGAATTCTTTGGGAATGTTTAGTGTCTGGCTCTGAGATTAAATCAGTGGAGGTATGTGCGCAATCTCTCAACAGAATGTGTGGTGAGTTTTTTTTTACTATTGCTTTTGTTAGAGTTAGAGATTTGGTTAAATCACAAACCCTTGTTTTGCACCTTGCTACAGTTCACGATATGAAGTCAGACCCTGAACCACGGGTGACTTGGCCTGGAGAGGTGCAGTGTTGCTTTAAGATCCTAAACGTACAAATTTTTAGACAGCTGATGAAATGACGATGAAATTAGCAAGTAAAATCCCACAGAATAACATGGAGAGGGATCTGAGGTGTATCTAGTAACCACCTGTACCTGTAGTCCAGGGTCTGACTTCATATCATGATAAGCTCTTCAGTTTCTTAGCATCTGAATCCCTGTAGCTGAGTTTGTTTTGAACTGAGGGAATGGCTACTGTACGTCATGTTTTTCTTGAAGTGTGCTTCTGGGGCATCTGCTAAGGAAATGAGAGGGTCATCTCCATGGCAACCACTTTATGTTGTTATAGCAGTATTTCTGCAGTGGATAATTGGTCTGAAGATAAGAGACCTCACGCGCTCTCTCATTCACTCTTTCACTCTTCTCTGTTTCTCTCTCTCTCTCATCTCCATGTCTCTTCCGTCTCTGTTTTTTTTCTCTCTCTCGCTCTCTCACTCCCTCGCTCTTTCTTTCTTTCTCTCTGTCTCTGATAGAGATTTTACACATGAAAGGGGATGTTGAACATGCGGTGAGGTGTGTAATTTTCCTCGGGTTGTGACGTGCTGTGTTGTACGACTGTATCAGCTGTAGCCTGCGGCTTGGCCCATTTTCTGCCTGTGTTCTGTTATTTCCATGGCAACTCCAGTGTGGCGAGTGATGTGAACGGTTCAGTGGCTCATACTGATGTCTGTGGTTCATAGGATGAATGCACAATATTTCTGCAATATTGCACAGGTTTGAATGTTGCTAATTATCGCAGGCATTTCAATGTAATGACAACCAATAAGTCATTGAGCAAATAAACAGAACAGAAAAAACATGTTTTTTATATGAATGGGACATGTTTGGTGGCGTTTACTCTTCTGTGGGACTAATGTAATTGGAGAGACATGTATAATTTAGACCCTTTAGATGCCAGGCAGCAGTTTTAACCATCAGACATGTCTGCTTGACTGCCTTCATTTTTAAAAGGCTTTGAATAAGTGGAAGATGTTTCTGAAGGAGGTTTAGATGCCCGCTTGCAAAATTACTTTTCATTTAATTGTCAGCTTCTCTTATTTATGCATTTGGCAGATGCTTTTATCCAAAGCGACTCAAAGAGCTGTCGGGTTGGATAAGACGTTGTTTGCACCTCATGGAATAAATGGATATTTTTTTCAAGAAAGCTATTTTATCACACGCTCCAAAACACTCACCTAGGCACCCTCCATTAACAGACAGACATAGATTGAAACCGTTTGCAGTGTTAATAATCCGTTTATTATTTTTGCTGCAAAATACTAGATTAAATCATTTAAGGGTTAGAAATCCCCAGGTTTAATGCTTTCTAAACCTTTTTAATGAGTTGCTGAACCCATAAACCCTGCATATTTGAGATGGAAGGCCTGTTGTTTGTTTTTCAGCCTTCACAGCAGAATTAAAGACTTTGTCGAGGTCATGAGATGAGATTCATTGTTGTGTTTCTGTCAGCATTGTGTGAGCACAGTATCGTATCACAGTATCACTGTTTAGAGCAAACATGCAGTCCTGCCCACCATAGATCAAGGGGTGGCCGTTCATAATGCCTGATTAAAAATGCCTGTCACTCCTATTGTAGCTAATCATGTATTTGTAGATTATTTAACTGCCCTGATATGGCATATGTCATAACATAGTCTCTTAGTCTCTGTGTTATCCTACTTAAAAACATTATAAAACATTATAAAGCATTCATAATTATAACATTAAAACCTTTGAGAACTGGATTTTTAGAGACATTTCTTAATATGTGTTTGAATCTGTTTCTAAAAGGTTTTTAAATCTTTCCTGTGCCCAGGGTTTGTGTCAGAATGGTGGAGCCAGAGGAGCGGCCCTCGGTGGCAGGCCAGAGGCTCGGGGCCCCTGAGAGCTTGGGCATCAGCACTCTGGAGCCCGGCCAGCGGCCCCCCAGCATGCCCCCCGGCAGACAAGTCTCCATCCGCGTGCAGATGCTGGACGATACTCAGGAAGTCTTCGAAGTTTCGGTACGTCACTGTTTGCTTTTGTTTTGTTTCACAAATCGAACCAAAAAAAATCAGGCCACTGTTTAAAGTGGCATACTGTCCTACTACTTACTCTGCAGCATGTATATTGTACACCGCATGCAGATTTTGTGTTTTCATTTAAATATTAGACAGTATTTAGACAGTGTATTTAGTGTGATCTGGTTTTGTGTGCTGCTGCAGGCCAGCAACTAAAGCGACTGCTGTCTTTTCCGCAAGTTTAGACTCTGTTGTGCTCACTTGCCCTCCCTTTTCGTCCCTTCAGTTCCCTGGGGAATCGTAATGTTGTTGAAAAGCTTAGCCTTGTTCACTAATGAGAAAATGCCCTCATTGATCGGCACCATGGGAGCCGTAAGCTCCTCAGGCATGTTGGGAAACTGGAGGAAAGAAAATAACTTCTCAGATTCCTGCAGCAGGGAACTCTTCTGAAGGATCTATTAGACACAAACTGAGGACCTCCTTTAGAAGATCAGTGGACGTATGGAGGGCGTGCTTCTTTTGTTACCTGCATCTTTGTGATGTGTTTGTGAAATCCATCCAGGTCATTGGAGACACACCCAACTCTGCTGTGATGCCCAGAGGGCACATTGTTGACGGTCAGGCGACACCCGATGCAAATTTAGCGTCTTTTTTTAAAGACAGATACGGCCTGATAAAGCACCGTGCTGTACTATCCAGCGAACAGGGAACATTGGCTCTCAAAGTTATCAAAAATTGTTCTTGCTGTAATGTTAGTACAACAGTTTTTTTTGTCAAAAACGTTATTACGTTGTTAGTGGATCATTTAAAAATTGTTACAAAATTATAAAAGTTATAACCAAGCAATGACATAAATGATATAAAATAACACCGTTTTTAAATGTTCTTAAAATATTCAAAATAGCGTTTTTAAGATTTTTGTTACTTAATTGAAACGTTAAGGAAACGTTCTTACAAATTGTTAGCTGGGTGTAAGCATCTGTGTTGTGAAATGCCTGCAGGTAGTCCAGCAAATGCTGTCAGTCTCTCTTAAATTGATTTCTGGATTTCCTGAGGCGATCAATCTCCATCCAGCCGTGACACCTGAGTGGTGGAGAATGAATCTCCTGCAGCGTTTCATATGTTTCTCATGGTCATAACGTGTGACAGTTCTGCTGGTGTGGTTTGTGCTTACAAGTGCTGGAATAATTTCTTTAAGTGATCAACAGCACCACTAGTTAATTTGGATTCATGCTGGTTGAAACACATGTCTGCTTATGCATGCCTGTTTTTATCATTTAAAGGCAGGGTAGGTGATTTTTTTTTTCCTAGAAACATTTTTTTGTTATGCTGGTTGAAACTCTCATCACATCCTGATAGTGATCACTTAGTAAAGTGATTTAAATATATTTACATATATTTATATATATACGCATATTTTTATGTTTTGTGGAAGGTGCGGGACCCTAAAATGTTTGTCCAACCAATGCATTCGGTCCAAATGCAATGATAGGATGTCTGTCTACTCGCCTGTCAGACTATGTATTTGCATACCTCTGCGCACTGTTGGAGGAGGCATGGCTTTGGAGAGCGCTGTACAATGTAGTAAAAATGCTGGATGTATTTTAATACATCTCACATCGCTTGTCTCATACATTAGTCAAAATGGCTTCAACATAATAAGCCATTGTATCTGTGTGTCTTGTTTAAAGCCGCGAGACACAGGCCGTCGCTTATGTTTGTATTCATAGCTAAAGAAAGAGCCTCTTTTCTTTATTTTCCCAGTGAAAGACTCAAACAGCAGCTTTCCAGCTCAGCTTTAAAACATCCACATCTCTCCAAACTCAATCTGACAGTCTGTGACCTCCATCACCTGCTGTGGTGCACGTCCTCTTTTCACAAGAATAAGTCATGAAATGATAAAAAATGGATAAAGGAGCGCCCTCACACCATATCTCCCCCATATCTGATCCCAAGAGCCCAAGCTGTACATTTACATTTACATTTACGCATTTGGCAGACGCTTTTATCCAAAGCGACTTACAGTACATTGAAGTTATACATTTTCTTAGTACATGTACTCCCTGGGAATCGAACCCACAACCGCTTGTGCTGCTAACGCAATGCTCAACCACTGAGCTACAGGAGTACAGTAGCTGTAGCTGTAGCTGTAGCTGTAGATGTGATGGGGTGAGAGTTGGTCTTTACTTATTTCATGTACAATCTTTTATTTAAAGCTGTAATTTGTTACTTTTGTGGTTAAAAATAAACAAAAATCAGTTATTGAGCAAGTAGATGACTGATCAGCAAACACAATCTGCTTACTTTTAATAGCTTATAATACTGATTTATCATTTGAGCTGTCGAGTCTGATTTTCCAGAAGATGACAGTTTGACTTCATCTGACTTTAACATATGTAAGTAAAAGTATGTAAAGTAACCTGAAATTTTATGTTCCAAACAGAGATGGCGGTAAAGAGGCGAAAGTTATGGTTTGCAGCTTTAAAATCATCATGGAATGGCATTCAAAAATGATTTTGCTTCCATTATTTGTTGTATTATAACCAGAAAAGGATCATATTCAGGGAGAAAAATAAATATAGAGCAGGATGTTTTTTTTTTTGCTGTTATTATCATAATTTGTATTTACATTAATGTTTCTTCACACACACTTTTTTGGAATAATGTGCCTGTTATATTGTATACACACATACTGTTAAATTGTATACCTTGAATGTACTGTAACTTGCTTTGGATTAAAGCGTCTGCCAAATGCGTAAATGTAAGTAAAATAAATGAGACTAGTTTTGATTTTATATTGACCTGCATAAATAAACAGTTTGGACAACTGTGGAACAAGCTGAGCTTCAGTATTATTCAGCTGTTCATTGATATGCTAAACACTGAGGAAATTATCTTCTCATGTCACTGTACATACAACATCTCTAGATCAGTGTTGAACCGAGAGCAAAGGAACTTCTCAGAAACATTTAGATAAAAGGTTTGATGTTTCCAGTGTTTGATCTGTGTTTGAGGAGCTTGTTGGCTGAACTTCTGTAGTCACATGTTAGAAGAACATTCCTGAATTGAAAAGGGCCGATTTCCCAAACACACATTAGGGATGTGTTTGGGAAACCTGTCACCATCACTGTATCTGCAGTTTTCGGTGGGTGAGGTAATGACACTTCACCTGTCAGTAAGAATCATCAGCTCATGAATAATTTTTTAGAATTGTGCGTGAATCTCAACTTTTCTGCATATCACCCCAGAGTGAATATGCATCTAATTCCTTGAAATTGTATGTTAATTTAACCTGTAAAATTGCTCCCAGATGGACTCGTACATTGTTGCTGGAGCACCGAGCGGATCTGTGCTTGTACTACATTCAGGTCTCTTGAGGAGTGTTTACTATAATTGCTTTATTCTCAAAGACAGTAAAAAAGAGTCAAACTGAAAGCAAAGACGCAGTTCTGCAGATGAGGTGGATTTAGGGCTACCCTACGTCTGAAATTATTATAGAATCTTAATAGAGAAATACCTGTACACGACATTATTTTGTTTATCAGATAAAATAGAATGTGACATGCCATGATGCTTATTGCAATAGTATAATATTTCCTGTAAGGTTTCCTGTATTTCCTGTACTGTTGCTTTTTGTACAGTCTACACTTACTGTAGCACACTACAGAACCGTCTCAGTTTTACATACAAGAGTTATTCTCATCTCAATACTTCCCGACCTTTTCTAATATTTTTACACTTCCTGTTTTGGAGTGTCTCTTATTTAATTCTCTATTTTTGTGCTCACGGGCAGTTACAAGCCCACAGTGGAGCAGCGACATATTGTCTGAAGTGGCTTAATGAGGGTGTTTGACAAAACTGCAGCTCTTCCAGAAAGTGTCTCGTCAAACACACAAGCATGCAGTCTGCTTGCGTCGCAGGTTTATATGAGTCAACGTTTAGCCTGACTTTGTTCCTAAAACATTCAACTTTTAAAGAACGTTAGCCAACATTCTGAGAACGTTCCCTGTTAGCAGGTTGGTTACTTTTTAGTTAAAGCTTTGGTTTGTTGAAAAGGACAGAAAATGTTAAGGATTCATAAAACAGAGGGTGTGTCAGTGTTTGGAGTCTGTGGTTGCCTTCTCAATGCAAGAGTATCATTTAGAAATGGAAAAAAAGCAGCATTGTGCGCTTTATTTTTAACAACATACAGGACAACACTTCAGATATTTCTACATATCTTATGAAAATAGTCCAGACTGTGATTTTCATAACTGTATAACTGTAAACTGTGAATGCGAAAAGAACTTAAAATCAACATGTCAAGCAGTTTTCAGACAGTGAAAAGCAGGATTTCTTCTCAGGTTCACAGTGAAGGCTTCTGAAGATATTGGTGGTCTGACAGGAAGTGATGCTGATCTTGGGCCTGGACTCATTGTTCATCCAAAATTAGTTCTCGGGTATTTGCGTATCCAGATCGGCATGCTATCTGAAGGTGTCGTAGGAGCAGCATTATTTACATCCACCCAGCGTAGCGTGTGTCTTACTTCACTGAGTTTCAATTTGAAATTTTTGAGCCGACGTCCTTTCAAAAGCCCCCAAGCTTCACTTTGAGTTTGCTCCATTTCTTACTCAAAGAACTCATTTCTTCAACACAGTCTTCCTGTAGCTCAATTGGTAGAGCGTTGCGTTAGCAGTGCAAAGGTTTGGGTTTGATTCCCAGGAAACACACACACATAGGTAAAATGTATAATTTGTTTGAATGTCCTGCAATAAAAGTGCATAATGCATACAATCTGCAAAAGCATACATGTTATTTAATACTTTTAGGACATTTTTGGCCTAACATATTTTTAGCCAAAAGGTAGATTTTCAATAATGCAACCCTAGTGGTTTGGTTATAGTACTGCAATGAACTCACTGTTTGAAGATGTTATTTAGGTGTTTGTAACCCCAACAAACAGTAATATATGTGATGCGTAATATAGAACCTGATGTTTTTCGGATAATTTACTCTTATCTGATGTCTCAGCATGGCACGTGTGCGTTTATTCCCGCGTGTTGTTCACTTTGCCTGGTTCCCTCAGCAGCGATACACAATGGATGCTGTCTCTAGTTATGGCATCTGTCCAGGGCTGTTACCTGATCATCTGGCTGTGTGTTTGTGGTTATGTAGACAGCAGGCGCTCGGAGAGGAAACCTCTGTACCCGCAGCATCTTACCGCTTTAATAATTCACATGGGCAAAGGTACATCTGATATTACGCAGGTAAGGGTCACTTCCTGTCAGACGAAAACATTTACTGAGGTACACAGAGGGTTTGAGTGTTAGTACACACACGAAAACATGGTTTCTGTGGAAATAAACAAGCTCTTTGGTAGTGTAAAAACAGCTTGTAGAGAGAACACAGTAGCTTAAACAGTTTGCTAGATAACAATAAATTTACTTACTGTTTATACATAGTCGTTTTTTTTACAATTGTAGTTTTTACTATTAATTGCTTACAGTAAGACCAGAAATGTTAAGACAGTAAATATGCTCAGTTTCGAACTATTAAATGACAATATTATGAAAACAGGTGTTAGAAAAAATACAAACGTGCAACAGTATTATTGTAGTGCATTGTATAAATTGAACGAAAATGACGATGATTACCCAGCTAACAATTTTAGGGTTGTAAAAATAGGGATGTGGAAAAAAAACATTTTCATTAGATAACAAAAATGTTAAAATGTTATTTTGAATATTCTAGGAACGTTCAAAGCGTCTAGTTGTTTAGATGCAGTTTTTAGCGTTATTGGTTATGAAAACGTTATTTAATGTAACGTTTTTAAAACATTCACGTTTTAAAAACTATCATGTTACAAAACTATCTACTAATGTTACTACAACAATATTTTTGAGAATTTTAAAATAACTTTTAGAGAGCGTTGGCTAACGTTCCCTGTTAGCTGGGTAGCTGCACGATTTTTACCCCTAGCTGTACGTTTGTAACCCTGAAGATCTTTCATAAACAAAAAACACGTTGCACTCCCACTTGCCCCCTGAATGCGGTTCAGTGGGAGGGGCAGTTATCCATGAATTAGTCAGCTTAGACCCCTGCTGCGACTCCCCAAGGAGCTGGCAGACTGTGTTTGCCGTCCCCTGCTTCCACCTCTTGGGAAATAAATGAGGGATGTGACCGTATGCCATGTGGGTTATTGTCGACACCCCCTTCTAAAGCCCTTCCCAAAAATGTCTTGAAATTGCTCCTCAATTGTAGGGTGGTTAGTGCATGCTAGGTTGGGCTGGCTGTGACAGCGTAATGCTTCGTTCTCTGCAAATGGATAATATCTCATCTGTTTGGCGTCTGTTCATCCGTTATTCTTATCCTTGCTGACATTTTGGATTTATCTTGCCGAACGGTTGCTAGATACTTGTGTCATTAATTTCTCAAAAGTAAAATCATCCCACGTTGGCTAATGTTCTTAAAAGTTCTTTCAAAGTTACCAAAGTATGTTCTTGCAGTAACGTTAGTGGAATTTTTTTAATGTTATATATCATACGTGTCAAAAACGTTACTTTCAATTTTAAAAACATTACATATTTAAAAAATGTTTGAATAATGTTCTAAAATCTTAAAAAACTGGAAGCTCCTAGACCTCCTTTCAAAATAACATTTTTACAATTTTGTTACTTAAAAGGAACATGTTATTATAGCCTAAAATTGTTAGCTAGGATGAACCCTTGCAATGTGATTCTGTAAGTCATGAGGTGATTCTAAATGTCTGTTTTCTGTGAAAAATGTGAAATTATTCATTTAAATAGCTATTTTGATGAGCCATGAGAGGTTAAAAACTAAGTACCACTATCATGGCATACATTTCCAACTTAACTCTCAAAAAAAATGTTATCGATACCAAACCCGCCACCTCATTACACTTAAGCTAACGTAATGCAAGCGGCTTTGTGGCGGCTAATGATGGAAAAGCATGTTTTCGGGTGAATCTTTGATGCATAATACAGCACTGTGCTCTCATGAATTCACATTTCAGTTCTGCTGGGGAGGAGAAGCCTGAGGCTAATCCTCTAAACAATCCCACAATCCTGTCTGCTTCCTGCTCCTCCAATCTGCCAGTATTTCCTCTTACAGGATCACTGCAGGCCGGGTCACTGTTGACACTGGATGGAGCGTGCTCATGCATTTACGACTACAATTAATCCTCGCGATGGGTTGGAAATGTATGAGTTTTCTGTAGCAAACGTTTATGATCTGTTGTTTTGAATAGCATACCGCAGCAAATTAGCAGACTGAGAGTAGCAAACGTTTATTGCAGAAGAGCATTTAGTGATGTACACTGCATGCTATGCATGTACAAATGCAAATGCCTGGTTACCTTTAAAAGTACGTGCCATTAAATGTGAATTACAACGTTAATATTCGGGTTGCTAGCTTGGCAGTTTAACTACCCTTAACTGGCTCAGCAGGATTCTCATCACGCTGTTCCTCTGCTGTAACAGTGATGAACCTGAAAGAGAAAACGGCCTGATTTTATTGCAGTAGCAACTGTGGTATTTTAGTGGAAATCACTTGCGGTTACCATGGTCAGTTTTGAAGAAACAGAATTTTGATTTGTGTCGTCTTTTTTTTGGATAGTAAAGTAGAGATCTTGCAGACTGACAGAAGCAGTTAGCACAAGCATGTTTGGTGTTCACACTGCATCCGCTCCAGAGATGAACAATGGGATTCGGCACCATTGTTTATTTAACCCTTATTAACAATTTCCTTTGTTGTCATTTCAGATTAGCATCCGTCTGGTAGCTTCACTCAGAGTTTCCTGACTGTTCTGTTGCTTTACAGGACACACAGCACGGGAGCTGCACGATATTAAAGAAAAATGCGATAACTTGTTAAATAATGTGACATGCAATATGGTAATGCTTTAAAAAGCATTTTTAAAAAGCAAAGCGTTGCGGTATGCATATTGCGATATGCAAATATGCAGCATTCATACACACATAATAATTCATGTATACAATAATTTTGCTATATTGTGCAGCCATACACAGCTGTATACATCAGACAGACGTGCACTAAAACAGCAGACTGAGGATGTTATTGGTGAGCAGTGCTAATTCAGAGCCGCTCACCTCACGCTGTTGAACTGCAGTTCGGGTAATTGGTGTTTTCCTGCAGTAATCACAGCAGACTGACCATAGTGGCAGCCCCACTCCTCCTAAATCTTTCATCTCTCGGTTAACTCCACAGGAAACATCAACCGACCTATTAAACTCTTGCATGAGACCAGCCCAGTTCCTGAACCTTCTTATTTTTAAAATTGTGCTTTGATAGGTGATTGCTTACTGGTGTAAGTCAAAAAATATGCCCATGTTGTCTGCTGAAAATATTCCGGGGAAATTCTTTGTTATATGCACACAAGAGCGTTTGATTTTTGAAAAAAAATGACCTCAGAAATTAATCTTCCCACAGAAATCTGTTCCCACACAATGAAGTCTCTCTGTAAATGGTCATAACTGGTCATTTCTTTTCCTAGCTGAATATATTGGCTTCTTTCAGCACATCTAAATGAGACGACTGCCCTGCTAGCGAGTCTCTGTCTTTTGAATATATGCAGGAAATGACATGTCGTCTGGATTTGCGTTATCTCCTCCATTACAATGCATGAATGTGTTTGGGTGTGTCTGTGGCTGCATGTCTTTGTCATTCTGTCTTGAAGATGCAGAAGCGTCAGTAAAGCTTTAGGGTAAAGAAGGATCTTTTGGAAAAAAGAGGAAAATAACATGGTAGTTTGAATCATAGCTAAAGGCAACAGGCTAAATTTGACATTTTCTGTTGACTTTCTTAATTCACATTCCTGGCCTTATTGTTAATGATTTATTGGTGCATGATATTCCAAAGGAAAAAAAATATGTTGATATATGTACCGTAATTATTCATCAAAATGTAATCACCTCTGACTCTGACTCCAAAACAACTTTTCTTTTTTCACGAGACACAGAGATTTGATGATTTTCCTGTGTTGCCATACTGAAGGGCGGGTCCAAATAGCCACAGCCTGGCTAAACCATAATTGGCTACTTTCTATTGTTAATGAGTTGCAGGTGGAATTGGGGGAGGGATTCTAAATCTAGAGAGAATTTTATTGGACGAAAGTGTGTGTTCGCCCACGTGTGCAAGATGAGTCCTCAATATTTTTGATAGTTTTTTTTTTAGCCATTTTCTCAGTTTTTGAAGGCATGTATCATACAGAAAACGGCTGTAAATTCAGCAGACACAAAGTAAAAACCACATATTTTTCCTAAGGGTTGCACTTTATTGAAAATCTTGAATTAACGTTGGGTTATTTTTGCCCGTTTCCTCCAGAGTGATTTTCTCCTGCTTTAATAGATGATGTTTCCTGTCTTCAGGCTGAGCCTTTGCTCTGTTTTCCTGTTGTGAACCAAATGTTCTGTTTCTTCATTGTCATTATTTTCTCCAGCTTTCACACATCATTACGTTGAAGCATTTTATGTGGAGATTCTATGTTTGTCTGTGTCCTATATGCTCATGTTACAGCGGTAGATTAATTGCAACCCGGTTTTGAGTCTTTAAAGGCTATAACTTCACCTGTGGGAGTGGGAGATATAGGAAATATATGTGAAAGATATAGGGGACCGTAAAACATCATAGACGACATGTTGCAGGGTCACAGGGGCCACAATAAGGTCCATGTAGACACGCTTTGTGGTTTTAAAGAAGTCGTACATTCATAATTATTACATTTATTGCAAAAGTAGTTCAGTCAGTGTGAAATACCATTTTCATGTTTTCTTTAATGTAATGACTGAATGAACATTAATATTATGCCGTAATATGGGTGTTAATGAACACAGATACAAATGTTTGCAGTGTATTGTGGGGGATTTATCACTCCTACTGAAATCTGCAAACAAATGATTTTTGATTTTTGCATTAATTAGATCAGTAGCCTAAAACAATGACTAACTGTTTTGACTCTTGGTTAATGTTTATTTTAATTTTCACATTCATGTTCATTTTACTAATACCTTACGCTAATATTAAATCAAAAAGATTTGTATCTATTAACATTAGTTAATGCACAACGAACTAACATGTACGAACAATGAACAATTAATTAATGCTATAAAAATATATAGCTCATGTTAGCTAATGCATTATGAATGCTGCTAATGTTAATGAATGGAGTCTTATTGCAGTTAAAATGAAGTGAAGTCTAGGTGATGTCAGCCGAAGTGCAAAGTTTCAGAAGCAGAGCGAATGATGTATGTTTTTATATAGAAATATAATATTTTAATGTTAATTAGGCATGATAATGTGGAGTTATAAAGTGTCAAAGTAAAACAAATGTTATTTCAATTTGCCAAGACTCACTGTGGTACAGCAGCCACGCAGACGCCCAGTTTAACTGTTCCTATGGAAACGGAAGAGATTTTTCTTGTCGAGCCAGTGGTCCACAGTCGTTGCTATTGGAGGATCCTCAAATTTATACAGCCTGCCACACTACCTGTGTGCACACGTGTCAGCAGGGAGGGTTATTAATATTCAGTTTTAGCACACATGTCTGGAAGACAATGTCTGGGTGGTTTCAAAGGTTATTATTCCCACAGGAGTTCGGTTCTTTTCAGGTGGACCTGTTCCTTCTTTGAAGTCATGTGCACTAATGAGCAAAGCAAATCACTGCCATATGTCAGTCAGTCTGCTGGATGTTAAACAGTGTGTTGGCCGATAACATACCGGTTCAGACTTTTGGTGAACTGGCTACTGTAATGAATCACCTGCTATCTTGCAATACCACTTTTAATGCATTAACTATTACCTTGCAAAACAGCAATAGTTGTATTTTGTAACTAACCCTAATCCAACACTTTTCGTTCATCTCCGTAACAGTAAGTTTTATATACTCGAAGTTTGAATAGATAACTGATGTTTAGAGCAGCCCTTCAGTCCGTAACTGTTCCTCTCTAGCGCCATCGCTGTTTGAAACATAAAATTGCAAAAGTGACATTTCATGGGAAATCAGAGCTGGAGCTGCACGCATAAAACACAGATATCACTGTTTCCTGAGAGCGAGCTGAAACATAGAAACATAGTTACTGCATGAATTTCTTTTGAATCCTTCATCCTTCATGAATTATGAATGATGCTCTGGAGCCGTTGATGAATCTGCAATAGAGGAGACTTAATCTACTGGAGGACTTCAACAACACAGTCCATCTAATTCCAGCGCTAGAGCTCCACCACACATTTCTTATATTTTATAAAGCTTGTTTATTCTGATGCACTTTTGAAAGGTGCTGTATGATGCTGTAGAAGAACTATTTTTGGCTCTATGCTTTCATTTTATAAAGGTTCTTTAGACTATGAAAAGGTCAGAAAGAAATGTCCTTCTCTAAGAAAGGTTCTTTAAAGCTCCTTTGACTGAATGATTCTTTGGGGAAGCAAAGGAAGAGAATCCTATGCGTGTTCTCAATAGAGATCTTTATTATTAACGATAAACCCTTTTGAACAAATCCATCATGAGCAATGAGATGATATATTCTTATGTAGAAGCCACAAGTCAGTGTGGTTTTTAACTTCCTTTTAAAAAAATGTTCAATTTATCTTGTAAACCACTGCAAATGATGTATTTGACTCTCCATACACTTTTAAAATAGTTGTATACATCTAAATAATTTTCAAAAAAATACAGATTCTCATGTATAGACCTTGATTTGTAATAATTGATTATATTGTATATTATACTGATTATACTATATGTTGTCATTTGTGATCTGACAACAATTTGCAATGCTTTTTTATACTTGCTTTGAAACAAACTGTGAAATACTGTATTAATATTAATTAATATATATATGATATTACTATATATTAATTATTAATTGAAATATTACTTTGTAGATAGTGACTGGAAAAACCTCCGAAACCAAAGTCACTGAAAAGGTGGCTGCTCTTTTTGCACTCTTTTAAACGTGGTTTAAATCCAAACACACGCTCACATAAGCACAAACACTCCCGTATACAAACCCCCGCTGATAAACACCAGGCGTCACTTTGAGTCGCTGAGGTTGTGCTGAGGTTGTGCTCCTGCAGATGAGGTCTGTACTGTGTTTACCTGAGGAATGTGTTCGAGGTTGAAGTGCCAGCCAAACCATCTGCTAAGTGTCTGTGCTGGGGCGGCCGTGCGAAGGGGCTCGCCTGTTGCAGTCCAGCCAAATACTTTCCAAACGAAACAATCTAGCGTGAAAGTCGAGCTGACGGCTGCACAAATGCTCTATTCACAAACAGAAGGGTTCGTGGTCTCACACGTTTCCTCCACCCCGGCGCTCAGTGATGTCCACCACCAATGGCTTTGCTAAGTTGTTATTTGAGACAGACTATCCTTGAATAATTAAAGAGCTTAATACATGAACATTGAATTTTAATGTTGGTTTTCATGTTTATTAATAGAAGGGAGTATTTGCTTTTCTTGCATACTATATTTGTACTGTAGTATACATAATTTTTTACATATTTTGTGAGATTGACCCGTGTGATGTCTATACTGTACAGTATACAGTATGCTACTGTAATAATTATTTCAGAACTAAAGGCCCAGCTAACAATTTTAGGTTGCAAGAGCGTTTCTGTAACGTTTCCATGAAGTAACAAAAACATTAAAAAGGTCAATTTTAAAGTTCCAGTCCAGTTTTTTAGACGTATTAAAGTTATTTCTTGGTTATACAAATGCTATTCAACCTTTTTAATTCTGTAACGTTTTAAAAAGGGTCACTTACACTTTTAAAGCAGACAGGAAGTGACAGTTTTGCATAGGATCAATGGTTAATGGTTTGAAGCTGTGAAGTAAAACAGAAAGATCTCATTTGACCTCGTGTTCCACTGTGCCAGATCCCGGGGTTCTCCTCAGTGAACGACCCTCTGGTAGAACGTTTGTTTATGAGAGAAGAGAAAGTGTTTCTGTTCAAGAGTCAATGTGTCTCAGACCTTCAGAGTTTCACTGGAACGGGAAAACAGAGTCATTATGTAACAGCTTCATTAATGGTTGCTGTGATACCTTAATGTGGAATTCAACATCAGCACATAACCTGATATATATTAGTTTGTGCTTTTGGAAGTAAATGAGAAACTGTTGTTTTATATTAAATTAAGAATCCTAATGAGGCTCAGACTGCTGATCAGAAGTGAGGTCACATGAGCTTTAAAGCCTTAAATTATGTATAAAATATGTATAAAATATGTAGCCTTGTAGTGTTGTTCTGTGTTTGTGTAGCACCTTGATCCTGGAGAAACGTTGTTTCGTTTCACTGTGTACTTGTATATGGTTGGAATGACAATAAACTCCAATTGACTTGACTTGACTTAAAGATAAAATCACTTGTTGTGTTTAAGGTGTTTGGTTAAAAGAAACGTAGGCAGTCTCGGAGAGGCTAGCAATAGCAAGCTAGCTTTGCATCTGGACCAAATGCAATGATTGGATGAACATTTTATGGTCCTGTGTCTTTATATAAATGTATATAGACCACTTCACTCAGTGATTGCTGTGTAAAGAGACTTTCAACCAGCATAACACAAATGTTTCGTAAAAATTATAACCTTCCCTGTCTTCAGTATTAAAATAATCGAATTGTACCATAATGCTCAACATATAAACCTGAAAACCTCTTATAAACCTGATGAGAGATCATATTTAAATGCATTTAAATGCCCAAATAAGGTTAGTATCAGGTTAGTCTTTCGCTTTTATATTTTACACTAAACATGATTGCAACAGTTATTGCAGATTATTAAAGTCTATGTTTTTTAATATTATAAATATTCAATGCAAGTTAGTAGTTTTCTATTGGACCACTTCAGTTACGTCATTTGTAATGTTTAAAAGGAGAAGTCTGAAATGCTGGTTGGTTGATGGTTAGTTAGAAACGTTATTAAAGTGGACAGTCACTGTTCTGTTAGTTAAATGTTCACTTGTAGTTCTTCATCTTTAACTGAGACTGCTACTGTATCTCCGGCCGATAATATAATCTCTTACTCTCAGCACATGGAGTTCCTCATGTGGTCTCTGTCTCAGTGTAACACCAGCTTCAGGCTTCACACAGATAATGCATCGTTCTGTTAGATCTTCCATTCTGGTCCTCAATTCAAATCACTGGCAGGCCTCATTTGACTCAAATAGCCACAAGTATTTCAGTCCTAAATAATGGAGCCAAATTGGGATATGACAAGCTCTGATTCTTCTGTGTAGTTTGGCAGAGATTTAATGGTTCAGAGTTGGATGTCCCGGCTGAAGTTCTCTCTAAAAGTTCTCTCAGTCATCAAAAATGTTTTGTAGTACTGTTATTAAAACAGTTAATGTTATATATATATATATATATATATATATATATATATATATTCCAAAACGATATAGATTTATATATATATATATATATATATATATATATATATATATATCCAAAACGTTATTAGGTTGTTAGTGGAATGTTTCAAAACATTACAGAATTAAGAAATGTTTGAATACCGCTCTTATAACCGAGCAATAATGTTAATTCAAGCTCTAAAAATCTGGAGTTTTGAACATTCCTAAAACTTTCAAATTAACATATTGAAAGTTGTTACTTTATGGAAATGTTGTGGAAACGTTCTTACAACCTAACATTGTTAGTGGGTGGTCTAAGTTTAAAAAATGACCCAAGCAAAGAAAGCTTCTGTAATGTTTTATTCCTGCATTTATATATGGGTCATGTAAGAAATATCAACTGTGTTTATTGCCATGGTCACTGTACTGTAGCTGACATGAACGTAACTGAACGTATAGAAACCCGTCTCCTATATACGTATAATAAAGCTCAATTCAGATGGATTCAACAAAGCTTTGCTGAAGATATGTCTCTTCAGTTGCAGAATGCAGGGCACAGTAAGTCTCTTGTGACATGCGCTCTCGGCTAAGAAGATTAAGTTGTAGGTCAGATGTTACCTGCTTCGTTTGATTCTTAAGAGGGACTGAAGGAACTGTGAGATCAGTGGTGGTGAAGTTTAATCTCTGCGAGGTCGTGATGACCTCCAGTACTGTCAGATCATGGCCTGTCACGACAGCCTGAGCCCTCAGATTAAACGTTTCTTGAGAAGATAAAGTGTAAGAATTAGAAATCTTCTTCAGACAAAAGAATACTGGTAAATATGGTTTTCTTTGCATTGTGTTGGACTATAAACCTCAAAACCTGTAAAGAGATGCAGAGTTCACATTTTACAACAAATCTATAAAAAAAACCATACGTTTGGTATAAAGAAAATGAAACGTGCATTACATCTGATAATTTCAGTGAAATATGCCTAAGTCACAATGCAGAAAATGTTAATGGCCTTAAAAGTAGCTTTATTTCATGTATGCAAAATGTAATCTGTTAAATCTAAAATAATCTATATAATCTGTTTAGTTACAATGATTTAATAATCTATATAATATAAAGTATAAATCATATACATTTTTCTTTTCATTTTGTGGTGAAGTTTCCTCATTAGTTTCACTTAACAATGTTCTCCAGCTCTCTAACTTTGGGGTCAGTTACTGAGATCTTTGACTGTAAAATGAACTTTCAGTTTCCTTTTCTCAGATGTGTCATATCCAGTTACTCCTGAAGTCTGCTTTAGCATTCTTAAACATCGTCCCCGCACCTCCTCACCTCCCCTCCTCTGCACCTCCTCTTCTCCAGCTCTTATTTCAGACTGCACACTATCTTGGCTCTTGTAGATTATCTAAAGGCTTTGAGACTCTGAAGTCATCACTTAGTTCAGCAGTTGGGTCGACAGCAGCTAGATTTGAGTGCATATCCAGCTAACCATTTTAGGTTATGAGAACATTTCCCTAACGTTTCCATTAAGTTACAAAAACATTAAAAAAAATTATTTTAAAAGTTCTAGAAACATTCAAAGCATCCTGTTTTGTATTCATGTTTTTGCTTGGTTATAAGAACGTCATTCAGATTCTTTAAATTCTGTAACGTTTTTAAAATTGATCTCTAACAACTAAAGAATAACGTTTTAAATACATGATCTATAACATTAAAAACACGTTTGTTACACTACAAATGTTGCACACAGAATGTTTTTGAGAACTTTGAGAGAACTTTCAGAGAATGTAAGCCAAGTGGGAACGTTTCCTGTTAGCTGGGTCTCCTTTTGATGGTGCTCCATACTTCATCTTATTTGATAATGAGGCAATAATGTGTTTTTTTTTACCCACAAGGCTTTTCCATATCTAATCCTTTAACTCCACTTTCGTCGAGAGCGCGGCTTACGTCGCTCTTCTGACGCTCTGCTGTGTTTTTCATTAGCTTTCATTAGCGTAGACATGATTAGCATAACCTCAGCGGCGTGCTGACGACTGCTGCATGTTAATGATCTGACCGTGGCTTTTAATAACGCCCAAACTCAAAATTTAATCAAACGCCGCTCGCCTGTATATACACCCTCCTCCTCACATAGAGACAAAGTGGTGGGTGCGTGAACAGTTCGTCAGATCTTGTTAGGAGGTTCCTCATTATCTTGGTGCTGGGAGTTTATGTCAGTAGCACTGCGTCCGTTAAATTGCCCTGCATTCATTTTATGTGGTTTGACATTTTAATACATTAAAATGCCAGTTCGAAAAATTGAATGGCCTTTTCACACCAGTGTGTTTTTTCTTAGCATGTAATATTGATTATCATAAGTAACATCATCCAGTCCTGCTTTGTGCTTACTTTAGGCCATGTGAATCTTATCAAAACTGATGTCAGGTTTTGTAGACATGATATGGCCCATCATGCTCCTGGAGGGCCAGTGCCCTGCAGAGTTGAGCTCCAACAAACCTGCCTGGAAGTTTCTAATCTGCCCAGTGTGACCCTGACTAGCTGCTTCAGGTGGGTTTGATTAGGGTTGGAGCTAAATTCTGCAGGATGCTGGTCCTCCAGGAGCAGGATCGGACATCCCTGGCCTTTCTGATAGTGTCTGTTTTACTCTGGGTGATTGTGGTTGGACCACAAATCCAGCAGCTGGTGCTAAATAAGATGCTTAACTCTGTTTGGGACATTTGATCTGTTGTGGTTTCGATCGGCATGTTTTTTTTGCCTTGTTCCACTTCATATGCTTGTATAGCTGTTTCATTAAACTGTGTGAAGTATTTCTTTTTCCACTAGCAGAAACAAATCACAAAAAAAATCACACAAAAAATTTCCCTCATCTGTCACTGTTCAAAAACAGATAGCCCACCCCAAACTCATACTATTGGTTGAGGAAGAGTTTGACATGTTGGGCTTTTCTTTTTTACGATGTGTCTAGTATCGTTTAATTTTTTTTGGTTTAAAGAAACAGCCTCAAATTTGTGAGCTTTGTGTCTCATTCTGAGTTTGGTTGTCATCTTTCTTAATGTTAAATTTTTTCCTGCTTTCAGTAAACTTTCCTTATTTTCCGTCATTGTGATAACAAGATTGAGTGTGCTGGGGTTGTCAGATCCTGTGCATCCCTTTGGAAATGAGAAAGCATGAAATAAAAAGAGCTCAGCAGGAGAAAAGCTCTTTCAGAGCCTGTATGAATAAAGCATTGTGAAGTTGCCTAAGCAGAGCGCAGTCTATGCAGCTTACTGCCAATCTATCCACTGCTGCCGAGACGTGCTGTTTCCAAGCGCCTGGTAATCGGAGCTCTTTAAAAAGGCTTTCAGAGTTTATCCAGTCGCCGCAGGCCGGAGTTTGTCTGATGGTCCAGTTGAAGAGGTGGCAGATATCTGGGTGATATCTGAACGCTGATGAATGCGGTTCATTGTGAGTCATCAGCAACCAATGAGAGAGACGTTCATAGGAATGAATGACGCATTAACTGTCCGTGCAAAGCGATTTCCTTTATTTTATTAAGCGATCCATAGTTTGACAGTTTGAAGAGAGGTTTGAGGTGTGATGGGATGTAGGTGTTTGTAGATGGTCTGAATGATTGCTTCCCAGCTAAGAATTTTAGGTTGTTAGAATGTTTCATTAACGTTTCTGTTAGTAACAAATTAGTTAAATGCTATTTTGAAGGTTCTAGGAGTGTCCAAACGTCTAGTTTTTTAGTTATTGCAATAATGTTATTGCCTGGTTACAAGACGTTATTCAGACATTTTTAATTCTTGAATGTTTTTAAAATGAAGTGACTACTTAAAAATAACGTTCTTGATATATATGATACGTTTATTGATTACCTTTATTGAGAGAACATTAGCCAACGTTCTGAGAGATGTTCCCTGTTAGCTGGGTTGGCAGTTGCTATGGTGTTTTGGTTGGTTGCTAAGTAACTGCTAGTGTGTTGCAAGGTGGTAGATAGATCACACTCTAACAGGAATTTGTTGGAAAAGTGTTGCTTCTAACGTTTGACTTTTGTAATCCCTGATGTTATTTTAGGAACTTAACAATTACGATTAATCTTTGGCTTTCTGTTTGCTTTAAACGGAAAGATTTGACCAAACTGTGTGTTACCAGTTCCTACAGTATATTTCTAGTGATTAAATGATCTAGGCAGGCAAGTCTTTGTGGAATTCTGTGTGATGTTTTCCTCAAGTTGGCATTGTGAATCTGGATCTTTTGTTAGGCTGTTGCTATAGTCGGATCTTTCCTGTTTCAGCTGACCGGAATTTCAATGAGAGCATGTCTGACTCCCGCTGACTGGAATTCTGTGCGGCCGAGATTAATTGCTGAATTGTATTTTGCATTCATTTGCAGCCTCTGCACATGGTTTGATAGAGCGAGATTTTGGATGAAGGTCACCAGTATGTACAGCTGTTATAATGAAGGAGGAATTTCCTGTGGACAATGTAGATCTTGGACCATGAAAGCACAGCAGCTGACAATTTTGGCTGTTCTGATAACATTTTAAGGTTTAATTATAATGCTTGATAACTACCTCAAATTGTGAGGTAGAACTCTGAGTGCAACGTCTGACTACAAGATCCAAACATCTGGTTTCAATAGAAGCAGCACGTGGAGGCCCAGGAAGGGAGGGGCGCAGCTACTGTACCACGTCTTCCTCTGGGGCCTGATGGAGTCTCGGGCTCCTGAACTGAAAAGATAATAAATTCTCTATGATGCCTGGAGTTTTTTTTCCTGTTTCCCAGAGTGCCTCGATTTTCCTCTTTGACCTCTACTATTGCATGGTCAGTATCCGGTTACTGCTGGAATATAGCCACCCAGCTAAAAGGGAACATTCTCAGAACATTGGTAATGTTCTCTAAAAGTTCTCTCAAAGTTATCCAAAATGTTGTAACATTAGTAGAACATCTTTCTAAACATATATATAACATGTATACAACATTTTCTATAACATATCATATTTATTAAAAACATTATTCTTAAGTAGTAAGTGGAACATTTAAAAAATGTTACAGAATGAATATAATGTTTGAATAACGGTCTTATAACCAAGCAATAATGAAAATGCGTCTAAAAAACGATGATGGGTGATTTGAGCGTTCCTAAAACTTTCAAAATAACATTTTTATTGTTTTTGTTACTTAATGGAAACGTTACAGGAACATTCTTGCAATCTAAAATTGTTAGCTGGGCAATCACTGCACTTTTTGGCCTCTCTTGGTTAGTTTTGGGTTGTTAGTAGGGTGGATAAGTCAGGCATGGCTGTTGCTATTGGTCTTGGTTTAATCAAACAACACACAAACAGTTACAGCACAGTTTTGTTGATTTGTCTTTGTGTACAGTTAGTGTGGATTTTGGACTCATTGAAAGCAGGAGAGCATCTAACTTTTCATAAAATACATTAATTCTACTTTAAATCCTTACTGTCCTTAATGTCTTGCAGCACTTGTCTAGACAAACGTTTGCTCACAATAAACAAATGTCTTTTGTCGCAGCCGTGCCTGGATTTATTTAAGGCCTGCTGTTATTTTCCACATTTTACAATAGACAAGATTTAGGAAAACATCCTTAGTGTTCGGATGTGAGGAGCAGATGCCTGCCCTGAAAATGGATGTTAACATCAAAGAGTTTATTTATTTTAATTGAAGTATATTTATGGCTCTGAATCTCTTCTCTGTGTTTTGCATGAAGGCCTTTGTCTTTAATGTCAATATGAAAAGGAATCTGGAATATGACATATTTGCAAACGAAACAATAAGAAGAAAATTTATTTGGGACTTTGGAACTTTTTCCATCAGGAACTGATTAGATTAAATTGGGCATTAAAGACCGGAATTGAGTGAGAGTTTGCTAAAATTAGGTTTAAATAGATACTCGGATATTGGTTCACATTATTTTTTCATTTTCATTGAAAAAAAAACAACAAGAAAGTCCATTTTGAGTCCATTTTGATTTTGTGTTGATTTTTAACTCATCTACAGAGTCAGTCAGTGGATGGTTTCTCCATTTCCTCTCTGTTCTTTATCATCCCAAGATGACACTCTAATAGTCCTTATCTGAGCTTATGTTCACAGCAAACTTCTTTTCTTGTCTCTCATGATCTCAGCTGTTTATGCTGTGGGTCAGATTCCCGCTGACCCCTGCGTGACCTGCTCAACTCCTCTTCCCACGTCCACACAGCCTCCAGCTAGCGGCTGCTAGCGGCTCACGGTCGCACAGCCTGAAGCTTTATCGCATGCTAGCAAACGCAGTCGCAGCTGCTGATTGGCTGTGCCAGCGGTTGGCATTGACAGCAGGCGGAGGGTGGAATTTGGCAGCTCTCCCAGTCCTCTTGTGGCTCCAGGGCTCTCCTGCCCTTCTGCTTCTACCACATGGAAACAGCTGGTACCCAGCAGGTCCTGGAGACTGCAGTGTGGTGGGCCTCATATGCTGGTGGAACTGGAACAAGAGGTGGTCTCGGGAAGTTCTAGAAAAATATCCTCAATGGGCGTCTCAAATATTTTGGGATATTCTAATGCTGACATAGCTAATGTGGCTTACTGTATCATGACTTTGTTAGCAGAGGAACCTTCTGTGTTTCACTATGTTTACTTTTTTTTTAGGTCAGGCTGCTCTTCTTATGCTAATATTCAGCTAACAGGGAACGTTCTCAGAACATAGAACGTTCTCAGGCTAATATTCTCTAAAGGTTCCTTCAACGTTATCAAAAAATGTTCAAAATATGTTATATCAACAGAAGTGGTTAGTGAAATGTTTTAAAAATGTTTTATAACCAAGCAAAAACATTAATACAATGTATAAAAACTAGGTTTTGAATGTTCCCAAAACTTTCAGAAAACATTTGAACATTTTGGTTACTTAATAGAAATGAAATATTCTTACAACCTAAAATGGTTATTTGAGTATTTAGCCTTTTATTGTGGCTGTTGCAGTGAAGCATATTAGCCAAAACGTTCCTGCACATCAGATGTTATTTGTGTTTTGCAGCAATGCATAGACAGTCGTCTTCTCTTGCCGCTATATATAGGACGTTTATTTAGCTAGTGTAGTCACACATAGACAGAATCTAAGTATTGGCATGAAGTCTGGTCCACAATGCAGCCTATTCCAGCCAAGAATCACTCAGTTAGACAAGAAGAATTTGTCTGTCTATCAGTATTGATTATTTTGTTTGACACTTGGCATGTTTTAGCATTTACCATAAGACCAAATATTAAGATATATACTTGCTTACTTGCTATAATGTTTTACAATTACATTCCTGTAGACAATTATTTTTACTATTTAGTAATGCTACTGTACATTTGATGGACAAATTGGCAATAATGTTATTTATGCTATATGTTTTTCCTGTTTTTCTTATATCTATATTGTTTCTTTCTTATGTCTCAACTGTTTGCAGAAATTGTGAAAAGCACTACAGAAATAAATTTGAACTGAGTTAAATTGCATTTAATTTTTTACAGACGTAAGCAAAATACACAGTTCTGTTTGTGCATATCTAATTTGCTTGCTTTTTCATAGCTCTATGATTAACCGTTATCATGCATGCAAATTGTAGCATAACAGGCAGTAAATATTGCGTCTAAACATGCTTTTATGTCGTCCTGAGAGACTATTACTCATTGGGAGTGTCCAGGCCACCATTACTGTAAACATGCACACAGCTATGCTTGAAGAACCGAGGAACGAGATATATCAGCTCATTTATCTCATACGAGAGGGTACGTGGGTAATGTGCTGTAATGGAAGTTCTTCATATGTCACATTAATGTCTGCATCCCAAAACCAGCTGCAATGCTACTTTCCTGAACCTCAGCTCACCCTCCATGTGCCATATTTAAATGTGTTTTACTGGATGCAACTTGGCAGACGTTGGACCTTTTCTCTGGCAGGCGCACGAGATGATGAAGTTCAGATTAGTATTAAAGAGCTATGGAGTGGCTAGCAGTGTGTTTTCTCGGGTTAGGTTTAACCTCTTCCTGTATTTAGCTCATTGTGAAGGAATCAGACCTCTACCATTTCCTGCAATTTGAAATAATTTGCTTATTCCATTAAACCAAGTAGCTACACTTGTATTGTACATTATTCTTATTTCGGCACAATTTGGAAGCGATCCTGAAGGGTTTGTAATGTGATTAAATTACAAAAACAGGATGAACTGTTTATAGATCCACCTTTTGCCTTCAGCACCCCCATGTCCACAATATTTGAAGGCCCATCCCTTTCACAATTTCTTTCTTGGCATAACTAGAACGATGTATATTTATATAACCAAATACTAAGGAACATCTTGATTTGTAGTTGTTTTAGCTCTTTTTGGCTTGTATTGTCTTATTTTAAATAATTTTAAGACTTTGAGGGCCCCTGGCGGGTCCCTGCCCTCTCGGGTTGAGAAACGCTATTCTGGAGGGGTTTCTCTGTTGTTAATTGTAATAGCTTTATTGAGAACTGCTGTATGTGTCCTCGCACGTGTTGTCTGTGATTATTGGAACGCTTTAGGAAAATTGTCTCCTAAATGTTTATATTGAAATTCCGGTGTGAACCATTAGCGTTTTTATTTTGACTACAGCTGATTCTTGTTGCTGTACTTTGTTTGACTCTGTACTCAAACTGTGAATCTCAAGTACACGTCTGTGTTTTGAGTGACCCGCTTGCGTGTTTTCATGCCGTACCTCTTGGTCAGTGATTTCAGCTGTGCCGCACATGTTCTTTTCCTCCTCTTGTGTTTGGGTTGCTTAACTAACAGTGGGGTAAAGGGTAAAGGCCAGGTCTTATTTAAACTCTTGTGAAATCGAAGGCCAATAAAGAGCGTGTTTATATGCAGCTGTTGTGTCATCATTAACAAACGTGTTGCCTTTGGCATTCACCTGCACAGTTTACTGTAATCATACAGTTCAATGACATCTTTTGTTTCTTCTGTAGTGTAAATAGAAAGCGAGGAGGATTCTGCATGACTTTTCATTAGCAAATAATGGTTTTACCTTGTTTGTGTAGGTGCTAGTAACATGAGATGCAAATAACTCTGAGACAAAAAATGGCAGAGTCGTTGTAAAGTCACCATGAAAAGGAAGTTGCGACATGTCTTCTCTTCCTAGTGGTGCTCAATATAAGAGTTACACGGCTTTGGGAATGGGCGGGACTTGATTTCATCCTCTGGGAATTGATTGGATGATTGAAAGTTGGAGGGATAGAAACTGCCTGGCCATTGGACAGTCAATATAGTCCCGCCCTCGGGGGCAGACATACATCATCAAAAGAACAGATGTTGTTTTGTGGGGAGGTTAATATTTTTTATTAACAATTATGAGGGAACATGAATTTAAAAAAATGATGTGCACAGATAAATCAACATAACAAACATTGCAGTATTCCACATAAAAATAAGAATAGTGCATTTTGATTTCAGGGTGAGTTAAAAAGTGACTTTTTCTGTTTCAACAGCAACGAGCTCCAGGAAAGGTTCTGTTTGACCTGGTGTGCACCCATCTGAACCTCATTGAGGGCGATTACTTTGGCTTAGAGTTCCAGGACCACCGCAAAATGACCGTAAGCAGCCCTGTGTTTCTGTTATATGTCAATGCACCTTACTCAGGGTACACGCCATATTTAATTGGACATGATGAAAATGAGGCTGTGAGGTACAGACTGCGAGTTGTGTTGTCTTAAGACCTTATGTCAAATCAAACCACATTCCCAGTTTGTTGCCCATTAGAAACTTGAAAAAAAATCTATAAAGGAAAATCTATTTGTCAGTGTTTTATCAGCTGATTGTTCGACAAAGTTTTTTAATATGTTTTTTATACGTACCGTGTTAGTACCATGTTTTCTTATGGTACACTACATTATGGAACAGTATATGAAATCATGTATGGTAATCATTTAGTACCGTATACTAATACCATATATGGTATTACCCCCTGATATCATCTGTGTATTATAATGAATCTACTGAGGTCTTGCATAAATAAATCTGTTTACTATATAGTTGTGCTGCTCATGAACAAACATGGGTCTGCTATGTTTAAATGGTTTTGTTTTTTCACTCAGGTGTGGTTGGACCTGCTCAAGTCTGTTCTGAAGCAGATCAGACGTACGTATCCAAATATCATTAATTTATAAGTTAATATACTGTATATCTGTCTGTATGTAGTAGTCTCACATCTGTAGTCTCACATCTCTGTCTGTAGGGCCCAAGAACACCATCCTGAGATTTGTGGTGAAGTTTTTTCCCCCAGATCACACGCAGCTGTTAGAAGAACTGACCAGGTAACGGTTGAATTTTTATTGTTGCCTTCCAGCTAAAGTTTTCTGTTATGTCTCCATATAATGTATTAGAGTATAAAGTATAATGCCTTTAAATTTATAATCGGTTATATGTGCTTGTGAATCATTTTATCCATACTAATGTTTGAATGCTGAACTAAAAGTAATTATATCTTTAAAAAATATTTACAGTATGATACATGATTGTTTTATGTCATGTATTATTGCATTATATGCTGTAATGGTGTAACCGTGAACTATAATAAATTAAAACAGTGGTTACAGTTATTTATGAAAAACCATAAAGATTGTATACAGTTACGGTACATATACTGTTCTGTAAGGCAACATAAATACAGTCATTGTGATATAAATATAATATCTCTGCTGTAGAAAAGTTAGTGCCTATACATCAATAAATGGCCTTCAGCCACTCAGAACAGCTTGTAATGTTCCCTAAATGTTTTTTATTTATAGCCAACAACATTTTAATATTCTGCTTCTTGCAACACATTCTTGCAGTCGTTTTTGAATGACCAGAGCGAATAGCCACATTCTCATATCACAGTTTGTGCTTAGAGGAGCAGTTACCCCAGTAGAGGGCAAACACCCTTCTTTGTTTTGGTGGCTCGGGTTTCCTAAAGGGTCTGTAAATTCTCTCCACCCAAGCAACACTGAGTTCTGGCTTGAATTTCAGTAGCTGCTTGGCAAAGGCGAAAGAGTTTTTGTGAGTTTTTGTGTATTATATTTCTGCCAGTCCCGAAATGTTTCATCCCAGATGTTTTTAACCTTTGTAAAGCACTCTAGCCTGGGAAACCTTGTTTGACGGATTATATGAGCGTGGTTGACGCCGAAAAAACTGACCCAAACTGTTACAGAAGGTTTTAGGTTAGTTTAGGTTAGTTTTTAAGTTTAGTTTTATGAGGAGAGTAGTGGAGGATAGACAACACTAGAGAAAATTACCTCTTTTATTATCGTTGCATAAAAAAATCTTGTTTTTGTGAAGAACAGAGTACGGTGCAGTACAGAGTGAGGTGACCAGTGTTTGTTTTGCTTGAGTAAATGTGTGTAGCGCGAGCGCAGATAACAGATGGACAGAAATGCTGCCAAACTCAATTAGAAGGTCTGTGTATCTCATCTCTGTACCGCTGCTGTTAGAGTATGGAAAATGTCTGAAGAAGTTTGAGCTGGCTTTGGTCCTGGTTTTGGTCGGGTAACTCTGTTCCAATCTGTTGAGCTGCCTACCTAGACAGCATTTTGAGTCATCAAAGGCATGCTCATGACGCAAAAGGTGGACAGCATTGTATGTGTCCTTTATGGTGAAAATAGCAATCCCACAATGCATTGTCAGTGGAAAAAATGATCTAACAATTACCCTTAAAGCCTAAAATGAGCTTAGTTGTAAGCATGATTTTATAGTTCATAAACCCAAGATAATATGCATGTTTATGATCTTGAATCAGAGTTTAAAGTTTATTTCTTACATTGATTTTTTTTTTATTGGATGTCTTATAAATATGATCAGCTGATCTTAGTAAGAACCAATGAAAGCCTAGCCTGATTTGTGGTGCACTTAAAAGGTTTCACTCAATCATTTTTCAGCAGGGACCAGCAGCTCTGTCCGAAGCCTGTAAAATGATATTTAATAGAGATGAAAACAAGGGTGTGTGTCTAAACTATGCTTTAGGGCCCTATAACCACTTAATAGTGTTTTTATGACCACTCAAATACTGTCACATACCCTGGCAAAAATCTTTTACTGAATATAACCACTGAGATAATTAATTTGCATACTCGTTTGTGAATGTTGTTGAGTTGTACATTTGACAATACAAGGTTATAAAACCATCTCTTAGTCAGTTTAAAATTAAGCTTAAACAACATCTAAAAAGGTAATGTATTATTTTTGCCATGTATTATTAACATGATTTGGTATTTCATATTTAATATGGTTATTAAATTTCATGCACATTAATATTATTTTGATAGGTTTGATAGCTGCTCTGTGTAGTTTTTGTTGCCTGCTTTAGTTCTGCTCAGTCCGGGGCCTCAGAAATCCCATCCTGAACTGATCCTGAATTTCTTTCTTATTAGAAATTAAATGTCTTTCTTTCTGTGAAGAAACAGTCGGTGGTTTTATAGACTGTGGGGTTGGTTTTTAGTCAATAAACGGCTGTCACTTTATTGTAACCTTTACATTGATTTGCTGGCTGTTAATTTTGTTGTGTTAATTGTACTAATTATTCCCCTCTCTCTGGTAACAGGTACCTTTTTGCCCTGCAGATCAAACATGACCTGGCTTGTGGACGACTGACATGCAATGAAAGCAGCGCGGCCCTGATGGTCTCACATATAGTGCAGTGTAAGAACTTTTTTAAAAAGTTTCAAAGATTTCACATATTTCATCATTTAACTCTGTTTGATTTTCACCACTAAAGCCATGTGTTTGTAGTAGTGCTGTATGACATTGACGACAAATGTGATATGTAATAGCTAAATAATGTGATATAGTGTGTGCAATACGATGATGCTTTGAATTTGTGGAATCATTTAGATTATATATTTATGCATTTTTATACATATATTTAAAATCTGAAAATTATATTAACCATTTTAATGCTTTCTGGGGAACGAAAACATCACTACAACGTCTGATAAAATCTCTGCCATTTGCATAAACCTAAAATGGACTATGCATAAGTTTTTGAAGTATTCAAATCATTTAATTATTGCAAACCATTGCAGGAAACATATTGTGATGTACATTTGCAATATTTTTGATAATTTTGCTATGTTGTGCAGCTACGGTTTTTAATATGTAAATTTTGCCCTTCATTGTCAAGCTGACTTTAAGTCAATTTAAATGCACGACGCGTCACCCAGACAGAGCGGATGGATGCGATTATACTCACTGTTGCCGCTCATGCAAAACCATGTTCAGATCATGTAGAACATTCTTTGCTTCCATATCATAAAATCACAGGCTATTCAGTTGCTATGGAAACCACCTAGGGCTTAGAACCAGTGCAGCATAAGTAATAGACTTCATATACTGACCACTGTTACAAATCAAATAAATAAATGTGAATATATATGTATAATAAAATAAAAATGATCAATTCATTGATCTACTCATTATTTTGACGAAACTCTAGTTTAGATGTATTTAGCTCCATTATTTAATGATAAACGAAAGTCTTACTAGGAGATTTTGTGTGTGTGTGTGTGTGTGTATTCACCACGTTATGGTGGTGAACACACCACGTTATGATGACCAAATGTCCTCACAAATACAGTAATACCAGTAAATTTTGACCTTGGGTCCCAATGAGGGCTTATAAATCATACAGAATGATCTATTGGGATAAATCTGACATTCAAATCAATAAATATTGTGTGTGTGTGTGTTTTGGACAGGGATGCATTATATGTGGCATATGAAAATGTATGTGCTTATATGGTTACAGCTGAGATTGGAGATTTTGATGAGGTCCAGTGTAAACAACATCTGCTCAACAACAAGTATATACCTGAGCAGGACAGTCTGATGGACAGAATCATGGAGTATCATCAGAAGCACGTGTGAGTAAAGACGCTTCACTTCTGCTCATGTGATTGGATGAGGATGCTGGGATTTCATTTTTTTTTTCTTTAAATTACTCACCCTCAAGACATCCGGTGTATATGGTGTAGATGACTTTATTTGTTCAGCTGAACACAATCAGAGTTATATTAAATAATATTCTGGCTCTTTCCGATTTACAATGGCAGTGAACAGTGCCCGAGATTTTGAAGGTCCATAAAGTGCATTCATCCATCATAAAAGTAATCCATACGACTCCAGTTTGTTAATAAATGTCTTCTGAAGCAAAACGATACTTTTGTGAAAGAAAACAGTTAATATTTTAAGGGTATTTAGCTATCAATATTTCGTAATTTAGCAATCGATAGATTATTATTTATGACCTAATTTTCGTTTTTACTTTTTTAAAATGCCCATTTTGCTAATTTACCACCCAATAGCCTGTCATGTACTCATCAGAGGTCAAAAATACTTCAAAGCATCACTTTACCAATCTAACCAACTTGTGGAAACATTCATTAAAATGGTTCATTTAACCTTTTCACAGCGGGCAGACACCAGCTGAATCAGACTACCAGCTCCTAGAGATCGCCCGAAGACTGGAGATGTATGGAGTGCGTCTTCATCCAGCGAAAGACCGCGAGGGCACAAAGTTAAGCCTCGCTGTGGGTCATTCTGGTGTTTTGGTCTTTCAGGTAATGTTAACCTCAGTGTAAAACATGTTATTTATGGTGTCAGTCCTTTTGGCTATGAGATGTATGTTACAAGATGCCCTGTAGCAATATTAACTTCTTTTTCAAGCTTTTATACCCCTCAAGAGCTGTTTATAAGAAGTATGTTCTACTTTCTGTGTCTTAAATTGTTCTTAGATGTATTGCGTTGTCTTGTCTTAAAGGGCCACACCAAAATCAATTCTTTCAACTGGTCTAAAGTTCGCAAGCTGAGCTTCAAAAGAAAACGCTTCCTCATAAAACTACGACCTGACTTAAATGTAAGTGCTTGCTTTCCAAGTGGGGCCAGAGTCCTCAACTACCTGTTTGTGATAGCTGCCAATAGGCAAATGGATAGAGAAAATGGAAGGCATGAAAATGTATTTTGATTAAGATAAAATATGTATTTTTCTTGCGCTTACTGTGGTCTTCACTGCGTTCAGAAGTCTGACCAGCTGACAATTTTGGGCTATACGAACTTTTCTGTAATGTTTCCATTAACAAAAATGTTAAAAAGTTGTTTTGAAATGTTCTAGGAACATTCAAAATGTCCTTTTCAGACATAGTATTGATGTTATTGCTTGGTTATAAAAACGTTATTCAAACATGGTTTAATTCTGTAACATTTTAAAAACGTTTCACTACTTTTACTACTAACTACTACACAATAACGTTTGTTACAAAATGTTTTACTAATGTTACTGCTACAATGTTTTTGATAACCTTAAGAGAACTTTTAAAGAATGTTAACCAACGTTCTGAAAACATTCCCTGTTACCTGGGTGTGTACCAATAAAAAAAAAACCAAAGCTTTAAACACAAAATGAAGTTGTATTTCATCTGTATTTAGCAGAGCAACTGTCAGGACACTCTGGAGTTTATGATGGGCAGCAGAGACTGTTGTAAAGTCTTCTGGAAGATCTGTGTGGAATATCACGCTTTCTTCCGTCTCTATGAAGAACCCAAACCCAAACCTAAACCGGTACTCTTCACCAGGGGTTCCTCCTTCAGGTTCAGGTAACAAACAAATGTAGCACAGCCCAAATGTTTTGTGCAGTGTACAGCTTTATTTAGGGGGCATTTTTTTGCTCCTGGTATTGAATTTCAGGTATGTGTATGAGGGCGATTTATTGTAACCATATAAAAAAATGTGTAATTTAACCGAATGTAGCCAAATTAAGTATTTAATCAGCATCAACTTATAGTTGAAGAAATTAAAGTTTAAATTCTGAATATAACAATTCGCCCTGTAAGCCATTCCTGGCTCGGGAGTTTTGATAAACACATTGATCTGCTAGTTTATTTGTTTATGAACATGTTAATCTGTAATTTTTTTTGCCTTATTAGTGGTCGCACACAGCGACAGGTGATTGATTACGTGAAGGACTCTGAATTCAAAAAAGTTCCTTTCGAAAGGTGAGATTCTTCTGTTGAACTTTGTGTAAATGTCATTATACTTCTTATGTCTGTCTGTATGTTGTCTCCTGATGTCGTGTTAACAATTGTGTTAAAGTCAGTGTGTCAAGGTTGAATTTAAATTTGGCTTTTTATTATCGGACTACAGTTTGATCAGCCAAGATGTCTGATGCAGCTATTTGGAAATGGGGCCACAACTGAACCACCTGGGAGGGTCATATTGGGTAAATTCATTAATGCTAATCTATTTCCTCTCTGTTCACATCTTTTGTCTTCAGAAAACACAGTAAAATCCAGTCCAACAGTGGAGGCCTGTCTCCATTTCCACTCAAGATGTGTGCTGAAGATCAGGGAGAGGTGAGCATCAAGCTCTTTGTGTACCAACATAGTAGTTGGAGTGTGCCGAAATGCCCCACACTGTATACACAGACAACATAAAATCACAGTCGACCCTATTTATTTTCTTAATGCTGCAATACGTAACTTTTCAGTTATTGAGCAAGTGACTAAAGCATCAGTGTTCAGAAAGATCTCTTTATCTTACCCTGATTCGCAACTATGAGTTAATAATAATGATAATGTAATCGTAATTGTTGATTTTCTGGGAAATGTTCATTTGACTTGAGCTTACGTCATGTCTGTAAACATAAAAAAGAGTGTACTGTACTGTATTGCGTGTGTGGGTGCTGGAACAGTTTAGCATTTGTAGCTCGTTCTTACAATAGTTGTTTATTTAAACTTGTCATCCACACAAAGAAAATAACTCCATTTTTTTTCAAGTAACTTGCAATTTTATGTTTCGAACAGAGATGGTAATAGAGAGGCAGAAGTGATGTATTGCAGCTTTTATTAACACACATGCACAAAGAAATACAAAGTAAAACGTGTACAAAATTGTTTACTTTTGATGATGTGTTTGGAGTGGTTCAATCATCTCTCTCTTCCTTTTCCTGTTCTCTGCATGTTGCAGAGGAACGCGAGTGCTGCAGGACACCAGGTTGACTCACCTCACCGCACCCAAGTGACTGTTGAAAACCCGGCTCTTCAGCGTTACCCAGGGAGCCTAACTTCACAGACCAACGGATGCAGTAACGGGACCCACGATGAGGCAGATGCTCGGTTAAAGCCGTCCCCATCCAAGCAGCAGGCCGAGCATCTGAGCACAGGTCTAGCATCGCATGCTGCCAAGGGTAGCAGCTCCTCGATACCTTACATCGACTGCAGTGATGTAGATAGCGAATATGATTTGGTCAAAGGCCGCATCACCTGTTCTCGTTCCCGCACACATGACAATGATGAGGTGGAGCCAGTTGGCCGTAGAACGGCCGCTAGTAATAGTTGCGGAAATAGTCAGCAAAATGGCCATGGAGCAATCAAGTCTCGATTTCGGGACTCCCCTTTGACCAGCCGCAGAGTTGGTCAGGGTTCAGATACCTTCAATGGGAGTCAGTTGTCTAACGGGTCATTTTCCGGTAACGGATCGCCTCGTGCTCTTCCTCTCAGCAGTACTTTGGTTGATGAGATGTTCCAGAGTACAGATAGACCTGGCCCCAAGTCACCTACTAGTCACTTTCTAGTTGGTTCCAGGAGTGCAAACTGTAGCCCAGTGTTGAGCAGTTTTCACAAAACCCTGAACTATGCAGAGCAAATTGGCTATGGTGGCCGTCGTCAATGGAACGATGGTAGCTATTACCTTTCCAATGGCCGTTCTGGGGTGGAGGCCCAGCATTACGGGAGCTACTCCCCGATTGTCAGTCGGTCACCGCACCTGCAGAAACTGCAAAACGGATTGCGTAACCGTTCCGACACTGACCCCATGATTCTGAGCCAACTTCATTCAACTCCGACCAATGAGCAGCGACCACTTGTCTCAAGGGCTGAACGCATGGCTGCCCTTGAGCGCCGTGTGGCTGCCAATGGCCACACAGTGTCTAGTCAAGCACGATCCAGCCCTGCCCAACAGTTGTATGGAAGCCGACTGAGTGCTAATAGCCCAAATCATGTAATAGATGGTTCCACTAGCAGTGGAACAGAATCTAGTGATACCGAATCGGATGCAGGCAGCCATTCTTACAGTCAGCCACTAGTCTACGGCAACCCTGGGGCGGCCAGTTCCTCCCCTATGCCCCGCAGCAAGTTCTCATTTGGCAGTCTCGAACTGGAAGATGAAGGCCAGGGGGAAGATGATGGCTATGTTTATCCCATTACTAAAGAGGATGGGGCAAAATTTATTAATTGTTAAAGGTGTGTCCTTAGTTATTGTTCGACTTATATTTGCCACTTGAAGATCCAGTTAAGATATTAAGGTGTAGCGTATAATTTCTACACATTAGTTTTAGTGGCCAAACAAAAGTGGAAGATTGTTTAGAAACAGTTGTTTTAACAGTTTTGTTTGGTTCCACTAGTGGCATAGAAATGGTTTTAGGGCTAGAAGACAGTTTTCTGCCTAAATTATAAACCTTTAAGTAATAAATAGAAAATTCTTAACTATTACTCCTAGTAGAATAACTAGAGTTAGAACCATTGAAAGTTGTACTGCTAAGTGCCATGTCTGTAAAAGCAATTGTTAGAGAATCAAAGTTTCTACAGTGTACGTACTGTAAACCATATTACTGCTGACCAGGTAACTAACTAGTCATTAGGTGCTGCCAGATGTGTAATACTGTGAAATATCACTTTATGGTCATTCTCGTTGAAACAAAACATTGTGATAATATAGAGAAAGACGGCATGCCTTTACATAAACTGTAAATATGAAAACATACCTTTCCTATAGCTATCACTTCAGCTAATATTATGATTTTTGGAATAGTAGTAAGTTATTGCTCGGGTAGTGATGACCACAGAAATGAAATATTTAAAAGATGGTTTTGCATACTTCTTAATCGTCGTCTTTGTCAAAGTTTATTCGACTTTAGAAGTTGATAGGTGCTGTTTTAAATGTTGGCTACGTTAGTAGACAAGTGGTAGACAAAATTAGTTTGAAGGTACATTTGTTTAGAAGACCTTTGTTTTGTGTAAAACAAAGATTGTTGTCTCTCTAACATACCGTCTGGTTGTGTGTTATATTAGATAAACAGAGCTCATCTTTTGCTCTATCATGAGAAGCTGTAGAAATAATATGCTAAAATCAGTAGGGTTTTGTACTGTGTTTTCTATAACTTTCAGTGTGATTTTATGGTTAGCTTGGTAAGTGTAGGTCATTGTGCCGTATAGTGTTTTAGAAGCCAATGGGCTTTATTATTCGTGTGATGTGTTGCGTGTCAGAGACTTTCACCCAACCATAATGGCTTCATGCTAGCTTTGTTATGATTTGTATTTCCCTTTGCTTGTTGAAGTTGCTACTGTGTATCTTTGATGGTTTCGCTTGGGTGCCGATCCGGTGGCGTCATCGTTTTTGCTTGCCCATTTCCCAGCATGCATCACTCCTATAAAAACACCAAAACATTACACAGATCTCATTTTGTTTTGCTTTGCTGCTCAGTTTCCTTTTCCTAAACAAAGCATTGATCCTCTGGCACGCCTCGTCAATGTCATCTGTTTGCGGCGCATTTGCAGTGCTTGATGAACGATTAACCTGTGCTCGGGTGCATTGCTTTCAAGACCCTCCTGCACAATGACAGCATGTGTATCACCTTTTTCCTTTTCTTCTGGAAGCATGTGGACCTGTTTTTGTCTAAACTGTTTGCTGCCCTTCCTTTTCATATGTGTAAAGTCTTTGCATTGAGAAGAGACCCTTAAAATGCAGTAGTCTTGTGAAGTGGAAACAGATACAGGTGAGGTTTGGATGGACTGTGGACAAGAAACTTAGTTTGACTCGGTATGTGAAAGTTTAAAGTTTGTACATTTTTTTTACGAGAGCAGCGCTGTGTCTTATAACTTATGTCTCATTTGATCTGTAACATACCTCTGCATTAAAAGACAGAATAAAGTTGCCATCAAACTAGATTTAAATGAATAATATTATAGCTAGCTGTAAATGATAGCCGACAATTTAACGCATTCAGCAACATTCTCTTCAAATCGCTGAAGACCGCTTATGCTAAGAATTCAGCAAAGTTTTGAGAAAGTGTTAGTAAAGCCTTTCACAAGACCACTGCTTTTTTTTTAAAGTTTTATCGTTCTTAGAATTAGTTTATTCTACTGTTGATATAAATGTATTTAAATTTACCCAGCCAGCATTTCCAATGAATCGTAACTTATGACTGTCGGTGACCAAAGTAGAAATTCTTTAACCTTTATGAAGATTTTGTAAATTGAACTAAATTGTAATTTAACTTTTTAGGTTTTATTATGGGGGAAATAATGTAGCGGTATTAAATGATTCACAACCTTTCTTAACCTGATTGTGTCAGTGTGAAATCTAGGTTTCTGGGGTATATAAAATGTTTTTGATATATTTGTGTGACATTGCAATTGTACTCTTTAAATATCTACAATTAACAGTGTAATCACTGTGGCACATATGCAAACTACTAACCCCAATTGTATGTGTTTACAAACCGTCTGACGTACTAGACTAAATAACTAGGTAACATTGGAAAGATCACACCTGTTGTTTTAAACAACAGAGCCTTTGTTGTAAAGTTTTAACTAACCTCTCTTTCACAATCCTCTATCACTTATAAGCAGACTCCTTAAAGTCTCAAAATTGTTGCATTTGTAGACACCTGTTCGCAGGTTCTGTATGAGATTCTGTAGGATCTGTTGTCTCCTCAATACTCATGCAACACTCATCACTCATGCTCATTTCGGTACACTTTTAACATTGTAAACGAATGTGTATTAGTAGCAATAAAAATTGGTTCTTGTGAAGCACGCCTCCAGATGTTTGCTTGGTTGTCCGACGACGTCACCCCTAGATGTTAGAGCCCCTTTTGTGTGTCTTGTTTTGTGTTAGTGTAGCCGTAGTTAGTCGTCTGTGTCACATGTTTGACGAACTCCCGGCAAAGATGTTCTTGCATGCGTGCGTGTGAGCGTACCACCATGAGGCCTTTCCCGTCACCAGCTTTGTGACTCTTCCGTCTTCCCCTGTAATGGCTCCATTGTGGATCTTCGGTACATTTGAAATGTTCCACACGTGTCGCATCCTATGCGTGCCGAGGCATGGAACTATGTCGGGCAAGTATGTGAATGTTCTTGTGTAGTGATTGTGCTGTTGTAGATGTAGTCATCTTCTAAACGGAAGATGAAACATGTTCCACTCAAGCAGGGAATGTGTGAAATGCGAATTGTGAAATGCGAGTCCTCGGGCTGAATTGCTATACTAGGACGGTGTGACTCACTTATGTCTGGATCCTAATGCGATGCTGTCAGCCATTGTCCATTTATAAAGACCGTGTGATGTTCAGCAATGCAACTTTGGCAGTAGACTTGACTAGAAAGTCTTATAAGACTGACACAATGCTAATACCACCCTGCTGAAAAGTCAAGCTTAGATCACCACAAATTTCCAAACTATTTGATTTGAACTAGTTGATTTGATTGCATCCAAAATGCAAGATTTGCGATACTGTATATCATTTGATCCACAATGTAAGTCTGACAGAACAGCATGAACCAGCTACGCTAGTCTGTTCAGCAGGGTAAATTTACATATTGTGCCATATAATGAAATCATTTTTGAGCATTTTGGATAGCACTAACACATTCACTGTCATTGAATGATCAAACTCTTATCGCAGGCTTTAGCATAACCTGCCTGTTTTCCTTTAGGTCCTGTTACTAGCAGCCCACAAAAAAGTGAGTCACCGTCGGCTGCCAGGGTGATGGTGAACGGCCAGAAACAGAGTCTGAGCCTTGGCCAAAGCCCAGATGGACGACAGCCTTCTCCTCTCACCAGCCCCTTACTGACCGACGGCGGCTTCGTCCGCACAGACGACGAGGATGAGGTTCGGAGGAAGGTTTGTCTTTTGGGGAGAGTGGGAAGGAACGGAGGTAGATGAATACTGGGACATTCTGGTCTCCTTTTAAAGATATGAAGATGCTTAATGACCAATTGATGATATTATGGATGATTTGACTTTTGTTAGAGGGGCAAATTATCTGCCTGGCGATTTAGTCTACTGTATTTTTGAAAGTGACAGTAATTGTCTATCAGCAGATGATTCGAAGGACTCTTTAAATTTCTCCATTGAATTGAAGGCTAAATAAATTTAGACTGAGCAGTGAAGAGGCAGTTTTATTATCAGAAGTGCCACTATATTTTGGTCAAGTGTCTCTGTGGACTTCTCAGAATAGGAGACCTAGATAAACTCAACCTAAATTCCAGTCTATTTAGGGCAGATTATGTGTCGTAGGCAGACCAGCATGTGTTTAAGCGAGCATCTGTTTTACCTTCACTGCTTCTCAGTATTTCACGACACTCTATCTCTGTTTATGGGCAACGTTCAGGTTTTGTTTATTTGAGAACATCATACATAGTAATTAGGCATATTTTTTCCCTAAAATAACTAACCTATAATATAACTGCCCTCTTTTATGTTGCAGAACAGTGAGTGTTTGCTGTAACCAAGATGTCAGTAACAAGTTTATAGCATAAACTTGCTAAAAATCTCAATGATTTATCACAAATGAAAGAGTGAGCCCAGTAGACCCTCATGACGTTTTTCAAGGGTTGATTTCTGTCCCATGATGATGTATTTCCTGTTGGAACAGGAAGTTCTCATCCTAGAACAAAATTCTGAATATAAACATGAGCAGCAGAAGATTATATTGTTGAATATATCAGAGGATAAACACTGCACAAACATTTTAAAACCTCTTATTTTGGTGGGTTTTTATTTATTTTCGTCAGCTTCAGGAGTACACACTCGTAGAGATTATTACAAATTCAGAGCTAACAGACATGAAATAAAAGCCAATAAACGTAGATTTGATGAGGTCTTTAAAGCTGCAGTCTGTAACTTTTTGGTTAAAAATGAACAAAAGTAAGTACGTCAAACATTGTTCTAAACGGTCTCCTTACCTTACCCCAATTTGAATGAGTACGATTATAATAATAATATTTATTTTTAGCTGTAGGGTTTGGTTACAGTTATGAAATGTCAGTTTGATGTCATTCGTCTGTGTGGTTGTCATGTATGTAAACAGAAATAAGACCTGGCGTCTGTATCGCTTGTGTGTACTGTAAAGCTGAGGATGGTGACGCATTTATTTACACTTGTCTATTTGTTTGCAAGTAAATTGCATTTCTTTGTTTTAAACAGAGATGGCGATAGAGGGGCAAACGTTATGGATTGCAGCTTTAAGAAAATGAAACGAAAGCATCTTCCCTCATGCATTGCTGTGTTCTCTGTTTTCATTTATTTACCTTTTAAATGCTTTATCTCTGCCCTTGTTTTCTGCTTCCAGCGGTTCCCAACTGACAAAGCTTACTTCATTGCCAAAGAGCTTCTGACCACAGAGAGAACATATCTGAAGGATCTTGAGGTCATCACTGTGGTAAGACTGAAACGTCTCTCATGTAGTGTGTCCGGTCTGTGTTTACAGTATATTTGTGGCCTTTAGCGGTCTCAGAGTTAGCTTTACAGTAAATATCTGTAAATATTAACATGGATTATCTGAGACTTAAGCTGTTATTAATGTTACACATGCGAGGTGTGTCATTTTCCAACAAAATGTTTCTTTTTAGAAGAAAATCAGCGTGGCTTGCCTCTGCTTTTATATTCTCTGGTATTTTCTTGAGTGGTTGCTAAGGTTTTCTGAGAGGGTGTTAGTTCGCATTGACAGGGTTGTTGCTAGGGCATTGCTAAGCACCTGCTAAGGTGTTGGCGGTGGTTGATAGGACAATGCTAAGCGGTTGCTAGGCTGGGTGGTTGCTAGGGAGTATCTCAAGTGGTTTCTTAATGGCTCAGGTCAAAAGAACAGATGTTGCGTTGTTCAAACGTTTAGATATGTTACTTAAGTTTAAAAGGAAAAGAATTCGTTTTTAAGTTTTCTTTCTCTTGTTCCTCTCTGTTCTGGTTGGTTCCTCCTGTCTGTCCGTTAACAAGGAAACTCATCTGTCTGATGTTTACACACCAGCGGAAAAAAAGCAGCAGGATGATCCATTTACTCGACTCATAAATATTTTCTTTGGCTCCTGGATCTGAGGCTGTTGTTATGGAGCCTGGGTGACCACACCCACTCGCTCGTGTCATCACGTCTGTTTCTGTTTAACACCTTTGAGGGAACCTCAGGAAAACTGTGCAGAAAACATCTGGCTCATAACTTCACCCCAAAACAGAGTCCAAAATAACGTTTGCATGAAGATAATGAGGTTTTTTTTTTAGGTTATTGGTGTTTTATTGTCTTCAGTGCAGACGTGGCAGAAATCTTGCAGTCACCAGAACACATACGGTCCAGACACCATGCGACACAAGTTTCCTCGCAATAAAACACAAGAGTCTTTATTCAATGATTCAGTCACACATTCTGTCTGGAGAAATAAATGCCTGTGGCTTCATAGTGGCTATTGTTGTTTTATTCATGTTACAGTGTTTAACGCCGTCTAAAGGTTTCATTATGTCTTCTTCAGTACTTGCACAGGTAAAAAACTCTTATGTTGTAAATTGCAGTTGGGTTTTAGCCAGTAAGAATCAAAATAGCAACCACTCAGAAAACCTGAATGGCAACCATGTAGAAATGCCCTAGCAACACCCTGGAAACCGTTTAGCAATTACCTAGCAACCACCCAGAGCAACCCAGCAACCACCTAAGCACCATGCATATTTGGCGAGGTTATTTACATTAGATGTCTTAAAGGTACAGTAACAAAACAGAGAGAGAGAGAGCCTGAAATAACATTATAGATGAACTTCAAGAGGAAAAGAAAGAAATGATAATGCCTCGCTGTTTTTCTCATGTATTTATTTTCTAATTGATTTCAGCACTTTCAGAAGGCTCTGGGGAAAGATGAAGCAATGCCACATTCATTGAGGAATCTCATCTTTGCCAATTTCGAACCTGTGTACAAATTCCACGAGAGCTTCCTGAAAGACATGGAGCAGCGATTAGCTCAGTGGTGTGTACTTCAGACAAGCGTGTGTGTTTACTAGAGACGAATGTGTGTAAGAGATGCATACCAGCTAACAATTTTAGGTTGGAAAAACATTTCCGTAATGTTTCTAACAAACTAAAAATTTTGTTCTGGAAGTTCTAGGAACGTTCAAAACATGCATTTTTAGACATTAACAAGCAACGTTATTGCTTGGGTACAAACATTTGTTAATTCTGTAATGTTTTGGATACAGACGGCGACGATTGTGTTGGGAAAAATGTATACACAGCAAAAATAACCACACCAGGACAAACATACAGTTTGACTGTCTTAACCTGTTAGGTGGTAAAGTACACAGCACTCATACCTGTAGTGTGAAATATTTTTAAGTGCTCAGATATGCCATTAAAACCAAAGAAACCACAGAGAACACACATCCGTATCAGTTTTTACACACATTTTCTTTTCCAGAAGCATAATAAGGCCCCGAAATACAGCTCTCCGTGGAGGCTTTCCCCCTGAAAGCCAGTTTTCCATTTCCAGCCCGGCTCTAATGTTCAGCGCTCTGTGTAGCCTGTGGGGCATGGGTTTGGACCTGTGTTCAAAGACAAGACGATAAATCGAGCTTTAGGTGCGCAGCGGCTGGTGTGACAGCTCTGTGTGAGAGTACAGGGTTCAACTGCCTGATGGATGATAGTGTTGAGATTCTTAGATGTTGAGGAGCAATGTTCTACAGAGACATCTAGTGGGACCACAGGAGAACTGCAGCTGCCCTTAAAAAAGTGCCAATAAAAAGCAAATTCTCATCCAAACCAAAATTTATTTCTCATGTGACTCATGTGCTGTATTTACAGTTTTCTTATGCTGTGCATAGAAACAGTCTGAAATGACATTGTTTTTTTACATTTATGTTTTGGTCCATAGCAACTTACTGTGCATGCAACACATTTGTTATCAGTATGTGTCTTCCCTTGGAATCGAACCCACAACCTTTGAGTTGCTAATGCAGTTTTCTGTAAATGGAGCCGATTATGCCGTAGTACATTGATTCTGTTTCTTATCTCAGGGAAGGCAGATCCAACGCTCACATCAAAGGAGACTACCAGCGTGTTGGAGATGTGATGTTTAAGAGCATTCAGGGTTTGAAGGTCAGAACATCAGGATTGTCTTTAATATCACAAGATAAAGCTTTGGGATATTAACTTGGGAGATTAGTTTTGGATGTTCTGTGTACTATTAAACTGTGGATATGTGGTAAGGTATGTATTTTATGGTATTTTGGACATGGTATCATGGTACAACTAAAATAACATGGTATATTATTTTAAATATGTACCATGTAGTACCACAAAAGCATCATGGTAAATTTATATCATTACCACGGTATATATTAAAGTACAATGGTTTTATCATCTGATACCGTCACTGTTCAACAGTACGTTGATTTTTTTTGTAGCATATTTTAATAATAGTCGCAGTTTGGGGAACTGAATGAGCTCACTGGATTATTTTGTCCCATTCAGCTGCTAACAGCTCATCTTCAGAAACACTCAGAGGCCCTGCTGGAGCTGGAGAGAACGTGTCGCTCCTCCCGGAAGCTGGAGGGCCTCTGTCGAGATTTTGAGCTCCAGAAAGTCTGTTACCTACCGCTCAACATCTTCTTCCTGCGGCCGCTGCATCGCCTCCTGCACTACAAACAGATCCTGGAGCGCCTGTGTAAACATTACCCGCCAACACACGATGACTTCAGAGACTCGCGAGGTACAAGAGTCGCTATGTTGAATTTGAGTGCTTTGATTTTCTCAGGAGACCTTCCTCTGAATCACACGTCGCTTCTGTCTCCTCCAGCTGCGCTTGCTGATGTCTCTGAGATGGTCGTGCAGCTTCACGGCACACTCATAAAGATGGAGAACTTCCAGAAACTTCTGGAGCTGAAAAAAGACATTATTGGCATTGAGAATCTCGCTGTTCCTGGACGGGTTAGTTTCATGGGTTGTAAAGTAAACAAGAAAGCAAAATGTATCCTAACTGACTGACTTCATACACAATCCTGAATATGAGCAATGCTGTATTGTACGTTATTCCAAATTAAAAATATTGCAACCTTTCACAACTAGCGTTCAGCTCTGACTCTATTCCGATATATAACGCCCACTTTTTACTATTTACAAACTAATTTCAAAAACAAATTTAGGGTAACTTGTTTATGTATTTTCTCATTGGGTATGTTTGTGTTTTACTGTTTGTACTGAATTAATATGGGACGTGAGCGTTGGCTCGTGCTGATTTGACCAGACCTCTGGAAACCATCTGATGATAAAGCTGTTAGTTAAAATTGCTTTTAGTTTAAACTGAAGGCTGGTTTGTCTCTTGTTGATCTGGTTGTGTTGGTTCTGGCAGGAGTTTATCAGGCTTGGCTGTCTCAGTAAACTCTCTGGAAAAGGCCTTCAGCAGAGAATGTTCTTTCTGGTAAGTGATGTTTGCTCTCACAGTCAGTACTAGTTTGATCTTGCTTCCTGCTATGAAATGCAAGATCAAACAGAAATGTTCTTTAGTATCATGGTGTACTGCTTTTTTGTAGGGAAAAAGAATATATCATATCCGTATAGCATGGCTTTAAAGAATATTTCAGAAAGGAAAATAAAAGGAAATAAAAGAACGTTTCTAAAATTCCGGTGTAGTACAATGTTTTTCATTATAGTACCATAAAGCCGTAAGTGTTTTACCATACCATAAAAGTATTTTTTACTGCAATTATATAGTCATGCAATTGGCAGTTCATTCATGGTATATAATATATCCGTACATGTTTCCTAGGAATCAAACCCACAATCTTTGCACTGCTAACACAATGCTGTACCAGTTGAGCTACAGTAACACTGTATTAGGTTCTCAGTTACATAGTCTAAGCTACAGTACTGTCACATTGTAAAATCCTGTAAATAAATAAAAAAAATCTTTTATTGTTTTAAACTAATGATTTTCTCTTTCTTTTTAATGTGGTTGTAGTTCAATGATGTTTTGATGTACACCAGTCGAGGAATGACGGCCTCCAATCAGTTCAAAGTTCATGGGCAGCTTCCTCTGTATGGCATGACGGTGAGTACATCAGTCTGATGTCATTTATCAAAAACTGTGAAGTCTCTGTGAAGTATATATGTAGTATATGCATACATTTGCATATGTAATGACTTCCATACATATGTAGCAGAAGTTTCAGTGGATATGGATGGACGGAATAATATTTGTGGTTTAAGGAGGTTTGCCTGCTTGAGGTTTTCAGAGCCTTAATTCAAGGCTCTGTGCATGAATAATGTTTGCCAAACGCTTCATATATATTTCGACATGTAAAGCGTATGCATTTTATTGGCAGTGACACGTTATCTAACTTTTATCTGGAGGCTCTTTATTATTCTTGGACTAAAGCCGTTTTTATGCCACAGGTTGTTCATTTGTGAGCAGCTGATGACGTTTTTCCCTACAGTTGCTGATTAATCCATCATCTGTGTGTCTGTAGATTCGTGAGAGCGAGGACGAGTGGGGTGTCCCACACTCTTTCAGCCTGTTTGGACAGAGACAGTCTGTTGTTGTGGCCGCCAGGTAATCTGACCATCACCGTAATTAACATGATCTTAGTCGAACTAGTTAATTATTACATGGGCAGCTGCCTTCATACATGTCGATGTGCATATCACATCAGAGATGAGAGAACAAAAGCAGTGTAATTCGTCAGGACATTTTATTTTATTTATATTAGTTGCACCCGACACATTTAAACCACAAAGGACGTTTTAAGATGTCATGTACTAAGTAAAACTGAGATATATAAATGCAATACGATAATATAAGCGGTTTGTGTGCCTCCCTTTTGTTGTATTTCAATAGTTTTGTAGTCAGATAAAGTAAATGATGTGTTAAGAATGTGCAGTTGGACAAATCGTGAACTTCAGTAATGATGATATAATCTGCCAAATACATTTGAAAGAAACTCCAGGTTTTAAAAGTAGATTTTAATTATGAATTGTTGCTTTATGAATTAGACCAAAAATAGTTGAATGTTACAACCGCTTTATATGCTCAGATTTCTTTTGAAATAATTTGTAATCCACAATTATAAACTGTATGAAAGTTCAGAAATTATTGGAATATTAAGTTACGCTGTATCAACATTACAAGACCACAAAATACTGTAAACATCTTTAACAGACTGTGCAACATTAAAATCTGTCCTGGAGTTTAATCTCTCCGTTTCTTCCACAGTTCAGCATCAGAGATGGAGAAGTGGGTGGAGGACATCAAGATGGCCATTGAACTGGCCGACAACTGCAACGGTTCTTCAGCGGAGATCCTGTCCAGCAGTTTCACTGACAGCAGTAAGTCTGTTTGTACCCATTTTACCACTAACAGAACGATTAACTCTTACGTTTGTAGATCGGACACATGCCGCTTATATAAACTAACACTAGTCAATTTTGAAACTCTGTTGCAGGTAAAAACTAATTCACTGCAGCAAACCGTAATGGTGTATCTGTAGCATTTTTAAAATAATAATTGCACACTGAAGCCACAGCTAATATATGAAATATACAGCAGGGTACTGTGCTATATCCTGCTACAAATTTAAAGCAAAATGGACGAAAACCATCTTCAGGATCTATGTGTGATGTTTCTCACAGAGCTCCAGCACAGCTGTACTGTAAACTGTCTGTCACATGCTTTAACAAATCTGGCTTTCAGGTGTAGATGACGATCTGACACACATCCTCAACTGAATCTGTTCTGCCTATGTTTGTCTGTCCAGACGTACAGTAATGTACAGTAATGTCATTCTGGTTTTAATGTTCTGACATTGTTTCCTGAACCTGGATCTGATTTCACAGCATCATCTGAGTGTTTGGTGAATGTTGACTGTTTTTCATAGTTGACCACATAAAGGAGATGTTGTCTTTCTCTCTTTCTTTGTCCTGCCTGTACTGTATAATTGCACAATCATGTACTGTATAATTACCGTAAAACTATGTAACTACACCTAACTATACAGTTTAACTATAACTAACCCGTACTGTATAATTAATTTATTAATAATTACTGTTAAATGCATAATTAATATCTGTAGCATATTCATTTAAAAATAAAAACAGTCATTCTTCTTACATAAATAAGTGCTGTGGCGGTACTGTGGTACACTAATGGTATCGAAAGGTAATACTGTGGTACTACAGTGATGCATGTTTAAAAAACTATTACTTTTTTAATAACCTAAAGTGAGAACCAACATTGTTTCCTTGTAAAATGGCTGTTCTTCCCAAATTTCCCAGAATGCCCTGAGGAATCTAGCGCCGACCAGGAATCGGAGGATGACCTGAGTGCCTCGCGTACCTCCCTCGAGAGGCAGACGCCTCACCGGGGAAACACCATGGTTCATGTGTGCTGGCATCGCAACACCAGCGTGTCCATGGTGGACTATAGTGTAGCTTTAGAGGTACAGAGTGGAGCGGTTTTTCATGTGTCTTGTTTCAGCTGCGTGTCTGTGTTTAACCTTCCTCTCTTCCCCTGGTAGCTGCAATCTGTCACTTCTCGACTCCTTTCAACTTGTTTTAAGACATTGCTCATAACTGAGCCCCCACAGAATTTGTGCAATTCTTCCACATTTTCTATATTTTTAATCTGGATATATACGGTACTATTTACCCCCAAAAATGGTTTTAAGCCGGTAATTTTTAGCTTTTGCTGTAGTGTGACAGGTGGAAATATCAGTTCACATCTACACTTTTGCCATTAATTGTTATAATCCAGTGAGATTGTTGTACGCACAAGGAGTCTGATAACAGTCAGTGCTCCACACTGAGATCTTACCATCATCAGGTCTGTCTGGGATCCAGAAGAACTGTGGCAACGTCTCCGAGATTTTTATTCAGCATTTTTACACAAGTGCCTAAAACTTTTCATAGTACAGAAGCTTTGGAGGCGTCTTGGAGACATTGCCACAGTGAGAGAGGTTTTTACATCAAACTGTTGTGAAAATATGAGGGCACAGATTCTGTGCAGGTCTGTTCTTGATCTGTTACTTCACTTGCTTTCAGTGTTGTTGGATGAGTTTGTTGGTCTGGTATTCAGTTCTTTGTTCTCTGCTGTCAGCTGTTTTTCTTCCAGCGTTCTTTCCTTTGTGGATCGTGTCTTCCTGTGTGTTCAACATCTGTTCTTGTCCCCTTTAAAACTTTTGTCTCAGTCATGTCTCCTCTGACTCTGTGTTTGTTCTCCCTGTCTCGTTTCTGTCTCTGTCTGTCTTCATTCTGACTCTCTGCTGTGGTAGAGGACTCTAGTGCAGTCAGTGTGTCAGAGGCTCCCACTGCGGGCCCCCTCAGGGCCCAGGGTCCAGTGGCCCTCTCTGTGGTGTGTTGGTATCGAGCCCAAAGCCTCTCCTTTAATGAAACCTGCAGGAATAGAGAGGTAAAACCAGGACTCTGAATTTACCTTTTCACTGCAGTAAACTTGATTAGTAACACAAGTACCGCAATACAAAATTCAAGAATGGAGGTTGTTTTAATGAGAGTAACTGCATGATCTAACCAATCAAATCACAGGATCAGATAATCGTGAGACTGTTGAAAGAGACCCAAACTCTTTGTCGTTTCCTCTGAATACTGACTGAGCTTTGAGTTGTGATGTCGTAACGTTTCAGTTTAGTGTCTTCCTCTCTGTTGTTGATGTCCTGATTCTTGCTCAAATATAACAGTACAGAGTGTGCGTCAAGTTATTGAGTAGTTTTAACCTCTGAAAGCTGGTTAAAGAGATTATGGGGTTTTCATGTGCTTTTGTGCTCAGACACACAGAGGAATGTGTGAATAGGCATGACACAGCCAACAGGGAACGCTCTCAGAATGTTCTCTCAAAGTTACCAGAACATTATTACAGTAACATTAGTAGAAAGGTTTTTTTAACGTTATCATATATGAAAAAATGTTGTTCTTAAGTAGTTAGTGAAATTTTAAAAACGTTACAGAATTAAAAAAAACAGTAACATTCTTATAACTGAGCAATAATGTTAATACGTCTAAAAATTTTGGACGTTCCTTAAACTTTCAAAATAATATTTGAACATTTTTGTAACTTAAAGGAAATATTTGGGAAACATTCTTACAAACTAAAATTGTTAGCTGGGTGAGAACCTGAAGAAACAGATGCAAGACCTCATCTGATGTGAACGGCCTCATCATACTTTGTGCTGTTATTTTGGTACCTTTTTTGTATCCAGGGTCCAAAATATACACTGAGTAAAGAACTTCTTTACTCAGAACAACATATTTCAGATGTTTAGTGAGAAAGTTCCAGAAGTGAGTTTTGGACCCTGATTGGTGCACCTGTAGGTTCTTCAGTCTTCCTCAGTCTTCCTCAGCTTGTATTTTGTTCTTCAGAATCAGCTGTCTGGAAATCTGCTGAGAAAGTTCAAAAACAGCAGCGGCTGGCAGAAGCTTTGGGTGGTCTTCACCAACTTCAGCCTGTTCTTTTACAAAACACACCAGGTGAGGAACGTCTAAAAAGTACACTTTTCTAGATGTTAAGTTAAAAGTAAGTTTTTAACTTATTGATTGGATTGTGTTGAGTCATGGCTATACTGTCTTTGTGCAGGATGAATATCCTCTTGCAAGCCTTCCCCTGCTGGGATATTCCATCACCATACCCTCAGAGTCCGAGAACATCCACAAAGATTACGTCTTCAAGCTTCATTTCAAATCCCATGTGTACTATTTCAGATCGGAGAGCGAGTACACATTTGAGAGGTATGCAGCCTTGAAAATAATGGCTCAGACCAGTTTTGACTCACTTAAACAAAATGGGCTTGGTTTTAACACATACTGATGAATGCAAAAAACAGTCACACTGTGCACAGTATACAACTGAAGGACTCACAATCATGGAAATCCTGGACAAGTCAGAGAATTTTGAAAGAAATTGCTTTTTGATTGATTTCTACCATACGAATTTGACAAATACTTTTCCAGTGTTCATGAACAAAATGTGTGGAAACGCTGATGAGCCGCTTTCTTGAAAAACACTTTGGGGTTCTCTGTTCCAAACATACCCGGAGTCTGTTTTTTAAAACATCTCTCTTCTCTTAGGTGGATGGAAGTCATTCGCAGCGCGACCTGTTCATCCAGTCACATGCGCCCCTTGAGCCGCAAAGAGCCACACGCCTACTGACCAAAGAGAGATGGAGTCAACACACACACAAACACACACTGCCCGAAGCAGCCACAAAACGGGCCCTAACATCAGGTTCTCTATCAGGTTCTAACAGCGTTCTTGAAGATGCATCTTCTTGCTTTGTTTTTGAGCAAAAAATGTTTTGTGTTATATTGTTGTTTCACTTCAGAACACTTTAAATGGGTTTGGATGTAAAAATATCGAGGGTAACCGTCAATACAAGTGTCCAAAACTGACACAAGTCAGCAGGTGTGTTATCATAATCATGTTGCAGACTGGATGAGCCAATGCAAATCAGGTCAAAAATGAGATACTTTAAATGTACAGAAGATACAGTATCTTAGCCTAGTACAAAGATTAAAAATGAGTACAAAGGATCTCCTTCGTAAAACACAACCAAAATGTCTGTGTAAATTGTTCATAAAGCCATTTTTAAGTAAACATATACATTTAATGCAGCAACTTTATGCCAGAATGGTTACAAATGATTTATTGATTTGAATGTGACCAAAATATTGGACAGAGAAACTACAGTTGGGTGAATCTCACGGAAACTGTCAACAAATGCCTGGGTTGTATTTCACTCCAAAACATTTTTGCATACAGTAAATGAAGCATTTTAACCACTGATATGTTGTGAGTTGTGAAAGTTTTGAGACAGTCACATTTACCCTCTAATACTCATTACTGTAATGATTAAAAAAACTCAGAAACTCTGATACTACAATACTGCAAAAAATTACATATATACACACAAACATATATTACACACTATATACAAATACATATATACATTACAATTTTTAAATTAAAAATGATTTATTTACATTTTTACAATAATGAGAATTGCAGGGAAATGTGCACAATTGTCATGAAAATAATTCAAAAAATGTTTATGTAAACAATCATGTTTCCTTATAGTTCTTTATAGTCTTATTTGCTTTTGATAATGGCGTGAAATATGACCCGTGAGATGTGTCCACAGCAGCTGGCCGATGTCTATGCACAACCTGGACTTGTAGGAACGTTCATCTCTGCTGGCCTGAGATTGTTGAGGCTGCCTGTCCTTCCAAACATTTGTATTCTCACTCTGAATCCATTTCTTTTGTAGGATATCATTTTGATACAATTTTTGATACGAACTGTGAACCACTCCACACTAGTTTTGTGCCCTGCGAGGGATTTGAACGCAGTTCCTCGCAGGTCACGCTCGTTCTGTTTCTGAAGGAATCCAGCTGCCTTTTGTCTAACTGCTTGAGTGCCAAACACTTCAGATTTTGTTTCTTATAAATCTTTGTATCATTTTTTATGTTGTCGATGCATTTCGACCATTTTAATTCTTTTATCTTAATGCAGATATTCAAAACAAAAAACATGGATTATATGTTGGCAGAAATGTTTGATGGTAAGTCAGTATGTTCAGAATAAACAAATCCATACATACATTTGGGATGATCTGCATTTGTTGTCACTTTACAGTAGTTTATAACAGTTTAAATTACTTACATTTTTTATTTAAAGTGCAAAAAATTGGTACTTGCATACGAGAGGTATTATTGCATTTTGTTTCTTAAAATGTACACTTGCAAGACTGAAAGTAACAGTTCGGTTACAAACCTACAGACAATGTTCAAAGTGCTATCCCAACTAACAGTTTAGGTTGTAAGAATGTTTCCCCAATGTTTCCATTAATTAACAATGTTACTTTGATAGTTCTTGGAACATTCAAAACGTCCTGTTTTTAGATGTATTAACACTATTGCTTGGTTATAAGAACCGTTTTTAATTCTGTAATGTTTTGAAAACGTGTAACTAACTTACTACTTAACGTTTTTCATATATATATATATAAAAACCCAAAAACTACTTGCTGATCACAATAACTACCATCTGAACTTTTAGAGAATGTTAGTCAACATTTTGAGAACATTTCCTGTTAGCTGGGGTTTAGCAAGTATATAAAATTGTTGTAATTGTAATCGGTTTCTGTGTAGAAACATGACTGAACTGATGACAAGTGCATCTGTTTTAAACTTTTTAAAAAAGTGGACGGGTAAGAGAAAACAGTCTATAAAATTGTAGTTTGACCTTTATAATAAAAGCAATATTAGCCAAGTATAACTGTTGAAATTTTGGCCGTCACTGTGGCCTCTGGCTTGCTCACTGTGAGACTGCTGACATTGTTCAGTGTATACAGTCACTGACATTATCAGTGCTTCTCTTACATTAACATAACACTGCAATAAGCAGTGTACAGTTTGTCATTGTATTACTGTAGTGTTAATATAGTGTTTATCTTTGTGTTGGTACTATGGTTATTAATTTAGTTCCTTTAGGACGAAGTGAAAGCCATTTAAATGTTCTATGATTATATGACCGACTCACAAATATTTATGTATTTTGATACATTATGGGATGCTAGTATAGTAGTTTACTAAAAGACTAAAACAACCATGCTTAAAATTCTCACTTGATAAAAGATATAATAATATAAAAGTCTACACTATTATATTAACAAATAGGCTAGGAAAGATGACTTTAATGTATTGCTTAATACATTAAACATTTACACAATAATTACACTAACACTATTGAGTTTCTAAAGCTGTAAACGTACCCCAACAAACCATCACTGAATGTTATGTGCACTCAGCTAATACTGCAGGAGCCAGCACCTAAATGTAACAAACAGAAATAAGATCACTGCATTTCTCCTGCTTTTCCTCTTGTCTACCTAAATGTCATTTAAAAGATTAGAGCATCACTCTTCTCAGTAAGAGAGCGTCCTCTAGTGAATGCTTCTGTATCAGCACACTTCGATATTGAGATGTGCTTGATCTGCTGGTGGAAAGACAGGAGATGTGCTATATTTGAGAGGCATGTTATCATTCTTTCATAACATTTACACAGACTTTTGTGTTGTTGCTGTGAATGGTGGACCAAAGACAGTCAAAAACAACATTCAGCTGTGTTTTAAAGACAAAATGGCTCATACAAAGCCAACAAAATTATCAGTCGTTATGAGCAATTATTTAAAATGCCAAAAAAAATCACATTTTTACTCCAATTCTCAGAACTGTAATACATCCAGACGTTTCATCTGGTAGCTTGTGAAAAGCCCACGGCATTACTGTATGAAATACATACAGTGAATATACATTATGTTAATAGAAGTCTTCATACAGATAGATAGAGCACATGCCAGCTAATAGGGAACATTCTCATAACGTTGGCTAACATACTGTCAAATTTCTTCAAAAAAAGTTATTGCAGTAATGTTAGCAGAACTTTTTTAACATTGTTCTCTCTCACTCATATATATGTGTGTATTATTTTTTATTTTTATTATTTTTTTATTAAGTTAGGGAACTTGTAAGTTCTTTATAAGTTAGGGAAACATTCTTACAACTTAAAATTGTTAGCTGCGATAATATCATAAACCAGCTGACCATGTGCAGTATGTGTGCAAACCATCCATCCATCCATCCATCCATCTTACATATAAATGTAGCACATATCTCACAGTTTGACACTAGAGTGATTTTATTAAGACAGCGTCTTGTGTTTATACCTTCACAGCAGGGGTGAGTCGGTTTAGTAAGCATGCAAGTGTCACCTTGCTGGGAGACTGCAGGTCGTCTTGCTGACAGATGCAATCTTATTTTGATCTTATTTCATGTTACATCAACAAAAAAACAATCTTCTGTTCTGACACTGTATGTTGATGCTCAACACTGGGTGACGTGTGACGAGCAGAGCAGGTCACATAAACAGACACGTCATATAATCCACAGTTAAGCATTTCTCTTGAGAAAACAAGTCACTGCACTGCAGAAAACTAACAGGAATGCAATCCTTCCAAACTGAGCTCACTGAAAATCTTCAGTTCTTCATTTAAACCTGAACATTAGTGTAAGAAATCTGAACTAATCAGGGTTGAAAACTATGTATATACACAGAACGACGTAAGAATCAAGTGCAAGGAAGAATGTGCAGTGAAAGTGAGGTATAAGTTCCCAGTATAAGTAGAAATACTTCAAATAATTGAATATTATTGAATAATATGAATAATATTGAATAATTGAATATATGAAGTGTGATGGTTGTAGGGAAAAACTGTTCCAGAACCTGGTGGTTCTAGTCCGAATGGCAAAAAAGACACATACTCAGAAAGACATTCTTTGATTATATATGATATATACTCATAAAAAGAAATTCTACTAGTATTACTGCAAGAACTTTGATAACTTTGAACATTAGCCAATGTTCTGAGAACATTCCCTGTTAGCTGGGTGTTTGCTACTTCATTCTTTTAGGGAATTCTGGTGAGCAGAACTGGTACCAGCAGTTTGTTGGACATTACGAGCGACAACATGCTATTTGGCAATGTAGCATTTTTATGAGGACCACGGGCATGAGTTGGAGGAGCAATAAAATAATTGTGTAGCTTTACTGTTTAATCAGAACAGACAGCTGTATTATCATCCTGCGCCTCCCAGGAGCAAAATAAATGTCTGGGTATTCCAGAGACAGTCGTGCTTCTCTGTTCCAGCAGGCAGCAACATCAGAATTTTAGGATGTGGAATTTTAATGTGCAACTAAAAACGAAATTGCACCATGAAAAGTAGCTGTCATGCTCAGAAACGCAATTCAGAAATGACAAAAACGACACATCGCACGTTTTATCATTGCTGTAGCATGAGGACAGGAAACAGTTAGTGTGGTTTTATGATGATATGCGCACAATGATTATAAACGCCCATAAACTCAAACCTCAATGCAGAAATAAACACCGAACATCTTCAAGGTAGGACGAAATTCATACAAAGAGTGAAATAAAAAGAAATCACGTTCTACCATCTGGTGAAATAGTCTTGCGGGGGTATCGGGGAGAGATGGCGCATGGCGTGATGTTAAAGTCATTATTACAGACAAATGGCCAGATGTTCCAGAGTCAAACCAGCAAGGACACGAGCGAACCATCAGGTATGTTGATAATCTCTTTCATTTATTCAGTACTTTACTTTGCCCATGAGAAACTTGTCGCCATGATGCTGTGGTTAGTTTTCAGGCGTTGCCGGTTGTACTGACTCGAGTCAGAAGAGCTCCACTTCAAACTCAAGCCCCCCCACTCACAACTTCTACCTACTAAATTATTCTGGAATTTTGCATAACTCGAAAGCTATATATTCGCTATGAACTTAACCAAACACTATAAGAAATATCTTGATTTTTAGTTGCTTAAGCTCGTTCTTTTAAATCATTTGAAGTCATCTTGAGGTTCCTTTGGAAGTTTGCTGAGGCACGTTTAGAGGGCCTCGGCCCTTGTATGGGAAACCCTGCTCTCAGTTACAATACTAAAGTCTATGGGATTTTTTTCACTTGTTTTCTCACCCATCTGTGAAAATCAGTTTGCACAGAAAAGTAACAGCACAGCCCTCCTAAACAAGCCGCATGATTTGAGCTGTAATTCATGTCTGTATCGGAGACATTGTGGGATGCGTATCGAGTTCAGTTCTTCTGTTTGGGGAGTTTTATTGAATAAAATCCCACAGACTCACATTGAAAGAGAAACATATATAGAGACCAGAATATCACAGAGTTTGGGGTGGAGCTTTTTAAATTGGGCCAGTATGTGCCTAGATACGCCCTGGCGACTAATCTGAACACCCTAGCAACCACCCAGAACGCATTGCCAACTGGCACAATCTTTTTCAGGAAACGCAAAAATCCATCTGTCAGGATTTCACAGTTTTGTGTTTATGCAGCTTAACTTCAAGAACAAAACTCTAAAGCTTAAATTGCAATAATTCATTTTTGTTATTTTTAATGACTGTGGAAAACAAACGTTTCATCATCTATTTGATCTCTTAATTTGTAAGATCATGAGCTCGTGTTATTGTGTTTACTCGCAGAGGCTTTCACCTTCACGCAAACAAAAAGCTTCAATCAATCCCTAAACATCTTTTATGCATGTTGTATTATTTTAATCAGTTCTCTAAAGAAACTCAGAATAATAGATTGAGAGAAAACTGAATCTAGCTTCCTTGGTCTTCTTAAAATGATGGGACTAAAAGCATTTAGTCTTATTGTGCTAGATGTCTGATTACAGGGGATCATGTGAAAGAGGAAAAACATATAGCCAAACATATAGCAATATTATAGGTGTAATACAGTTTTAAAGAATCTGGACATCAAAAGTAAGATTAAGTAATGCCATAATCATCACATTTCCCCTAATATATATATATATATATTTTCTTTTACATGATCATTATTTTCCTTTAACATTCATTATCTGTTTTCTGTATTTAAATCACAATCTTTTTACAGAACCTCCCTGATCCATGAAATGTGGACAATCAACAGAAAGAACCAGAAGTATCTGACAGGGCATCAAATGGTACGTGATGTTTCCTTAGCGACGGGGCGCAGACTGGAGTCTTAAACCCTTTACCACACCTCAGCCTGCGTCAGTCAATATGCCGTTGTGAGCACATGCTAATTGATTTCATTAATAAAGTGTGCCACAGTCCACAAGACAAACAGACCGATCATTATCAGCCCTGTGCTTTATGCTTACACACTAGAGATGATCTGATATGACATCAGATGAGGTCTGAGGTCGCATCAATCTGCTGTCATACAGTATAAGGACTGAACTGCCAGAAGAACACCAGTGTGTGTTCTTGGCAGGTTTTTAAAGATTTTTACCAATCTGAGATTTACACTCCCAGTCAAAAGTTTGGAAACACTTTTTCTTTGTTCATATTTTTTTTAATTTATGAATAATAGTAAAATTATCAAAACTATGAAGTAACACAAATGTAACTTTAGGAATTATGTTGTGACTAAAGAAAATTAAAAATAAGGTAAAATAGGATCTATTCTAGCATATTCAATATAGTCATCCTTCGTGACATTTTCCATCACCCAGTTTCTTGAGGAATCATCCTGAGAAGATTTTTAAAGAGTCTTGAAGGAGTTCCCCTCTATCCTGCACTCTTATTGGCTGCTTTTTCTTCATTATTTGGTCCAAATCATCTATTTCAAAAACATTTTTCTTTAAATTGTAGTTTTCTAATAACAAACATTAAACTGAAATGAATATGTTGATACAATTACATTTTTACTTTTACATTTTTTACGTTTAATCAAATGTCTTATTAGTGTAGTAGTGTGTGTTCTGTTATGTGAGATTAAAATGATTCAGATGACCCCGAAGCCACTTAAAGAACAGACCAGGACTCTGATATCAAGAGCTGAATCTTCACTGTACTGTAATTGCATTGACAGTGAATAGAAAGAGAGTATTCATCACAATACACCCATTGTGTGGCACATCTGCTTTCTGTGTGACTGACTGCGCAGGCAATGCCATTCAAAGCAAACAGACTAGATCTGTTTGGGGTTTACAAGCAAGAAATTAATTTCTCTTCAAATCAAAGCGGCGAGACATCTCAGCATTTCCGACTGCATAACACGCATCATGTTGCATTAGATGCATCAAACGCGTTGTAAATGCAATTTGTTTTCCTTGTGCTTCGAGTTGTTGCTCCGCCTTGTTATGAGTTTCTATGAATTTCTAAGCAGCACCAGCACAAACTTTGCATATATAAACTGGAGGAAATGAGAGCTTGTGGAGTCACCAGATGGCGCTGGAGATCCTCTCTAACAGTGCGGCATCAGTGCCATGATGGTGAGCAAGAGATCCTCTGTCTTCAAATTTGACCAAATGCTTAATTAAAGTGTAAGCTTTCCCTTGGGGACCTGACAAACAAATATGACCAACGATCGGCCGGGCGATTGTGACGAGGATTTGGGCCTGGTGGAGTTGATAACATCATTATCAAACGGCAGTCAAAACAACAAAAGATATTTGTACAGCCGCACAAATTGAATTCAGATTGGTTGTAAAGGCCGATGATTTTTCCAGCGTGAAATGAATAGATGCGAATAGGCCGGACTGTAAGAGAGGTCATGATTAATACATTAAAAGCTGTGAAAATCAATAACAATTCAGCAAAGAGTTCTTCATATGAAAGGCTCGCCCTCCATCGTTATGTATTTTTATCTACAGACACTTTCTTTCTGTGGAGCTGCTAACACTAGCACTGAAGTCCTGCATAATAGATTAAAGCATCTCATCGGACAGGATGAGCAACGTTTAAAGACGTTGTAAAGTTGCTGACGTATACCAAACCATTAAACAGCCTACAGTCAGGCCAAAATATTAATTTGATTATTATTGATTATATCGTGAAACGTCATTATGTATCGTTATTTATACTATTCCAGCTTTATGGCTTTTGATGCCCCTGCTGAAAAAAACCACAGATAAATTAGCCTAAGATGGTGGGCTTGTCTTAGATGGTTTAAGCTGGAAATAGCTGGTTTAAGATGGGCCTTCCAGCCTGGTAAAGCTGGTTTAAGCTGATAGGACATCTGGTCTTCCGGTCTGAAAAAAAATGCAGCTAAAAAGTGGAAGACCAGCTAAAACCTGCCAACAAGCATTTAATCAACAGAGGCAACTTGTTTTCAATATGCTTCATAAATTAACAACTCATCTTATGATGCTTTTAAAAACAGATAGTTTGGGCACTAAAGTGAATGAGTGGATGAGCTGATACGTTTTGCGCACTTAGCAATCCGTCCATCCATCCATCCCGTGAAGGCCAGCCCTACCTGTCACCTTAAGGTCAGATTTGACAGCCCAGCTCCTAATATTCGCTTTAAAAACCAGTGGATTTGACACCCGCACTGGCCCTGAGTTTTAGGCTGCAGTCTCCGTGGTGCAGCTCCACAGATGTGCCATGACACCAGAACCCCCACAATCCCCTGAGACAAGATGCATGCGAGGTCTCGCTAATTGATGTAAACATCATAAAGCTGAGTCAGGCGTTTCAAGCGCAGAGGTTGTGTGATGGTGTGCATGTAATGAGGGGTTTGATTATGTGTGTGTGTGTTCCTGGTACTCACCACGTTACGGGGATCAAATGTCCCCACAAGTATACTTATACCAGTATATTTTGACCTTGTGGAGATATTTGTGAGGTCCCCATTAAGGACAAAAGCTTTTAAATCATACAGAGTGATCTTTAGGGCTTATGTTCAGGGATAGGATTACTGTAGGGGGATAGAATATACAGTTTGTACTATTATTTCTATGAAATATCCCCATGAAACATGAAAACCAGTGTGTGTGTGTGTGTGTTTCCTGAATCCCGTGGGTAGATTTCCTGAATTAATGTCAGCTTTTCCTCACCCTCTATTTTTACATTTGCTAATTAGATATGAGACTGAAGAAATGTAATTAGAATATTCAAATCAATTATGCCATGTTATTTTCATCACATCAAAGCCCTTTACTGAGCTTCATAATGCTGTTACACATGTTGTACATGAACGTCGCCCCTTCTCCTGTGATATTTCCAAATCACATTTCCCTTAATATTTGTAGTCATTAAAATAGTATGACCACCCTTATTACAGTATCTCTAAAGCTGTAATATTCTTCAATGCTGTTGATTTTGTCTCTACAGTATCATGGTGTCATTACCACTGGCGAGATCTGATCGTGAAATTGCCCACATGTCAGATCTGAAGCAACATTAGAGTACGTAAATGTCACAGAAATTACATTTATTTGGGTCAGTTATTAAATTTAACGCACACCTCAGTTCTTTCTTATACACTGTTTGGAAAGACATACATTTTAGATAATCATTTTACATTTTTTGGATGTTTTACTAATATTATTGCTTGGTTATAAGAACATTATTCAAACATTTTGTTAATTCTGTAACGTTCTTAAAGCGTTCCACTAACAGCACTAAAGAACATTTTTGATATACATTTACATTTATGCATTTGGCTAACGCTTTTATTCTATACATTTGACCAGTATGTGTGTTTCCTGCGAATCAAACCCACAACCAACAGCTGAGCTACAGAAATGTGCATATAAGACATAAAAATGTAAAAAATGTTCTACTAACGTTCTTGCAAGAACATTAATGATTACCTTGAGACCATTAGCCAACGTTGTGAGAATGGTCCCTGTTAGTTGGGTGGTCTCTTTTCATGTGTCTTCCTGTCTCAGTGGGCGTTTCTTGGCCAGTGTAAAGCTCCAAACTGGACTTTGTGCTGACAGCATACAAATATGGGAATGCATTTCTCCTCAGTGTAAATGTGGTATTTAGGACATATTATTCACTGTCTTCCACTCCCAGCACTCCCGGAAATCGATGCTGATTAGAACCTCAAATCTAAAGGGAGGGACTTTGAATAATTGGTTTGGAATAGCAGGGCATCAGACACACACCTGTGGGCTGTGTGCTCAGACGCTGTCCGAGCGCTGGTCTAGTTCAGAGTGTGTTTGACAACAAACATGATGTTTTAGCCTGTACCCAGCGAACAATATTAGGTTGTAAGTACGTTTCACTAACGTTCCATTGGCAAAAGTAACAAAAACAGATGTTAGTTTGTTCTAGGATCGTTCAAAACATCCAGTTTCTTAGACGTATTTTAAATAACATTATTGCTTGGTTATTAAACATTATTCAACATTTTTTTTAATTCTGTAAAAATTTAGAAACAGCGTTTTGAGATATATAATGATATTTAATGTTTTTTTCAGAACTTTGAGAAAACGTTAGCCAGCGTTCTGAGAATGTTACCTGTGTAAGGACTGTTTTTCATGCTAATATTATAAGGCTTGGGCTATATTAAACTTTTAGCCTTAAAATAAAGCAGAACTTTCTCTTTAGCTTTGGAAATTTAGAGACAATAATTTTTCTCCCTTGGCAACAGACAGATGAGAGAGAGAGAAGATTTTACTGTGGATAGCACATTATCAGTTTTCCTAAACTTTGTTTTCATAAAGGAAAGTTAAAAGTTGTGTTTGAACGGTGGGTTCTCGTCAGCACCAGGAATGTGGTGTGGAGATTTTCTTCAGCATTGGGATTTGGTTTGAAGGTTGGAAGTTTTGACTTTTTGAATCCGTACAACAAAAACATCTCAGTAACAACATTAGAGCCCTGGCAACCACATAGCAACACTCTGATAACAAGACAAGCCGAATGGCCTCACAGTTTGCCAACTGAAAAGTGCCCAAAATGTTAGAAAAAACAAAACCAAATTGACCAAAACCAAGAGCTTTAGCTGGTTAAACCCAGCTAACAATTGTTTAAGAATATGAAGATTATATTAAGGTCTAAGGTTATAAGAATGTTTCATAATGTTTCCATAAGTAACAAAAACATTGCATTAACATTGTTGCTTGGTTATAGGAATGTTATTGAAACATTTTTTAATTCTGTAATGTTTTAAAGTTACACTAGCTAAAAAACTTTTGATACATGATAACATTAGAAAAATGTTCTGCTAACGTTATTGCAAGAACGTTTTGATAACTTTTGAGAGAACGTCTGAGAACATTCTCTAGCTGTGAAGCGGTTTTGTTTAGCAGGGAGAAAATGATGTCTGATGTGTTGTGAACATGCTGTAGATAGAAAGTACACTAGATGTCAGTTCTGGCTTGTGTCATGTTCAGATCACAATCTCTTAGATCTTAAGATAACATCCTGTCCTCGCTCTCTGAATTAAAAACTAACAACAGCTCAAAAATAAAGAGCACAAATGCTGAGGAGGTTCTGCAGCATGCTTTTATTGAACATTTTTTCTTTCACAGACACAACATTAAAAGAGCAACTGGTCAAAGACCAGCTGGCTGACCAGCTAATCGGCAGTTTGGTCAAAGCCAGAGACGCTTAAACCAGCTAAAACAAAAAGCTGAAACTATATTATAACTTTCTGCCTTTAGTGGAACCAAGAAAATCATAGGGTCTTTCCCAGCAAACAGGGATCGTTTTCAGAATGCAGGTTAACGTTCTCTAAATGTTCTCTCAAAGTTATCAAACCCTTTCCTGCAGTAACATTAGTTGAAACTTTTTTTAATGTTACATATCAAAAACGTTACTCTTAGTGGAACGTTTAACAGAATTAACAAAATGTTTAAATATTCTTATTATTCAAAATTATCTTAATATTCAAATACAACATCTAACATTATTTTTTTTAACATCTGGACATTTTGAACGTTCCTAGAACTTTCAACATTTTTAATGATTTTGTTATTTAATGGAAACGTTATTACAACCTAAAATTGTTGGCTGAGTTATCATAGACTTCAGCTTCTCCAACAACACTGTGCATCAAATAGGCCTGAAGGCCTTTACTGTATGAAGAAATAGAAGACCTTCATTTCTAGAGGCCAAGAAGAACTGAAGAGACATTGAGGGATCTGAAAACTTTAGCGAAAAAGAAGCGATACACGGACAAAGGGAATAACAAACTACAGCTAAAGTAAATGAAGGACGAGTGAATTAAGAACCTTCACCAGCTGCAGTATAATGCTGGTATAATTGGTCTGAATTCATCTGCGGCTTCTTCATTTAGTACAAACATCATATACAGTAACTTAAAATGCATGAGAGATGAGCCTGAAACCTGCACTTTCAAAGCAGATGTTTTTTATGAAAGTTGACCTTCTCAGAACGTTCAGAATGTCCAGGCAATGTACTAATGTTCTTGCTTGCTAATTGCTTGGTTACAAGAACGATTCAAACTTTTTATTCTGTAACATTTTTAAAACGTTGCTCTAACAACTTCAGAATAAAATTAAGTAACGTTAAAAAATTCTTCTACAGCAAAAGTGTTTTGAGAGAACTTTGAGAGAATGTTAGCCAACGTTCTGAGAATGTTCCCTGTTAGCTGGGTTATGTTTCAAAGATAAATACATTTTACCTGAGTTCATTAATATTGAATCAATTTTGTTCAAATTGATTAGCTGAATGCATACTGATTTGTTGAATGCATTTATATTGGCAGAAACCAAGAAACAGTAGGACATTCATTTTATTCTCACTATTAGGATATTTGCAGCCGTTCTGTAATAACCGCACATTCATTTTTAAGATGATTATACAAATCTTCATAAATGAGGCCCCAGGACACTTAGACAAGGATAAGGAGATCTTCTCAGACAGGGATGAAGGGTTCAGAGTGAGACACATTCACCATGTGGTGCCAGTAAGCTTGGAACAATCTTCACCACTTGATATCTTAATCTGGTAGCCTTGTAGAGGTCTGACCTTCTGAAGACATGCACATTTCCTTTGCGATACAGAGCATTCATATTTACAGTGAAGAGAAAGGCCACCTCAGGTATTTCATAAAAACATTCAAGTGGGAAATGTTTATCTTCTGCTTTAGTGTGTCAGTAGGAAATATCCATTTTAGATTTCCAAGCCATGAAGAATTATCTTCAGTGAAAAGATAAATGAGTTTTTTAACAGATGGTCTGAGCCCCTGCAGAGCCCTGATCTCAACATCATTGAGTCGATCTGGAGTGACATGAAGAAACTTGAGGCAGAACTTGAAGAACTGAGTTTTTCAAGATGCTCCTACCAAAAACCTTCAGATGTGCTCAAGTGTTACTTAGTAGAGTTTTAAAGGTAACCTTTACACAAAAACATCTATAGGGAAAGAGATGTCCCAAATTAAGGGGGTGTAGTGTCCTAGATACCTAACATTAAAAAAACATTCTACTAACGTTACTGCAGGTACTTTTTTGATAATCTTGAGAACTTTTAGAGAACGTCTGCCAATGTTCTGAGAACATTCCCTGTTAGCTGGGTCAGTGAAGGTGTGGGAGTGATTCCGCACTTGTAAGTCGCTTTGGATTAAAGCGTCTGCTAAATGAATAAATGTAAATGTAAATGTGATGAACAGGTTTGGTGTAGATAAGGGGAGGAGCTTGATGGCCACATACACGCCCCTACTGGTCACGCCCACTCCAGTCAGGAGTCTGGCTGAAGGCTGGTGTTGATGTTGGAAGAGGTGCTTGTTCTGTCACTATACACCTCCATACACTATACATATTTATACCGTGTTACAGAAACATCACAGCTAGCCTACAAGTAGCCTATTTGTTTTTCTCACCCCCCACGTCATCATGTAGATCTTTAAGTGTCTGCTTCTCTGTAAGGACTGTCATGAGCTTTAATGCACTTTTTAAGCAGATTTTTGCTGACAGGGTATTCTGTTGGTCTGTACAAAGTATTGCTGATGTCTGTACAGAATTACTGATCACCCCATAAATGTTTACCCGCTTTCTAATACATTTCCTCAGTTTTGTGCTATGACATCTGAAGATGACTTCAGCACAGTTGAGGTCATCCTTCTACTAAAACATTTCCTGCTGTATCTGTGCTGGACGACACACTAGATAACGCATTACGTGATATATTTTCCTCAAATTCTGGGTCAGGTTGTCATCAATACCGTTTGTTAACATACAGCACCGTACTGATAAGTGTGCTTCTAAAGGTTCCTCAAAAAGGGTTTCAGGTGACCTGCAGTTTGGTTAATGGTAAGACAGAAAGGGTAGCGAGGGTTGCAGATTTAGCCGGACTGTGACTCAGTACAGCAGGGGACGTTGGCTAACGTTCTGTAAAAGTTTTCTCAAAGTTATCAAAGAAAATGTTGTTGGTCGAACATTTAAAACTGTTACAGAATTAAACATTCTTATAACCAAGCAAAAAAATGTTAATACAACGTCTAAAAAACAGTCCCAGAGATTTCAATATAACATTAATGTTTTTGTTACTTAATGGAAACATTAGGGAAACATTCTTACAACCTAAAATTGTTAGCTGGGAAGTGCTGGTTTGTAATTATTAAGAGTTAAATAAAGTGAAATGGAATGAGATTTGTTATCTTGCCATGCTGTAGAAAGGGTCCAAATGACGTCACTTCCTGTGTAGCACAAATTCCTTCCATCACAGAAGAAAATCGTATAGATAATGTATAGATCTGGCTCAGATTCTCTTTGTTCTGACCGCACCTCTTAATTCATTTAACAATGTAAATGGTTTTTCACCTGCTGTCATTATATTCAGTGATGTCTATAGTAAAATTTAAATGACAGACTGGCAGGGTAATTTTCACTCTTTTGTCCAGACGCTTCATTTTAACAATGATGCTACAGCTGATAATCAATTGGTATTCATATCTAGACTGTGCTGCACAAATGATGGTCTGATGGTAATATCAGCGCTCTTGAGATAAAAAAAGACTCGAACAAGCCAGTCACATTTTGCCTCACTGCTCAACAGCCAAAATATTCAACGTTTTTTATTTAATGCATTACCTAACCCTAACCCCAAAATATTAACATTCCAGCTAACAGGGAACGTTCACAGAACATTACCTAATGTACTCTAAAAGTTCCCTCAACATAAAAGTCTTACAAAGGCCTCTGTATTTCACGGTCTCTGGAGACCAAACTGTTTTAGGGCAGAAAAATTAAACAAATAAAATTGGAACAAAGATATTCAACAGTTTCGCTAATTAGCACCACTTGAATTGAAGTTAAAAAGCACAAATTAAAGAGCAGCTCAATGAATTGTTTCATTAGTGAAAGTAATTATAAACCGCTCTAAATAACAGACTAAACCAAGTGTCTTATCAGAGCAAATGTTACGCCATTTAATGCTCTTTATTTGCTTAGAATTTCTGCTTTATTTACCTTGGAAAACTTAACAATAAAGATGTCCGGCTGTGTCCCAATTTGCCTAGTTATGCTACGGACTAAATACTAAAAGTATGTACTTCTGTTATGCAACGTACATACTTTCTCATCACAGAAGTCACTGTTGTTGTCTAGATGCACATTGTGATCTTTATCACGCATCAAAATGCAACTCTTTGCATTTTTTTATTCATTTAATTCATTTATTCATTCATTTATTCATTCAGTAATTTTACTACATAATTCCACTTATAAAATCAGTAAAGCATCACTTGATTTATTTTTATTTAATTGATTATTTAGTGTATCATCACTGAAATTCCTTCCTCTCACAGCGAGTCTGTAATATCAGCCATTGAAGTGTTCATTTGCATGCGCCTTTTAATGTGAGTACACATTTTAATGTACTACAATTTGGGACATACCGATTCCAAAGTCAAGAGCTATTTTGGACTTTTCAGACTGACGCAACGTATATGAATAATTAAACCTGCAAATGTTGATCTCGAGAGCATCAGTAAGACTTTAAAAGTTATAATATGAAATATATAAAACGTATGAAGAGAACATAAAAGCTAAAAATAAATGTAGTTTTATTATTTATATATGGTTATTAAATTGGCCATATATGTGGCTGGTAAACATCTCAAGAACTGTAGCAGCAGAAAATCACTTATTATTGAGCTCTGTCTTGGATTTCAGAACAGAGAAAGATTTCAAATAGAAGACCTTGACGATCAGAAGATTTTCTATACTGCAGATACCTTCATCTTAATTCACAGAGTGTAAGAAATTCACAGCATACGTCTGCAGTAAAGCACAGGAGAGACTTTAATCACTGTAAATGATTGAGAGCCTTTAACAGCGATGGTACTTTTCCAAAGCTTAACTCAATCAATAAGTAAAGAACAGGGAAAGAGAAAGCAGAACAAGAACAACCCCAGCTAACAATTTTAGGTTGTAAGAATGTTTCCCCAACATTTCCATTACGTAATAAAAACATTAAAGCAACAAATGTTAAAAATTTTATTTTTGAAAATTCTTGGAACGCATTTGGCAGACGCTTTTATACAAAGCAGTACATTCAAGTTATACATTTTGTCAGTACATGTGTTCCCTGGGAATCGAACCCATGGCCTTTTGTGCTGCTAACACAACGTTCCACCAGCTGAGCTTTTTTAAAGTGTTGTTTTAACGTTATTGCTTGTCTATAAAAACATTCAAACATTTTTTTAATTCTGTAACGTTTTTAAAACGTTCCACAAGCTACTTAAGAATAACGTTTTTGATATATGATATGTTAAAGTTTAACATTACTGCAGAAACAGTTTTGGTAATGCTGAGAGAACTTTTACGGAATGTTAGCCAACGTTCTGAAAACATTCCCTGTTAGCTTGGACTTTACAGGAAGTTCTGCAGCGTTTCTTTCTGTCAGAGCAGATAGCTGACTGAAGACCACTAAAATAGACATGAGAAGTTGTAGGTAATTAGATGTAATTAGCTTCATTCGGAGAATGGCAGTCAGTCCAGATTATTGTTCAGCAGTGATCTGCTCTGAATATCCACGTGTCAGACCTCAGCTTGAGAAAGCTAATTTAGAGCCGTCTGAAGCAGTCGCACGCTTGCAGGGACAATGAGCTATTGATTACAGAGGTGAGTTTTCTTCTTAATTACCCATCAAAAATACTGTGATAAATACTCACCGTCTACAGTAATAAGGAGGCCTAGGGTAACATGGGGTTAATGAGAGTACACTTTTGTTTAGTTGTATACTACATTTAGGTTATAATTGTTTTAAATATATATAAAGCATTTCATTGAAAACTGAAAATTAGTAAATTACTCACCCTCAAGTCATGCTAGGTGTATATGACTTTCTTCTTTCAGCCCAACAGAATCTGCTATATTAAATAATATCCAGGCTCTTCCCAGCTTTATGATGGCAGCGAATAGTGCCTGAGATTTTGAAGCTTTAAAAACCGCATTCATCCATTATAAAAGTGATCCATGCGACTCCAGTTTGTTAATAAATGTCCTTTGAAGCAAAATGGTATGTGAAAGAAACAGTTAATGTTTTGAGCATATTAAGAGATTGATACGGTGCATTTGAATGAACGAGTACACCCAACATGGCTGCATCAATAACTTTGAATATTATTGGTTCTCGCGTGTCTCAGATTCAAAGTTATTGATCTGGACAGACTTTATTAAACGTGTATTTAAACCACTGATTTTCAGTGGCGATGTCATGGTCCAGTGGTGGTATCTGATGGTAATGACGCTGAATGACTTAACACCATCCAACCTTAACCATCTTGCTTGCATTAGTCAACCATCCTCAGGTAGTTTAGGATGTTAGCAGGGATGGTGACAGAGCTACACAGATCATCCCTTGACAAAATTAAGTGCCAGACTTAAGGCAGCAGTATGTCAGAACTTTTGGAACTAGCAACCTCTCAACATCGTCTTCAAAGTTCTTGCCTTGATTTAGACCAATAGAGCTACTTTGATCCCTCAAAAAGCATCGAAACCGAACTAGTTCACTGCTATTGAAACGCAATGACATATAAATCCACTGTAATACCAACAATTTTCTGCCGGCAGGTGTGTGTGGAGGGGATTATATTGGGTGTCTCTCCTACAGAATCCCGCCTGCGGTGACAGTCTAAGCCTCCGTTAGCGCAGCTGATCCCCCCGGTGAGAACTTTGATTTTCTCTGTCACCATACGATGCTACCCTGACTTCCAACATAAAACTCTCTCACTGACACCGAGTAGATAAATGATTGAACCTGCATACAACTTGAGTGGAGATTATGAAATGCAAAGAGCTTCATGGGTTCCCTGTTACATAAGGTAGAAGAGTCTGTGTGTGCTTGAGTAAACTGGCATTGGAGAGAGAAAGAGAGCGAGGTTTATCTATGGTTTATCATTCTGCTCATGTTCTAACTAAGAAGTGCTGCTAGTGCTAATGCACAGAGATGATAAATCATAATTCAATCCTTCCACAGATATTACAACAGTGTCATGAGGAAGGAATAATATTAATATCAAACTCCACTAAAATGCAGTCGTTTCTACAGCTTAGCCACACCAGAACTCAATTCTAACAATATTTTACTGTAAAAGTACAAGCATAATCTTGTTGAATATTATTTTTACTTTAGAATACACAGTAATCTATACATTTTGCTTTATTTTACTATGAAATAAAAGGTCAATGATTAAATGTGTTTAATCTGTTTTTGTGTTTAAAACTATTACAGTGTTACACTGTATATGTGAATTTGTTTCAACAGAGTTTTACAGCATTGTTTTCTATTAAAATTATGAACACGTTTAACAGTGTATATAGCAGACACTTGTATTCACCTGGAGCTTAAGATCACCACAGCAGCTCAGGTCTCATTTCTTGATGCTCGAACCTGCCCAAACTTTCTATCAACTGGCCTTGACCACATTACCCAACGCACCTGTTATTGTCAGAACGATTTTAAGAGAACGATAAACACATATTACAAGATCTTTATAAAGTAAAAGAAGATTATTCTTATTCTTCAGCCTCTTATTCTTCAAGGATCGGCAAAACAATTCCAGAGGCACTTTAGTCGTACAGCCGGATGCATAAGCACACATCTTACAACAGCCGCCCATCATATTCAGTGTCAATGTCGCCCATACCAAACGAACAAATCGCTCAGATAAAAGCTGAAAGTATTTAAAGAGACAAGATAATGAAACGCTTTACCTTCTCACATGACTTTACTGGCATTTCACAACACTTCATTCAGTGTCACAAACTCACAGCGTGATCACAGGTATTAATATAGACCCGCAGAAACTCTCCACAGGTGCACCTGCCCTGTTCAGCTGCAGCAAATCTCAATTAAATTAGTCTGAATGGTTTCAAAGTGCCACGAAAGAATGACAATTCAGTTCCCAATCCTTTATTTAAAGAAATATGTGCGGATTGGATTCCTCAAGGTGCCACGTTCTCGTCGAGCTTGAGGGAGTTTCGCCACCCAAATGTAATCATCTGAAAGCACATTTAATTTCCCTCTACACAAGTGAATTAGGGCCGAACAGCATGTGCACAAAAGAGGAATGTGATAATGGTAGAGCAAAAAAATTGGCTAAGGAACATTTTTAATGAGATGATTGTGCGAATAATTCGTTTAATAAACTTTATCAGAACTTACGGTCCGACATTGGAAAATTACAGAGGCAGGCCCAATTACAGGCACTGACTATTTTAAACAGTTTAATGAACTTTTTTTGTCTTATAAATTTGTAAAAAAAGAACAGCAAAGATATGAAGTCATTGGCTGTTCTTGTATTCTGCTCATCTCAACAGCTGGTGTTATCTGCTGTAGGTGCTCAGCTGGTTTCCTTCAGGACCAAGATTTATATTCAACATCAACTTTTGACCTAACACTGTAAAAAATGTAATATAATGTATTATCAATTAAAACAAATGTCCTTTTAAACACCAAACATACAATACAATGAACTAGAATTGGTTAAACTTCTCTCAAAGTTATTAAAGATGTTCTTCTAGTAATGCCAGTAGAACATTTTTAAATGTTATATATCACATATATCAAAAACGATCTAAAATTGTTAGTTGGGATGCCCTTCCCAGAATCCTCAGAGGCAGAGGCCCTGGGGCCACATTGACAGAAGTGATGAGGAACGAAGAGGAATTGTAGGTATTGTAGGGTGCACGCAATATGTATGCATTAGAGAGGAAAGCAATATGCACTTTTACATTTGATGAATGACTCTGCTGCGATATCTAATCCTCTTTCTCTTTCACCTTTCTGGAAGAAACAGATTAGCACGGGCTTATTTTAGAATTCAACTCCCTTAGTCAACATCTATTTTATGCATGCGGAGGAGACGGAATTAATAGCACATTCTCTGCAGTATTGCAGTATTGGATTTGTAATGAAATGATGTTCATTTATGTTAGCAAGATAGTTTGCTAGTTTAACCACTGCGCTCTTTTCTTATAAAACAGTATGAAATTGCCTGTGTATGCTGTAATTCGCCTTCTAATGCTAAAGGCTGATAGACAGAAGTGTCAAAGTGCGGTTACATAATTGTCAGCGTTATCTCATTCGAATTAAAAAAGAAAGCTCAAGTTACTCTTGAACATTCATCAAGGTCAGCCATGGTGTTATAACGAAATGTGAAACAGTAAATTACCACCATAAAAACAGGAGACACCATATAGCACTAAGTACAACTGCTTTTCATAATGCTTTGATATGTTTTAAAGGATTCAATGTAAAATTAAAACTCTGAGCATTTCTTATCATGCAAAGTTGAAGTTTTTTCAGCCAACCCTCTGGAAGGCATCCATCCCCCCAAACCAATCTACTCTCACCCTGCGGACTTGCTTATGAAAGACGGCTTACAATCATAATAAAATATAAGTGCAAATGTGTAGAGACACCGGACAGAGGCAGAATTAATAACTAATGCTCTTTACTCATCTCACTTGCCTGTTCCTCAAAACAATAAAACATTAAAATATTTACCCTGCAAAACATAGTGGATGTTGTTTTGCACCACGGCCTCAATAGTTTTAGTGTAAAATAAATAATAAGCACCGACTTATACTCTTCTGAATAATGCTGAATGGTATAAAGTACGGATCAGACAAACTACACTTATCAGACAGAAACAGGTTCACTCTGCTTTCGTCTAGTGAACAGCACTACATGAGAGGTAAAACTGGATCACACGTTTAAAACCTGTGCCACATTTCACCCCCAAATCAAAGGGCTTTATTATAAATAATTTCTAACCTATTAATTGTTATTAAAAAATTATTTATATATATATATATATATATATATATATATATATATATATATATATATATATATATATGTAAATTCATATATATATATATATGAATGTGAATGCTGGTGAATTCCGGTGAATCAGAAACGCCACAGACATTTTACACCATGCATCAAGGTCTAATCCTGCCGCTCAGTACCGGATTACTGTAGAGAGGAAAGAAAGGTCACGTACAATAACTCAAAAGGTGCTTTGTTAACTGTTAACTGTACTGCAGTAATTCATCTGCCAACAAATCCAATTAAATCAAGACTCAACAATTAATAGCTTACTGAAATGATGGAGATTTCCGATTCAAAGATTGCCTCAGTCTCTATTTCTTGACAGCAACTTAAAACGTTTACCAAACCTCACTGTCAAACACTGAATTATAAGCAAGCAATAACTGTAGCGTGTGACAGTATATTGATAAAGTAATTATCTTGAATCTGTCAAACAATCATGTTTAGAAGTATGTATTCAATTTTCTCCAGGCCATTGGGCATAACTGACAGGCGACTGTGAGGTTGGTGAGGTTGAATGCAGGACAGGAAATGAGGCAGCTGGTCCTCTCAAGGGCCATATTATAAAACTGCCAGAAACAAATCAATACCTAGACAGATGCTTCACCCATTTGTTAGATTTTTTAAAATTAATTTGCACTCATATAAAAACAATTCTTCTGGACAAGGCTGTACCTACAGATTCTGAGAGTGGAGGGCGAAGGCAATCAAATTGATAAAGCTTTTCCTCATATGTTGAAAAGATGTTTTGCAGTAGATGACAAAACTATAAGCCACAATTTCTGGCCTAAAATTGAATTTTGGTCTGTTTTGCTAAAACATTGCAAAATGTATTTTGAGGAAAAGGATGCCATGTGGATTTTTCACATCATCAATCAGTCAAGCTTTAAACAGAAAACAAGATTTTTATATTTTCTGTGCAAAACGTGATGTCACAATGCTCGGGTGTGTTGCCAGGGCATTGCTGTTCTATGGTTAAGATGTCCTTTATCACAGTGCTACTTTGGTTGCTATGGTGTTGCTATGGGGTTGCTTAATACACTGTCAAAATAACTGGAAGTTCTGAACGTTCCTACAACCTTCAAAATAATGGTTTTAACGTTTGTATTACTTAATGGAAACATCAAGGAAACGTTTACAGTATAAGCAACAAAGTGTACAGTAAAGCAACAGTGATATTGATGCTTGCATTAGCAAACTCCCCTATTATGCAGGGAAAACATGAACGTTGACAAAAGCCATTAGAGAAGATAAAATACTGCTCACCCGTTTAAACACTGATGACCAGCAGCACCAATGAACAGAAACTACAAGCTCCACTCATGAGGTGCTTATGTTGACACTTCTAATGAAAACTCAGCGAGTGATTGAGTACTGTGGGGATAACAAAGGCAAACAGGAACGCTGGTGGCCTGTTTTGCTTTGTGAAACACAGCAACAAACGCGGGCCGCTCCGTCACATCCACTCAGACCGAAATAAAACAGCAGGCCTGCTCAGTACAACACTTTAAGCATGCAGAGAGATGCAAAAGACAGTCGACTATGAAAATATTACATTTACAGACCACACTGTAACGTTTCAATTCATCTGTGTTTCTTTTGAATGTCTTCAGAGCTGAATTAAAATCCATTCTATTCGTTTCTCAGTTAGTTCTCCTAGAAAGCAATGAGACGACATGAAGAGCTAATGAAGACTTGCATTTAGCATTGCTCTTTTGCTCCTTTCCTCAATTATATTAGCAGGAATTCTGGAGCTTTTGTACAGTATGAGCCCAGAACCTCGATCTGTAGGTTACCCCATATAGTTATCATCACCATGTGCTAATTCTGTCAAAGAAATAATGTTTGTTGTAAAAGGACTTTTAACAATTGGAAATTATTGGGAGAGAAATAACTCCATATAAAGATAAAATAACTCTAGATAAAATAACTATCAATTTTAGGTTGTAAGAACGTTTCCCTAATATTTCCTAAATAAAAAACTGTTAATGTTATTCTGAATGTTCTAGGAATGTTCAAAATGTCCATTGTGTTTTTGATTTATATGATCAATAACATGAAAAAATGTATAACATTATGTTAAAAAAGTGCTAAAAAATGCAAGTCACACTCAGAACTGAATTACTGTATATTTTACTCTCGTTTCTTTCAAGTAATCTGTGCTTATTACTTCTGAATATAAAGAAATTCTGCTCAGAAAGTCTAGACACTTTTCTGCTGAATTCAATCTTCTGCACAAGCATTCACAGAGAACAGCATGCTGACAGTCACTTCCTGTGTAAAGGCTCGTTCACACCAAGAACAATAACTATAAAGATAACGTTTCAGAAATCTTTCTCATTTAAACATATTAGTGAAGCCCTCACTACAACTATAACTTTAATGAAACAGACCCAGCTGACAGGGAACATCCTCAGAATATTGGCTAACATTGTCTAAATGTTCTCTCAAAGTTATCAAAAACATTCCTGCAGTAACAGTTGTAGTTTTTTTAATGTAATATGTCAAAAAAAAAGTTCTTCAGTTGTTAGTAGAACGTTTTAAAATGTTACAGAATAAAAAAAACGTTTGAATAGCATTCTTATAACCAAGCAATAATGTTAATACAATGTCTGAAAGACTGTTCCTAGATCATTCAATAACAATTGAATTGTTTTGTTACGTGATGGAAACATTAGGGAAGCGTTCTTACAACCTGAAAGTGTTAATAGGGATGCATTGAGCTGGATGGAACTGCAGCCGTAGGCTAAAGCAGGTTGGTGTGGATCCTGGATCAGATTTCTTCAGTCGATACTGAATTCAAGGAACACACAGACAGAAGGCGTGTAAATGCACTGCCAGCTCCACAGGCCCAAGGTCAGATCTTCACTCTGACCTCCAGCCAACTCTTGTTGGAAATCTAGCCAAGCATCACCAGCAATTTGAGTCCTCGGAGTAAACAAACAGAAGTGCTCTTCAAAGGCTCAGGCCCAAACAGAGAGTGGCGGGGGGCCGAGAGACCCACACTGCTGCTGGTCCAGTCTCAGAGAAACAGAGACCCCAGGAGAACTCAGTGTGCCTGCCCAACACCAGCCCAGCTGGTGGCTTTTAGTTTAGTATTCACATTACAAATGTCTGGTGTTGGACAGCCGAAACTCTAGCTGTGTTAGACTATCGTCATAAAGTCTTACGACCCGTTCACACCAAGAACAATAACTATATTAGCATCCACACCAACAGATGATAATGTTGTTTATTCTAAGCTTGCAGGCTGCAGAAAGTGTGTGGACACTTTAAATTCAAAAGGATTTTGATTGGTGGTCAGTGTTTTATGTTTATCAGCTGGAAAAAAATATCTCTGATTTGAAATGATCCCGAAGATGTTGCTCCTCCAACAAGTTTTAGGTTGTAAGAACATTTCCCTAACATTTCTGTTAAGTAACATAAAGATAAAAAAATTTAATTAAAAAGGTTCCAGTTTTTAGAAGTTGTATTAACATTGTTGTTTGGTCGTAAGAACATGATTCAGATATTTTTTTTAATTTTGTAACATTTTTAAAACTGTCCATTAACAACAAGTCCAATGATTTTGATAATGTTGAGAGAACTTTGAGAGCACGTTTAGAGAACGTTAGCCACTGTTCTGAGAAATGTTACCTGGGAAATCACTGTGGGGGGTTTGGCTTTCCAGCCAAAGGAACCTTGGCTCATACCCAGAATGTAGGATGAAAGTTTATGATCAAGCTTTCCAATATGCAGAGCAAAAGGTTTGTCTGGAAAAGCCATGACAGAGAGCCATTACAGGGTGTCACCTGTTTATCGGATCACGTTTAAATCAAAATCCCTTTGAGGACGATTCATGGAGGTCCAGCTGGCATATCTGTAAAATGAGATGAGTGTATCTAAAGCAACACAGATTCACAAGCGGAAAAGACAGTAAATTGTGATTAATAATGACCGTTTTATAAATGTGATGAAAACAATTAATGGAAGTGATAATAAACAAAATATTATTTGTCAGTTCAACCAGGGAATTAACTAATTAACAGCAATTATTTGAAATAAATAGCATTAATATTAATACAACAGACTACCGTTAATGGTTAATGGTTGATTCAAGATGATGGGGGGCATGTGAATTAAAAAAAAATGACATGCACGAATAAGTCATTTAAAATAAACTCTGTAATATTCCATAACACCACAAGAATATTTTGGTTTCATTGTGACTTTATATGAACAACAACACAGTTGAGGGATGTTGCAATCCAATAAGTAAACTCTGTACTTTCAGGTTTGTTTTGATGGTCTGAATCGATTCTGAAAGGAATTGTAGTGCTACACTGCAAATATAGTGGATATTGGAGTCTTTCATCAGTGAAGATCTCAAACAACACAAAAAACGTCCTTTACGATCGCTGAGCTGACTAAATATTTGGCTGCGGCGTGTTCTGTTTGGAAACCGCTGGTGCAATATGTGCTTGGCAATACCAACAATCTGCATATTTTTCTTTGATGTCTTCCCTCTTTACTTTGTCTGTGTCCAAATCCTGGTTATTTACCTCCATAGTTCAACGAACTAGCTTAAATGTGATTTTAGCCGTGATTTTCCTCAGGCTCGTGCCGTTATCTCATCGAGAGGCAAACAGTGGACCGAACGCATCAGATCTACTTTCCGCAAGTCGCTTCACAAACAGGCCCAGACTCACAGCAGGGACACAAATCCTCTCTAATCCAAATTAGCCCCTCCAAGTCAAATAAACCAGTCTGCCACACTGACTCACCAGCTCACATGATTCTCTTTATGGTCGTAACAGATGGTGTCAGGAGCTTCGACCTAAAAACAGCTATATATTAAAAACACAACACAAATGACTGACTTTGTATATGTGTAGGGTCATATAAAAACTACTAAATGATTTACACTGGAATCTGGACACACTACATTATTTAAACTGTCATATAAAATGTATATAAAGTGATTCTCAGCTAGTTTCACCTCTGGTCTCCTAGACTAGACAGCACAGTACCACAATTGTTTGGCATAAGAAAAAACATTTTATTATTTTTAAATGAAAAAACTTGAAAATGTAGAGCCTAAAAAATGGCTCTAAATGGACCAAAAAACTTTATGAACTCCTGTAGAAGGGTGTTGCTATGTGCGTTGCTAAGGTGGAAGTTAGGGCATGGTCAGATAGTGTCTGGGTGGTTACCTACTAGAAAAGTTAAACAAGGCCAGCAGAAAATCACACGGTTTTCTTTAAGGTATTATCCTAGCTAACAATTTTAGGTTGTAAAAATGTTAACCCTAACATTTTCATTTAGTAACAAACATTTTTCAAACATATTTGAATTCTGTAATGTTTAAAACATTTGCACTACAACTTAAGAATAATATTTTTGATATATATGCTATAAATTTTTTTGCTAATGTTACTGCAAGAACGTTTATGATATCTTTGTGAGTACTTTGGGAGAACGTTAGCCAATGTTCCGAGAACGTCAGCTGGGTCTGTGAATGAAATGAACAGCTATAATTTGTAAATATTAATATACTGTCTTTATATTTGGAGCCTCATTACCATAAAAATGGCGTGTTAAACCACCAAACTGTTTTATCTCCAAAGACAACAGCCATTTAATTTGTGTTCCTCAAGCTGCACCAACAATAGATGGTGTTCTGTTTAACTTTCATCTGATCTGATTGTGCCAAAACAATCAGCGACTGAACCACAATTCAGATAAGAGTGTGTGAATGAGAATTTCAACCTTACAGTCTTTGGTGTATGGTCTGGGGAAATGGGTCAGGGGTGCAAAATGTTTGAAATTCAAAAGCTTAGCAACATGTCCTAAAAACACCCCGTCTAAACCATATTTGTGTATTTTTGGCTCTACTATTGGATGTTATAATATCACATTTTGCAATAAGACTGCAGATTCTGATGTGGGGGCTTTTGTGGGGCGTGTTAGCTCAAAAAAGCACAAACCTTCTTTTTGTCTGTCAAAACGCACACGCAGACTAACTCTCTTGTCACTGGGAATTCTCGACTGCCCTACATTCAGCATTGTCGACATGGCTGAACATTTCAAGTCTGGTCTGACTCCTGTAGTGAGCGATTTTCACATCAATAGCTCCCTCTCTGAGTCAAACCCCCAAAGCATCACGGATCTCAAGCAGAGCTATCTGTTTAGAGCTTCCCTTGTCAGTTTCAATGAAGGCTTCACTCTTCTCCGCCTGTAAATGCAGGTCGTATGCAGTAGAGAGCCGCCGGCTCTTTATTGTCTGGTGGGCAATTTTACTGGTTTAGCTAGTCACTCTCGGAGTTACAGACGTCCTGTAGAAAACTGAAACCCCGAATGAGATGTCTGTAATATCTCAATTGTGCTTCATGGATGGCAGTGAGATCACATGTAGAGACAATCCCAGCTAACAATTTTAGGTTGTAAGAACTCTAACTTTTCCCTAAAGTTTTCATTAAGTAACAAAAATGTTAAATTGTTATTGTGAAAGTTCTAGGAACAATTAAAGCATCCTGTTGATATAATATATAACCATGCTATATAACTTTAAAAACATTATACTAATGTTACTACAAGAACGTTTTTGGCTAGCGTTCTCTAAAAGTTGTCAAAGTTATCAATGTTCTGAGAATGTTCCCTGTTAGCTGGGATGTCACTTGCTTCTCAAATGTTTCTCCTGATAAAAAGATCACAGTAATCTCATTTGTGTTTTCCTATAGAGTTTCCAAAAAATCTCAACATTGTCTCAGACTGTGCTCAGATTTGCCAATCGGTCTAAAAAATGCAACATTTTTGCACACTCTATATTATTTTTACAGCTATGCCAAAAATAGCCTTATGTTTTACTTCTTAGCATTTGAAGGAGAAATATCTGAAACAAAGGGGATACCTGTTACCTGCCTAGCGTACAGCATATATGTTAACATACAGTAATACAATTGAAAACCTGAAAATAAAATAGTGTATCTTCAATACACTGATCAATGCGTTTCTTGTAAAGCATAAACTAGAACCCCAGAGCTAATGGAGCTGAAGACCAGAAATCAGTGTGATGGATGACTTTTAATTTAAGAGCAGCAGATTCGACACAACACAGCACTCAAATCAATGCTTATTACATTGATTAGCTAAATTGTTTGTAAATGTTAAATGTCTTGAATCATTTCATGTGAAAAGGTGATCTCTGCAGACACGTTTACACTGACAGCAGTTGACAGTAACAGAGCGACCACAAATCAGAGATGTATCGAAATGTTGCTGTACAGAACTATAATAATTGATAATAATTAGTTTAGTTAATTTTTATTTGTTTTTGACTCAAGTGTTCTATGAGGTGAAGTCGCATCAGTGCCAGACTGATGGTTCAGTTCTTAAGACGCGGCTAACGATTTTAGGTTGTAAAAATGTTTTCCATTAATTAACAAAAACGTTATTTGAAAGTTGTAGAAACGTTTGAAACGCCTTTTTTTAGATGTTGTATTGCTCTTACTGCTTGGTTATGGAACATTATTCAAGCGTTTTAAATTCTGTAATGCTCTTAAAACATTTCACTAACTACTTGGGAATACAAAACTGTTCTACTATCGTTATGGCAAGAACATTTTTGGTAACATTGAGAGAACTAGCCAACGTTCTGAGAATGTTCCCTGTTACCTGGAAATCTGTTGGATTGCATCTTTAATTGAATTGAATTTCCTGGTTTATCACAAACCTGTAATTTCCTGTGTAATTAAATTATTGTGATATATGATATAACATTACAGCCGTTTTGGCAGTAACTGTATTAAGTGATGAGAGGTAGCGACCGGGAGTCAGATCAAAGACGCAATGTGTTGTGTGATAAAGTTACTGCTGTTGAGCAGAACAGCAACTTGGCGACCTCCATTAATTTAATCATTGTCAGTGTAAACATCCTTTAGGCCAGAAACACATTAATTGTAATTGTACTCTAACACATTTCACAACGCAACAACGCGTGAAATTGATCTCGTGTAGCTAGAAGCGGTTGCGTTGCGTACGATTCCAGCCTAAAGGCTGTGAGATTTGTTTGCTGTTGCCATAGTAACATTTCACCTTTCTGACCGTTGACCCAGCTAACAATTTTAGGTGATATGAACGTTTCCCGAACATTTCCATTAGGTAACAAAAATGTTAATGTTGTTTTGAATGTTATAGGAATGTTCCAACAATTTTAATTCTTAAATGTTTTTAAAATGTTCCACTGACAGCTTAAAATGTTCTACTAACATTACTGCAAGAACGTGTTTTATTAAAATTTGAGAGAACTTTTAGAGAATGTTAGCCAGTGTTGGGGATATGCACTAATATGAACTATTTCTAATGTCATCTGGGGCATTTTCTCTGAACACGTGTACAGGAAGTTACCGCTCTTCTGGATTTGTTAGACTCTCCTTTTGTGAAAAGGCAGCACAAGGGTTTGCCAGTTTTCCAGAAGACTTTTACATAAGGTGCCTGAGGGACGTAAATACACAAGGTTTCCGGAAAATAAAAGATTACAGGACAAGACAATACAGGCAACAAAAATCCCCAAAACAAACACAATGAAATATCTGGAAATGTTTCTCCACAGGACAGGATTGGATATCTGGGACAAGCTGCCCCAGAACAGGCAACACAAACGTCAAGTTTTGTTTGTCTGAGTCCTCATTGGTACACAAAACAAGCACCGAACACCTTTGTTTTGACTGTGGCTGGGAATTCTGCCAAAATGAATCACCTTAGGAGAGAACATAATGTTTGTATGGACAGGACAAAGGGGAAAGTATACAGACAGAGGAAAAAGTGAATTTTTCAGCCTGTCACACTGCAGACTGAAGCTTTCCTGTGACCCACAAAACATTCTCTGTGATTATTTTTGTCTATTTCTCATGATGAGACAACAGGAAAGACCAGCAAACAAGTTTAGGTTGTAAGATTCTGTAACATTTCCATTAAGTAACCAAAACATTAAAAATATTTTGAAAGTTCAAAAAATGTTAAAAATGTCCAGTTTATATATATATATATATATATATATGTTTTTTGATAACTAAGAATTTTTGGAGAACAGTAGCCAATGTTCTAAGAATGTTCCCTGTAGCTGGGAGGTCACCTCCTGAACATAAGCATTTTGAACAGTTTCGCCGCCTACCTTGAAAGATTAGCTATTGCACAACTGGCATCGTGTTTGCAATGTGAACAGAACTTACAGAGAGCGAAACTCAATCATTCTCTCTGCGGCGTCTGACAGAGTGAAAAGCTCTATTCACACCTCACCTGTCAACCTCTGTCACAGTTATCATCAATGGCTCAGAGAAACAATGAAATAAATGCAACAGGAAGTGACAGGAATGAAGGCATCCTTGCTAGCAGATGTGGGCCGCTTTAGCTTGCACAATATAACATTCACATGAACAGATAAAGAACATTGTTACACCCCTCATGACCACCCAGCCAACAGGGAATGTTCTCAGAACATTGCCTAATAACGTTATCAAAACATTCTTGCAGTAACGTTAGTTGTACATTTCTTTAATGTTATATACGTCAAATCAAAAACTTTATTCTTAAGTAGTTAGTGGAACATTTCAAAAAATGTTTGAACAATGTTCTTATAACCAAGCAATAACCTTAATACTAATAATCAGGACATTTTGAACGTTCCTAAAACTTAAATGTTCTTACCACCTAAAATTGTTAGCTGGGTACATTATTTTTCTGAATGGTTTTATTCGGGGTGCAGAAAGCATGAAAACAATTCTGTTGTGGAAAGATTGAATTGTATTGTAGGTAATAATAGTCTAACAACATATTCCTGACAGCATGCCAACGTGTTAAGATAGAATAACATGTCAGGCTACCAGGCTCTGTTTTAAGAGCCAATTCAACAACTGATTTTGAATTGCACTTTTCCACCTAGACACTCAAAGTGCAGCACGTTTCAAATGCTCTCCGCTGCACCCACCAGAATGATGCAATCGCAGACAATATGCGCCGATGTCTGAACAACAAGTTTGACATCTAGTGGGAAGTTAGTTATGCAAGCAACTGGACTTAAATCAGCAGCTAAAGGAGGCAGAGATTGTGAGGAAACTGTACTTTTTGTGCTGTGTGCCCCCATGACTGCTGACGCAATAACAGCGCGCTGTTTTACTTTTGTTTTTCATAAACACGCTGCACTTAAAAATACTTCTATTGAAATTGAAGCAGCATTTCTTCCACTGTTTTTATCTAGTTTATATATTTGACAGAAACCAGAGAATCTGCTATTTCTTTATAAAGAGAAAATATGTTTTTTGTCACCACATTCTTGCACTGATATTTAACCCCAAAACATTATGAAACAATCACGGATGCCTAAAAACATGTTCATGAGTTTTTAATAATATTCAGTTTAATAAAAATATAAAAACAAATTCTCTCAAAGTTCTCGCAGTAACGTTAAGTGATTCTATATATCAAATATGTTATTCTTAAGAAGTTATTGGAACATTTTAAAAACGTTACATAATAAAAGTTTGAATAATCTTCTTATTATAATCAAGCAATAGCATTAATACTGTCTATAAACTGGATGTTTTGAACATTCCTAGAACATTTAAAGGAACATTTTTAATGGCTTTTGTTACCTATTGGAAATGATTGATACTTTTGATCAGAATTTACTCCGTAATCTGTATAAATTATAAATTATAAAATGCCTGTTACAGGTTTGAAATAATGCAATAGTTTTACAGTGAGTAATAAATAATAATAGATTATAATAGTTAGCAAGACTATGACCATATTTAAAATTAATAGCAAAAAACTCTTTATTGGCCTCGGTGTATTTATTAAGGTGTAAACTGTATTACATACACTTTCTCATTTAAAGTCATTCATTTGAAACTCATATCTCCTCTTTCAGGTTCCTGTGGGATTTTGTGCCTAATCAAAACAAAACGAATAGAGCCAAGCAAATGAAATCAACATGGATTGGTTACACCACGGTGACAAAAGACGCCACAGAGCTCAATCATAATTAGTTGAAATAATGAGACCAATACAGAAAACAATCCAATTAAGAGGAGAAACGTCTCTTGAAAGACGTTTTCTCACAACAATGATAAACACAACGGACCAACATTATGTTCCTACGAGGAAGAAAACTAACAAGGTACGAAGTTGTTAGCCTTGTTTGTTTTTTATGGTTCACTTTTCTGTCTACAATCCCAATAAAACTTAAAAAAAAAATCGACAATTAAATAAAACCCTTCAACCAAATAATTGAAGCAGGAGTGAGGGAACATTACAATGCCGCCAATGCAAAATCGTGTCCTTGGTGAGACTTTTTTATAGCTTGTTGATGAGAGTAGCAATCGTTCCCCCTTTAAAACGAATAACCTCACAGTGTATCATTATCAGCACCCGCTGTCAACAAACGGTCCATCAACATGCTGACAAGATAAACAATGATGTAACAGTCATAAAACCACAGAGATTATTTATCATAAGAGCATATGTTCATAAATAAAAACGCTCTGTATGCATTAGATATGCACTTCAGTTCCATTTCTGCTAGATGCTGTTTTTTATGCAGTATGTAATATGCATTAACATGTTAAAATCTAACTCCTATAGAACCTAGTCTGCAATTCTAGTGAACAATTTTAGGTTGTAATAATGTTTCCCTAACGCTAGTTTCCCTAAACCTGTTAATTCCACAAATTAAGTTAACAATGAATATTCGGATTATGCACAATATACAGATATAACTCACCAGGGAAGTGTGTGACAAGAATCGCAACACACTGATTTGAACCATGAATCTATTTAAATGTTTTGAAACACTGCTGGATGGTTTTCTAATGATGGGGAAAATACTTATAGCTTATTTTCAAAGGCCTGCCATTTTCTGTTCATCCTCATGTTTTTTGAAACACTTAGTGTAGCATATTTAGCTTGTATTAGACATTTATGAAATGAATGATAACAGATGGAGGAAGTAGAGAATGAAACAGCTGTCTATATACTAAATACAGAACAGCTGCTAACAAAGATGGAGGTGTTGTTTCACGCTACATGCATGTTTAGTACAAAACCTACAAAACAACAGCTAAATTGTTATTTGGTTATTAACAATAAATAGTTGTATTGCTCAACGTTCTACTAACGTTACTACAATAATGTTTTTGAGAACCATGAGAGAACTTAGAGAATGTTAGCCAATGTTTTGAGAACATTCCCTTTTACCTGGGGAGTGACCCAGGAGACATCATCCAAAAAGAAAAGTCATTTATTTATCTTAAATTCTTTAAAAAAATTGCTTGAATCATGTTTTTATAGCCAAGAAACAGTATACAATGTTTAAAACACTAAATGTTTTGAATACTCCTAGAACTTTCAAAATGACTTTTTTGTAATGTTTTCGTTACTCAATAGAAATGTTAGGGAAACATTCTTGCAACCTAAAATTGTTGCTGGGAAGGGTAATGAAAAGTAAATGGGGTCCATTTTCATGTCATGTTGACTTTTAGAAGGGTTGACATTATAAGTACAATTTATCCAGGTGTCCGTGCTGGAGAAAGACGCTGTGAGCGATCAGGAGAGGTTTGTCCTTGTCCACCTGAAGGCCTTTTAGAACTCTGAGCACCTGAGCTAAAATTATCATTGCCCATAAAGTCAATGGTCTGTAAAACCACAAGCAAACAAAGGTCAAATAAATTAGAGAACAGCACTGGCAGTGTTGCCAGCGGTGCGTGTAACAGCCTTCAGGATGAAGCTCTGTCTGTAATACAGAGGATGGAGAGGTTATTTTGAGATACAGAGCTCTATATGTTGGAAACTCACTGTGGTTGTGAGCCTATAGTTCATGCAGTGTGTAGAATAAAATACTACACACTGCACACACTGTTTTGATATTTCACATTTCAAACGGTGGATTGCTTCATTTCTGTTACAAACAAATTATATCTACTAATTTTTTTACATGAATGTATTCATTTAGCAGACGAGATTTTCAAAGACATTTGGAGTTATAAATGGTTGTTATGCATAATGATAATAAATTATACATGTGTGTTATCCATATGTACAGTATACCCCAAAGACACTTTCTTAAATATATAAAGAACAGCAACTAGTACAGTATGAATAAACCATTTTATTTTAGATGTTGTTCATCTAGGCTTCTTGAAATACAATACAAACCTCACAACTCTCAGTGCACCGCTAACAATTTTGGGTTGTAAATACGTTTTCCTGATGTGAAGTAACAAAACAATCAATTCACAGGAATGTTTAAAATGTCCAGTTTTTTAGACTCTATTAACATTATTGCTTGGTTATGAGAATGTTATTCAAACATTTATTCTATAACATTTTTAAAACATTTCTCTAACAACTTACCAATAACGATAATGTTTTTGATATGATATATAACATTAAAGAAATGTTCTACTAACGTTACTTCAAGAACTGTTTTGATAACTTTGAGAGAACCTTTAGAGAATGTTGTAAATTCTCTGTTAGCTAGCTAGGCACTTTTACAACCCAGTTATGTGGTGAATATTGTTTTGATTTGGGATCAGGACTAAAACTAGATGTTGTGTAAGGAATTATAAAATCATTGTACAAGCTTTAACTTCATGAGGATTGTTTTGACAGTCATGGAGAATTTACTGCATAATTCATAAACAACACTCACTTTTTCTTGCAGTTTTATCATGGAAGCCACTAAAGTTTGCTGTTATCTTTCTAATTGCCCCAAATACTTCTTATGCATTGCAATTCATTTGTGTCAGTCAATGACACTGAAGTCAAGTGCTAAGAAAATAATGTTCGGTTTTCCCACAGACCTGAAAGACGCTGCTGTCTAATGATGTACGTTATGAGAACATGAAGTGTGAGTTTCAGAGATGGAATCTGATCTCCATGTCAGTGATTTATACAATCCCGAAAGACAGAAGAACTGGAGAAAACTTAATGGGCCCATAATGACCACAGCAAAATGTTATTATTGACAAAAGTTGCTTTAAAGCTCGCCCAGCTAACAGGAAACATTCTCAGAACATTGTCTAATGTCCCTTAAAAGTTCTCTCAAAGTTATTAAAAATGTTCTTGTAGTAATGTTAGTAGAACATTTTTAATGTTATGTATCCTATATATCAAAATGTTATTCTTAAGTTGTTAGTGGAACATTTAACAAATGTTACAGAATAAAAGCGTTTGAATAAGGGTTTTTTTAACCAAGCTATAATGTTAATACAACGTCTAAAACTGGACATTCCTAGAACTTAAAAATAACATTTTAAAAGTTTTTGTTACATAATGGAAATGTTATGGAAACATTCTTACAACCTAAAATCGCTAGCCGTGCGGATACAAAAACAAACTCCATTTCATTAACAGTTACTCTTGCTCTCTTGCTCATATCTGGGTTAGAGATCCTAACAAACCCTTAAACCTACAGTAAGCATTAAACTTTGGCATTAAACGTTAAACTCGTCACTCACATAAAAGTTCAAACTGAAATCTCTGACTTTTGTATCCTGGCGAATCTGAGCACAATCTGAGACGATGATAATGCTCTAGATAACATGAGATTACTGTGATGTTTTTCTGACTTTAGCACAATCCTACATGTGCTGCCCATTTCTTCTCACTGCTGTCTAGGAGAAACATTTGAGATCTCTTTAGGTGAAGCGTTTTGACTGATTCTGAGTGATCAATTAAACGTGGCTCCAGACGAGGCGTCTAACAATGATTGTTTACTAACAAGTAGGGAAGACAACATGTTAATCTACATCATTAAATTATCAGTCAATTCTGTTGTCTGTTGTTATTCAATGTTATTCTAAGGGGTTGAGATGAAGCCTCCGATGAAATGACGCCATGCCAGGCTGTCGTAAATGAGTAACGGTTCTGTTAGATGACACCCCACAGGATAACTCTCAAAGACAGAGAGACACTCATTTGTTCACAGAATATCGTGACACAGATAAGCAATGTTTTTGTTTAGAAAGGCCAAGATCAATCCAAGCTAGCAGGGAATTTTCGCAGAGCGTCTGCTAATGTTCTCTAAAAGTTATCAAAACTCATACCGTTTTTTAACGTTATGCATATCTAAAATGCTATTCTTAAGTTGTTAGTGCAATGTTTTAAAAACGATACAGAATTTTAAAAGTTTAAATAACGTTCTTATAATGTTAAAAATGTTTTCATTATTAGATGTTCTTTTAACGTTGTTCCTTGGTTATAAAACATTATTCAAAGATTTTGTTATTCTGTAACGTTTTCAAAATGCTCCACTAACAACTTAAGAATAACATGTTTGATATATATGATATATAACATTAAAAATGAACATTCAAGAGCATTTTTGAGAACTTTGAAAGAACTTTTAGAGAATATTAGCCAACATCCTGAGAATGTTCCCTGTTAGCTGGGGTCGCCAGCCTCCACTTTAGGGCATCTGAATACATGAGGTGACCTCTAAACCCTGCATGGAGAAACAGAAGCTGATTGGCTGTTACCCAACAGCAGCCCGACTGTGACCTTCCTTACAGCACAACTATCACATTAAACCTCCTGCATCTCCTCTTCAGCATGTGAACTTATGAGAGTCTAATACAGCAGCTCGCAATCTCCAGTGTAATGTGCAGAGAAAAAAATCATATTTTATATAACCATCATGCAAAATTAATGTATTTTATTACTTATATATGATATATGGCATTAAAAAAGTTCTATTAATGTTTTTTGAATACTTTGATAAAACTTGTAGAGAACGTTTTATTCACATTGCATTCACCTGTTCTGAAGTGTTTTGCCTCACATCCTTCTCTAAACGTTTCGATAAAGCCGCCAGGCTTCAAAGCTGCTGTTTGATATTGTTAGCCTGTGTAACTCTGTAACCAGCCCGTTAGCTGCGGCTTTGATAAGAATCAAAGAACTCATTATACTGTTAACTGAGCAATCAAACATGTTACCTACTGCAGATAGAAGGTAAATGCGGTTCTGAACTGCACCTTTTCAGTAAGGACGTACACGTGATTTTCCGGGTTTTAAAGAGTCGCCCAGGGTGGAACACATGCTAGTGAAGATAAGAGGCTGTTCGGTCAAACAAGTTCTGTTTTATAAAAGCTTAATCTTTGGCAGATTAAGCATTTCCTGAGACAGCTAATAACTAACCGTTCCTTTCTTTAGTAGCAAACCTTTAATAAGTGCTGTTAAACATTAACCGTTTCAACACTGTGCTGTTGCTAAAATGTCGATATTGCAAATTTGTAATGATGTTATTCTGTAGGTGATTATAATAAAAACACATTCATATTTTGATTACAATAAACACCACCGCCCTTATATTAGGAATGCATGCAAAAATCATCTAACCTTTTCACAGCTTTCATAACATTGTTGTGGTTGCTGAAATTAAAGCCATTGATCTTCGTCAAATAAACTAGCAGTTAAGCCTCTAACCAGTAAACAACATAAATATATAATAAAATAAATAATGCTTTAGAAGTTAATGATTAAATGCTGGATGCCACTACGGTGATGAAATTATTGGATGCAGCTCACGGCAGGCTGCGTGAACATATGCATGTTGTTGTGTTACATAGGTACACGTTTGCATTAAAGTGACGCAGGCAGAGCTGTGCATTTTATTGCAGAATAGCCGAGTGCTGCAGCAGAATTCTGATGCAACAGAAGAAAGCGGCGGGCTATTCCTGAAACTCTGAATGAAAGGAAAACCCTAGACAATAAGGGAAGCTTTCAAGAGATGTCAGACTCAGTTCTTACCATGCCTCCGCTGGCAAGCCCAGCTTTCTCGCTGTCACTGTCTGACCTTCTCTTAGCGTGGCCCATCAGGCAAAGAGCGGAAAGACAAGCAGATGGTTGAGGAAGTTCCCTCAGGGACATCTTCACATACTGTATGTGTCACACTGTTATAACCAGTGGGCTGAGTAGGACAGAATTGCTTTGAAACGATACCGTTCATTTATTTTGTTTGTGTTGCTCTCTGGCGATATGGTAACAAGAAAGTGCCAGTAACCAATATTGTAACCAATAGTAACCCAGCTAACAGGGAACATTCTCAGAACATTGACTAACATTCTCTAAAAGTTATCAGAAATGCTCCTGCAGTCATGTTAGTCGAGTCTTGTTTAATGTTATATATCATATATCAAAAATGTTATTCTTAAGTAGTTAGTGGAATGTTTTAAAATGCGATTTAAAGATGTTGGAATAACGTTCATATAACCTAGCAGTAATGGTAGTACAACGTCTAAGAAACTGGATGTTTTAAACATTCCTAAAACTTTCAAAACAGCTTTGTTACTTAATGTAAGCATTACGGAAACGTTCTTGCAACCTAAATTGTTGCTGGGAAACAACGATGGTTGTTGCACCTGTAACAAAGCTAGTAGAGCCTTTAATTACAGGCCTTCAGTTTCAGTGCTGGTTTGTATTACAGTTATAATGTTTACCAGAAAAACTAACCTAGACGACGAGCACAGCCTCTCTGGTGTCATTGGTTGACCAAGAAATTCTTGCTGGTTGATCTAGTTAAGAAACCAGACAGGGACTAGAGTAACCCTGGTATTTTCACTATGGAAACACTATTATACTCTTGGATCTGTTTAGCATTTAAATTTGAATTAAATTGTCTAGAGCTACATCAGCACTGAAGGGCCACTTTACATGAAATGCACTTTTTTTGTGCCTTATTAACAAGAGAATCACATTAAAGCCATTGAGGAAAGTTGGAAGGGTCATTTGAGCTGAGGGGAAAAAATGCCTCCAGCCAAAACAAGACGATGCAGAATAAAACAGAAATGCTCCATCTGATGAACTGTTTACTCATGCCATTGTCTTGAGTGTGTGATAGTGCACACGATAGCTACAAGATAATAACCGCTGCAGGACGGGGAAGGACAGTCGTGTTCATTAGCGATGACAAAATGCAGTCAGAAGCCATGTCTTCGGGAATGCTGATTTTTAAAACCTAATCACCTGATTCATTAACAACACGGACACGTTAGGATGCCTGATCAAGTATTCCGAGTCAGCCACGGTTTGTAGGGAAATTCAGAGGGCATTAGCTCAAAGTGAGCGCACCCAGAAAGCAAAACAAAAGGGGCCGCATATTTATCCCTGTGGAATACCAGGCTGCATTGTCCCAGACACGGAGAAGTTTCCAGCTGTGAAGAAGCCATCTGTTTGCCTCTCCTTCATTTTAATTAGCAGCAGTCCCTTCTTTATCAGCGCGCGACTGCCTTGCTCTCCAGAGCCCGGGAACGCAGGATTATGACAAACAGGTCATACAATCCATTGAGGCCTCCAAACAAACACAGATTAATATTTCAACAGCTCTAATTGTGTCGTCAATGGAAACCGAAAGGACACGCTCACCTTTTGTCCTCATTTGTATTAATGATGTTTATGCCATTTGATGCGACGAGTCGACAACTGATTTGAATGATTTGGTATCCCAGCTAACAATTTTAGGTTGTAAGAACGTTTCCCTAATGTTTTAGTGAAGTAACAAAAATGTTAAAAATGTTCTATTTTGAAAGCTTTAGGCATGTTCAAAACATTAAGTTTTTTAGATGTATGAACATTGTATGAATGTTATTGCTTACGTGCATGAACGTTATTCAAACATTACAAACTGTAACATTTTCAAAATGTTCCATTAGCAACCTAGGAATACCATTTTCAATATGTATAATATATATAACATAAAAACACTTACTAGTACATACTAGTACTAATGTTACTGCAAGAACTTTCTTGATATTTTTGAGAACTTTTAGACAACATTAGCCAATGTTTTAAGAATGTTCATGTTAACTTGGATTATAAGCAATACCTGCGTCTGTTATCTCTTTTTTAATGTTTTGGCTGACTGTATTGTGTGGCGTAGCTTGTTGCTAAACCACTAAAACCACTGAGTTTATTCCAATGCATTCTGATGTTAACATGTTAATGACCCAATACTCTAATAACCCCAGTTTTTTCCTGCTCAATTCAATACCATTTCATGCTAAATACAGAACAGTATTTTTATGTTTCAAATGAGATATCTTCAATCCCATTCATCAACTGTATATGGCTAAAAATAACCTAAACTTTACACATTTGCATTTTCTGTGGATAAGAATACATTTGTGAACATAACAAAGGTGATCTAATAATAACCAATAACACAACACAGCTTGCACTCTATAATGGCACTCCCCAAGCCCAATTAGCCTTTAGCACGGCATCAAAGTCCTGAAATTAGCCTCAAGATTGTTAAAACAGGTGTAAAGGATTAAAACCTCATTTGCTGGTAACTTTCAGGGCATGTATAACCTCAGGTGGGCTGTAGTGTGTTGCTGCACCATGCTGAGTTTAAAACAGCACTCGGAGACTGTCTGAAAGTCTGGGAACCATTTTGTTTCCAAGCTATTTAACAGTCAATCACTTCGATTCAAATTTCAATCCAGTAGTAAAATCAGGCCAGGTTACACTACCAGATTCTGACAGAAAGATGAATTGAAAAGCTGGAATAACTAAGTAACGTTCTTAAAAACATACAATAACACTCACACTACTTCTGCAGTATGTACCGTCGTATATATTCTGTGTTTACAGATATGTGAAGAACACAACAAGAACTCACACCACAGAATATCACATCCCATAACGCATTACGCTCAGTGTGACTTATTTGATTGTGCTGCCAAAAGCATTTTTAATATCTGACTACTGAATAGAGATGATAACTGTGCACCAATCGCTAAATTAAGCATCCATTGCAAAGTAACATGCTACTGTTTGCGTATGGTCTTACACACTTTATTAATACAAATTATATATTTCAAACATAACCAAACTCCTGATGAGCTGTAGCATAATATGAAGAGATGCCTCAGCTAATGTCAACCCAGCTAGCAATTTTAGTTTGTAAGAACGTTTCCAATAAGAAACAAAAATTGTTTTTTAGACATTGTATAAACGTTATTGCTTGTTTATAAGAACATTGGTCAAAGTTTATTAATTTTGTAATATTTTTAAAATTCCAGCTTAAGAATAACGTTTATATAATGCTAAAACGTTCTACTAATGTTACTGTAAAACTTTTTTAATAACTTTGAGTCAAATTTTAGAGAACGTTAGTTAACGTTCCCTGTTAGCTGGGAAATAGTCAACTATTCAAAGACTTCTGACTTCAAGATAACTTCTTAGATTCTGACCTTAAATTTTTGGCAAAGTTAGACTTGTTTGGCTACGTAACATGTTAGGTTAACATTTGACAAAAAGAGTCAATGTCACATGTAAATCACGGGGCTGTAAAAGACACCAAACTCAAGAGAACAGCTTGATAGTACAGAATGAATAGTTAAGATCAGGGTCAAGATATTAAATATTGCGAGAGGAAATTAAAGATTTAATTCCAAGATATGTTCAAATTCATTTTGAAGGATTAACTTAGTCTTAACAAAAGTGGTGTTTGCTAAGGATATTATGCCTGCTGGATGATAAAACAGGGCTTAAGCCACATGCAGCAATCAGAAGATCTAAGACTTAACAATACACTAAACAAAACAGCCTACCATCATGGCCATGACTTTTGAATGGGCCAGCATCATTACATATTTTCAGAAGATGTAAAAATCTTGTTTCTTTTGTTATTTTAAGAGAAGTGACAGGCTGACCCATACTTTGAATTAGTCCTCTGCATTTAGCCCATCCAGTTAGTACACACACATTGGATTTGTGAGTTGTGAACACACACCCGAGGCATTGGGCACACTGTGGCTCCTGGGAAAAATCAGGGTTAAGGTGCCTCGCTCAAGGGCACCTCAGTTGTTACGTGCCAGCACTGAAAATCAAACCTGCGACCTTCTGGTTACAAGTCTGACTCTCTAACCAGAAGGCCACAGCTGCCCTGATCTATCAATATGCTTGAAATAAAGATTAAGTATCCAGACACACACACACGGATTTTACAGCACTGTAAAACACGGACAAGTATAAATATGTGCCTTACGCATGTTAAAAAACATCCTGCCTAGACTTATTGCTTTTGGATCTTCTTGTATATTTGACTCAAGAGGCATTTGTCCTTGTTGTGCTCCACTTTCTGCTCGCATCTGATAATAAAGACCAAAACATTCTCTTTCACATCTTTCACATCTGCTGCTGAAGTCATGTGGGGCTGAACGCCCAACGCAGCCCACCAGTTCAGTTGCTGGCCTTCCAATGTGAAGACCCAGAGACAGCCTGTCAGTCAGGAACTCTATGCAGAACTTCTGAGAGGCATTCGGTTTGTGGACACAAGAAATTTAAACAAATACCTGTGAGGATGCAACATCATATGAGCTTTCTGAAGTTTGACCTTTTTGTTTCCCATAAATAATGCATCACAGAGCAGGATAGTTCTGTTGGTCCTGCTTTCTTGATACAGACTTTATTTGAGGTGAAACACCGCTGGGTGAATGTGTGAAGTTTCCTCGTGTAACATCATGTTTTACAACACGTCCAACTTCTTTTCCCACAAATATGAAAAATACGCTACTGCATGAAGCAAAAGCATGGGATTATTCACAAAACGTGCATTTCAATAAAGTAAATAAGGTGAATTTTTAATTTCATTTTGACTACAAATATATTTTCAAAACTAATATAGAAACTGTAAGCTTCTAGCTATGCAAATTTGATTTTATGTGTTGCTGCATTCTAAAATATGACGACCCAGCTAATAATTTAAGTTATAAGAACGTTTCCCTAACATTTCCATTAAGTAAGAAAAATGTTAAAAATGTTATTTTGAAGGTTCTAGAAATGTTCACAATGTTCAGTTTCTTAAACATTGTATTAACATTATTGCTTTATTGTAATATGTTATTCAAACATACTTCTACTACTACTATGAGAGGACTTGCTACAGATGGTATTAGCATAAATAATTAACTTCTCTTTCAGGAGAGATAATGTCATGGCAGAGCAACAGTTTGTGAACAATCTTGCTGAAAAATCAGTTAAAGTGACTTGAATTGAAGACATGACTATAACCAGCTACCTGAACAAACCATTTTAATGACATTTGAAGGTAACACTCCCCTTGAGTTTGTCGATTACTCCACCACGGTTACTGCATGCCTGAGTTTACATCTGGGCTTGTGTACTTGTGTGAAGGATTTTCTGGTCCCAGGAACAAAAAAATAAATAAAAAACAAATATTTTTTATAAGGACCAACCAAAAAGCTTCAGTACAACCTTTCTTTTTATGTTAAAACAGTTTAAATTAAAACAAGCCCTGAGATGAAGTTAATAAACAGCTGTCATATTAAAAGTGATATTAAAACAGATCGCATTGTTTAAAATGAAGATACATTTCCCAAAGACAATTCAAGTCAGTTCTTTACAAAATCCTGCATATTGGAAATCAGGAATAAGATACTTGGGTGAGAATTGTCCGACCTTGAGAAAGACTCTTTTCTTCCTCCTCTTGGAGGAATAAGTGCATTAATTTTACAAATGTATTAAATTATGAAAGCAGAAATAATCATTGACAGAGTTTCATGTTGTTTAGTTTAAGGAATGTTCACAAACAAATAAACGTTTCTGAGAAGATAATTGATAACTAAAATGACCTAACTTATGATAACTTATAACTTATGATAAATAATAATTATCATAATCCCAATTATCATATTATAATAACTTATGATAATTAATACTTGCTTAATTTAGCATGCAGTGTAATGAGGTCATGTGACAACAATGGGCTGTGAAATACAACACCACAATTCAAAACATATTTTGCACTTTTCACATAGTTTTGAATATAATTTCAAACCATATCCTATTATTACTACTAATGGAATACAATGAAAATGTAAAAATATGAAAGGATTTTTTTTTTAATCTGAGGTTGTCATATCTGACAGCAGTATATCCATTATCCATTTCAATGTCATTTCTATACGCCAAAGGTTGTTACAGCATGACAATCCAGTCAGAAATATGCAGATTCAAAACATTTACATTTACTGCTGAGCCATAAGCGATATTGAGTAGAAAGATCTAATAGTGGTGTGTTGGTGTAAAGCCCATGTCTATTCTCAAAAGGAGGTGATAATTTCTTTTTCCACTCAATGTTTTCTTACATACAGCAAGAAAAATATACTTTATATACACATAGACACACACACAGTATAATAATAATAACTCATTTAAAAAGTGAGCGGATTCTATGTACAGTAAAATGTTTTTCTAGTTCAAAAACTTTCTGACCCCCAGCAGGGAATATTCTCAGAACATTGACTAATGTTCTCTAAAAGTTTAGCCAACGTTCTGTGAACATTCCCTGTTAGCTGGGATAAAGTCTCTGGATGAGGTCATAACTGCCACCATAATAATAACAAATATTTTTTCAAATACATGCAGTTTTGTACAGTACATCGCATTACAAGGCGTTAGAGATATGAAGATAATAAGGTCTTCCAGCAGTTTGGCTCTCGCACACCATATCCGCACAATTCAGTAAAGCTTTAATATATTTTATGCTCCATACTAATAATCTCTGTTATGTGGGAGCGTCTGAATTAATGAACATAAATGTAGTCCCACACAAACATTACACATTTAATTAATAGTAGGAAGTCAAAGTCTTCCATTCCTAATTTACTTTAAAATGTCTCATTTGCTTACTGTTGGGCTCCTAATGAGCAACATGTTCAAGCTTTCCAAAGAGATGCAGGATTAAAACGCCACTCAATACTTAATAACAAAACATAGTATTTTTTATATTATGCTTTAAAATGTTATTTTTTAACTAGACCCCCATTATGACTAAGTACTAATCATTTAAATAGAATTGTTATACACACTAAGGCACAGTTTTGAATTTATATATATATATATATATATATATATATATATATATATATATATATATATATATATAAAAAGTTCAAATGATTCCTCATTTCTTTGTCTGTCGCATACACCGACTCTTAAATGAATCTTGGTTAAACCTGACTTTCGTTTAGGCCTTCAAACAAACATCATGGACGCTTCCTCCAGGCTCATGTGATGAAGCCCATGAAAGGGCACGGCCTGCTTAAATGACATTTTGATGACATTTGTGTGGCCCCTTTAACCTTTGCTCGAGTTTCAGTTTTCTGCTTTGATTAAATCTCATTTCTCATTGGCAACCTTTGCTCTGTACTGGAACCTCTGCTCAAAATGACCGTTATTGTCGTTAACATAGAAAACATTTTAACATACTACATTATATAATGCCCGAGGCTACCTACACAGCATTAAATTAAATTACATTTTATTTCTATTGCGCTTTTCCAAACGTGCATTGTTGCAAATCAGCTGGAAAACATTTAAGTACAGAAAATTTTGCAAGAACATTTTAAACCTGTTAAAGTCGGCGTGACTGAAGTTCCAGTCGACTTGTGCTGTGACGTAATTTAGTGAATCAGCGAACTGGGGGCGTGGCTTGTTTTTCTTACTGGGAATTGATTGGTTATAGAAAAGTAGGCGTTTCAAATTTTGCAGTAACTGACTGTTGGAGGGGTGTGGTTAACGTCTCTTGCTCCGCCCAAGCCGTCAGACTGAGGACATCAGAGAACGTCCAGTTCCCGAGGAGAAGTTCACTTTCAAATATTTATTAAAGATTCCGAGGACATGATGATGTGCACGGAAAAATAATTTATATTAAACACCACAATATTTCATAACAAATAAGAATTAGTATATTTTGATTTTATGGTGACGATCTATGCAGGCGGACCCGGCGTATTTTTGTTAACCAACTTATACTATGTTTTTGTTATCTAAGAACGGCATTAAAATTCACATACTATGTCTTTACAAAGGTCAAAGGGTTTAGCAAACTATAGTACATGCAAAACGTTGCATGAGTTGCTCAAGGTATGTCAAGTGTAGTGTAGTGAAGCAAAAATTCAAAGAATTCAAGTGAAGAATTGGTCAGTTCTGAAAAAATGGCACTTGTGGAACACTTGCGATGCAACATTTCTATTAAAATAAATGGATGTGCAAATACAGCAAAAACTGTAGCATGCAGAACAATGCTGTAGGCAGCTCACTGGAGTTTGGAACACGGCCTACGTGTCCTTAATTAACAGTAATCAGTCTTTATACCATTTTCCCGAAGTGAATTTAAATATACAGTAAGAAGAACATCTGCCTTTGAATCTGACAACTAATTACTTACAGACGCAGCTGAAAAGTGGTTAACTCTCAGACCGGAGTCCACTGGGAATACTGTAAACCATTTCTGAGTTGAGTTTTAGATGCGGGCCATGAGGATACTCATACGAACTGTCTAGTTAAGAGAATGTACAATAAGAAATGTCAGAGAAAATATTAAAGCTTGATCTAGAGTAACTGTTTGAAAATCATTACTTTGTGGTGTTTGCTAAGGCAAGTATGTAATTATGCATAAGTTACCGTTTAAGCACTGGTATATAATTGGAGTAACCATTCAACTGGGTTTAATGTTGCAACGCTTCATGTATAAACTCAATATTTACAGAAGCCTTCAACCAGAGATGGCTGACAGTGTTCCTGTTGCTCAATGGCCATTGCATTAGCAGCACAAAGGTTGTGGGTTTGATTCCCAGGGAACATGTACTGACAAAGTCACTTTGGATTAAAACATCTGCCAAATGCATAAATATAATGTAAATGGAACCAAACGGCAAACTGATTGAATTACACCAGCAATGTTTTAGACATATGTGCATTTACATGAGAGAGGATTAAATTAGTAGTTATTAACATAATTGAATATAATTTATAATTTAATATAAAATCTATTAAATATAAATAAACAAACACAAGTAAGCAACTAAAGAATAAAGTCAGAAGTATAATGTTGTGTATCAGTTCTAATGTTACATACTGTACCGCACCTTAATGGACAATGTATGTATAGAAACAACCTTTGAACTTAAACTTAAAACTTAAATGTTTCTTAATCTCAGCATCACTGTTTGATTAATGTAATAAAATGCAGATCATACCTGATTGTTAAAAGTGGCCACAGTTCTGATTTGGAGCTACAATGGACATTAAAATATAATCTCTGACAACACACAAGTTCCCCTGCGAATCGAAGCCAAATCAGATTAATTAAAAATGACCAAAGCTCTTAAGATGCCAATAAGCCCCTCAAAGCTGATAATAAGACTTTCTTTATTGCTCTTTTTTGGACTGTACTGTGGCATGACACATGCGCTCACACAGCGAACAACTTCCCAGTTCAGTGTTTGGCTAGCTGAGTGATTCTGCAATGAGTAATCTGGGATATTTGTGGATGCAAGTTTTGAGGTTAAACGTTCAGCACATTTTTTATGTTGCTAAAACAATGAATGATTAATAAATATCACACTTAACACACATGAAAATGTGGGTGGAAACCCAACTAACAGGGAATGATCTCACCATGTTGGCTGACATTCTCTGAAAGTTCTCTCAGTTCTCTCAGAAGTTCTCAGAAACATTCTTGCAATAAATGTTAGTATAATTCTTTTAACATTATGTAACATATGTCAAAAACATTAGTCTTAAATAGTTAATGGAACATTTCAAAAACATTACAGAATAAAAAAAGTTTGAATAATGTTCATATAACCAAGCAATAACATTAGTACATCGAATAAAAACTAATGTCTAAAAAACTGGACGTTCTTGGAACTTTCAAAATAACATTATCGTTTTTGTTACTTAATGGAAACGTTAGCAAAACGTTTTTACAACCTAAAATTGTTAGCTGGGAAACAGCTGCACACTCATATAGACGATCACATCAATGTTTTTGACAATAGGTATGTGTGTTAAACTATCGTATGGTGACGTTTCTCATTTCTCATGGAATTCTGAGCCTGCTGGATCATGTGCTTCTCTCTGGCCTGAAGGGCTGCTCCGTGCCGCTCTGCTCCTTTGGAAATCCAGAGCGGATGTAAAGTTCACATGCCGGGTAAAGATCACACAAGGTGAAACAAACGTTCCCTCATGATGCTCTCAGACAGAATCATAAATGCAGGTCATGCACACAATGTTTTTAAAAACAGAACAGTTGCCCTTGTTGTCTTACTCTAGTTAGAATAAGCACTGTGGCTATATTTGAATGTGTGACTAACCATACTAGCATGTAAGGTCACATTTTGATTTTAAGATTAGTTCTTAAAATCGCAAGCTAAAACTAGACTTAAATTCAACACGAAATGACATTGCAGTTGATTTAATTTTTGTAATGTTACATATATATAAATGAAATCTTAAATCAGGTAGTCACAACACAAACGCTGTTATAAAAAAAACATTATCTGAGCTGAGTTGACATACTACACTCTTCAGGAAGTGAATACTGCAGCGTTTACTTACAACTGAGAAACATTCAAAAAACATCTCACCAAGCATACCCAGCTAACAGGGAATGTTCTCAGAACGCTGGCAAACATCCGAAAGTTTTCTCAAGGTTATCAAAAATGTTTTTGCAGAAACATTAATAGTGAATGTTTTTTTTTACTTAGAAAGTATATCATATATATTAAAATGTTATTCTTAAGTATCTAGTTGAACATTTAAAAAACATTACTGAATAAAACTGTTTAAATAACTTAAATGGCAATAACGTTAATACAATGTTGAAAAAATAGATGTTTTTGTCATTTAATGAAAACATTAGGTAAATGTTCTACCTAAAATTGTTCTAGCTGGGTATCTGTTCTCCACAGTATATTTATCTACACATAAAATCTGATCTTACATTTCCAATAACATCAAAATTCTCTGTCTGCTCTTTACCTCTCATGTCTGCAAAGTATTTGAAAGTCCTGGACGAGGAGGTCTTTGGGTGGCATCCACCAACAGCATGACAATTTTGCATTCTGGACCCAGATCTGCTGTCCTACAGAACCGTGATGAGAAAGCACAGCGCCTCTGACATTTTAAAGTGCTAATGCTCGTAACACAGACCAGCACAGCTCAGCGGACGACCCGGTGGGTGAAAGCAGGTTGCTGTGACAATAATTAACAAAAGATAAGTCCACAAGAAAACAAGACTCCCTGCGTAATACATAGACTTCTTAAGGTTTCCATGCTGTGGAATCATATGGCCCATACTAGTGCAATTAAAAGTGTTTCCAAAGACTATTGAGAGCTGTCACTGTCTGCAGTTTACAGAGGATGCTACCTTGTAAGGCAACAACCTAACTCAAATACAGCCTCACAGTTGACTGACTTTGAACATAGTGGCCACGGGGACCATAATATTATTATTATTAAGTATAATTATTATTATTAAATATTATTATTATTAAGCATACTTATTATTATTATTATTAAGACTAGGAGGCAGTGCTACCTAGCAACACCCTAGCAACCTCCCAGCTAACAGCTAAATTCTCACAATGTTGAATGTTCTCTAAAAGTTTTCATTTTCAAAAAACATTCTTGCAGTAATGTTGGTAGAACATTATATATCTTTTATATATATCAAAAATTGTATTTTAAATTAGTTAGTGGAATTAAAATATGAATTAAAACAGAATTAATATTACATAAAATATCTGAATAACGTTCTTATAGCAAAGAAATATTGTTAATACAACATCTAAAACATCTAAACACTGTTTCTAAAACTTTCAAAATTACGTTTGTAACGTTTTTGTTATTAAATGGAAACATTACAGAATCATTCATACAGCCTAAAATTGTTAGCTTTAGCGATGACAACAACCCAAAACATTCAGTGGTCATTGAACCGTCACCATAGAAACCACAAAGCAACGACCTGGCACCCTCTTAGACCTCTCCCTAGCAACTCCATAGCAACAAGCTAAACTAAGTAAGTGTTCATGCCACAGGAAAGAAAATGTGCCCAGAGTAGAAAACAATGTCTGTCTCCAGTATAAAATCAATTAATCACAGACTGGAATCTTGTGGGAACTGCATGGCTTGTTTTCATAATAAAAACATTTGTTTGGCTAAACAATTCAATGTCTCAACAAGCTCGCTCCAGTATTAGGTGGTAATGGGATGTTTGTGTTGATATACAGTGCATACAGCTCGAACAAGCCGTGAATAATACGAAGGGCAATGATATTTAGCTTACACTAAATATCGAAATAATTTCCTTCTCAAGCTCTTGTTGTTTACGCTTACATCAGTGTGGGATGAACTTTGCTCATTACACATCTACAGGGCATAATTTTTCTGAATCTGTGAGTATCTATGAATTTCATTTAGACATTGTTGATCGTTGAGAGTGGCTATTAATATTCATCTCAGAGATGCTGGGAAAAACATACTGTCAAATCATGAAAATTTCAGCAGGTTTCAGACCTGCACTTCACAACACACTGTCAGGGCTGGTTTTATAGGTCCAGCCCTGAGGCAGTGATATGTCTAAATTGCCTGTCTTGACTCTGTGTTACCTCTGATCTGAATTCAGAGGTCAACAGTGTTTCAAAAAGTGCTGCTTTAAATTTAACGGGAGAACCATTGAGTACCTCAATGCAACGACCTCTTGCTGATTTAACTATGTCATTGTATTTAAATACAGTTAATTCAATTAAACCATAGGATTGTGCTATGACCCAGAAAACTGAGAACGCCCCCCGAATGTTGACTAAGATGCTCTTTAAAAGTTTTTCAAAGTTATCAAAAAACGTTCTTGCAGTAACATTAGTAGAACTTTTTTAATGTTATATATCATATCAAAACCTTTATTCTTAAGTACTTAGTGGAATGTTAAAACCTAATGGTAACATTTGGTAAACAATCTTACAACCTAAAATTGTTAGCTGGGGATGTACTTCTTGCACAGGGCAATTTGTAAGATATATTAAAAGAAAGATGTTTATTTTTGGCTTTCCAGCCTCTTGTCAAAATCCTGGCTGATTAGGAATCAAATCAGACTCAAGCAGGCGCATGTTTTTGACCTCACTTTTAAAGCAGTCAGTACATTTAAGACTCCAATTTTTCATCAAATGAAACTCAACAACTCTGTTTACTGCCAAGTGTGTCATAATCAAAGCAATTATCAGCCAGGAACTGTCGTAAACTGCATTAGTTCACACGAAATGTCTTTTAATATAACGCCCGGCCTGTGAGAAAAGTGCTTGTAAACATGCCGATCTTTCCAGGTTGTGTCAGATGCATTAGAAAGCCATGCTGCTGAATTCTGCATATTAAAGCGTCTGGCAGACGGCCTAGTTTCAGAGTCGCCCGCTCCAATTCAAAAACCCGACAGGCGAGCCCAGTGAATTTTGTTGCAGCGGGGCGACGCGAGTAGAATAACAGGCTGCTTAAAGAATGTTCCCACCACTTTTGAGGACAAGCACAAGGGGAATTCTGGGAAGGGAAGAGATGTTTGACACGAAGCTCTCTCAGGAGAATAATGTAAGTTCTTTTAATGCTACTGAAATACGGTATTAATTTGATTAACGAACACAGAGAACTCTGTCGTACAAACAGTCTGAACAAAACCAGCGTCAAATTTTCTGTTGTTATAAAATACCAGCTTAACTGCTTGCTAAAATAAAGTAGAAACTACGATTCAGAAACCCAGCTAACAATTTCAGGTGGTAAGAATGTATCCCTAATGTTTCAATTAGGTAGCAAAAATCCATTTTTTAGATGTTTTATTAACGTTATTGCTCGGTTATAAGAATGATATTCGAAACATTTTTTAAATTCTGCAACATTTTTAAAACTTTCCACTATAGTTATTGATATAAATTATACATACGTGTTAAAAAAACATCCTACCAACATTACTGCAAACATTTTTGATAACTTTGATAATGTTAGCCAACATTCTGAGAATGTTCCCAGAAAAGTAAAAAAGTAAACTTAGTTTGTAGACTATCTGATATTACTTTTTATATCTGCCAGTCTTAATAAAGTAAAATAAAGTTTTTTTAATCTACTAACAATATCCAACAGCATATATTCATTCACCTTCACACAGATGTCACATCTGAACACTGTTGTCTCCTTGGTAACTAATAACACTTTATTAGTGCCATATTATAGTTTGAGAAATGTACATTTGTTTTGCTGAATTTTTATATATTAAGACTGATATTCAGGGTCTGTGAGGAACACAGTCTATTAATCTATACATACACAAACAGGAAGTAAGAGAAGCTGAGGAAACACTCATTTTCACACCAATCAAATGAAACAAATGACTGTTTGCTTCATGTATATTTTTCTGCTTTGGGTTCTCCACCGTCTATGAACTCCACACTGCATTTACACAGTCTGACATCTGCTGATTTAATGTGTTGTCAGTGGCATTCTGGGACTCCAGTGTTAAATCCCGACATACTGAGAATGTGGGACACTTTAATATAATGAATGAAAGAGATGCCAGTCGTGTGGCTAATGATCTGTTAGCAGACACGAATGTGATGAAAGGCCTGGCAGGTGTGACATCACTTCCTCTTTTGTCTGTGAGAGGATGATTAAAGAGGAAACAAAGGAGAACTCCACTCACCTCTCTGTAGATGGACCAAACAAAAAGAGCCACGAGGGGTCGCGAGCATAGATCATAAAGAGACGCTTCGTGTAAGGTGATCAATAATGCATGTGGTTGTATTGCTGTACAGAGGTAAATTTATAGCTCAGCAATTTGTCTTTCAAAGCTCAAGAGACTTGTTTCTTTTAAGTATCAACATTGGCAGAAATATATATAGACACGTGAATTGTTGACGTTTACCATATAGGGTTATAATATTACTGTAAATATACTGTAAGCGTGGACAGTATGATTAAAATCTCTCTCTCTCTCTCTCTCTCTCTCTCTCTCTCGTTACGTTAAATGTTTTTTTTGAAAGGTCAATAATAATAACCTTAAGAACGTCCAATTTCTTTTTACACATTGTGTTAACATTATTGCTTGGTTATAAGACTGTTATTCAAACATTAATTTTGCTATATAATTATGATATATAATGTTAAGTTCTTTTTCTATTTTTAAAATACCTTTGAGAGAACTTTTGGGGAACATTAGCCAATGTTCTGAGAATGTTACCTGTTAGCTGGGTGGTTATTTAAGTTGAATGTGTCTAACATTGGTAAAAACATTGTAGGTTATCAGTGGTAAAACACACTTTGGCTTCTTCGAGAAGTTTGAGATCTCTTGTGAAACTCTACAGGACACGTGTAAGAATACTGAGGTCTTTTCTCAGGAGAAACATCTAAGGAACAGGAGAAGTTCAACCAAATGGAGACATCTGCCACCATTTACTTGTGTGGCCTGCCTTGTGTCTTCTCTATATTACTTCCCTCAGTAGAACCCAAAAGGTAACAGTGAGAATATTCAGGGTCGCTCTTTTCCATATAATGAAAGTGAATGAGGACCAGTGCTGTCAGAATCTAAAATGATAAAAATAAACGTATTAAATTATCATGAAAGTAGTCCAAAGAAATCGTTCTATATTCAGAGCATTCTAAAGCTATACAGTAAAATGTAAAAGTAACCCAGCTAACAATTTTAGATTGTATGAACGTTTCCCCAACATCTACATTAAGTAACAAAATGTTAAAAATGTTCATTTGAATGTTCCAGGAACGTTCATCCAGTTTTTAGGACATTAATGTTATTGCTTGGTTATATAAGAACATTATTTAAACATTTTTAAATTCTTTAACATTTTTAAAACGTTCCACTAACAATTTAACAAAAAACTTCTACTAACATTGCTGCAAGAACGTTATTTGATAACTTTGACAGAACTTTTAGAGAATGTTATACTTATGTGTTCTCCTTTACATGCACAAGTGTTAGCAAATGTGAGATGAGAAAGTTGAGATTAATCACATTAGCGCCAAATAAAACACAAACTATTGTTTCAGTACAATTACCTGACCTCTGTAATGTATGAGAACAAAACAATCGTTAAAATACGTTAAAATGATGTATCTCTAAAGACAATAACTGCTGGGACAATCTATTCATGTAGCAGCCTGATCTTTCCTCTCAGACTATTGGCCCTTGCTGCACATTTCCCATTAGAAAGCGAGCGATCAGAGATGGAAATATGTGCAATTACAGCAGGCAGAATAATTGAAGATGAATGCATGTGTTCAGTGGGGATTTCAATCGGCACAGATGTTTTTAATCAGAGACCGCTGGCCCATAAAACCTGACATTTCTTACACAGACAATCTGATGTTTTTCTATCATAGATGAAATGAATCATTGGGATTATGGCTCCAATAGAGGCGGCTATTGTTTTAATTGTGCCTATCAGCCGTGATTAAGGTACAGGATATTATTAGAAAAAAAGTCAGGCCACCCACATCTGTGTGTTACACTGATTTTGTTTTCTACAGGAGCGTTTTCTGAAGCACAGTGCAAAGCAATACCCCAAAATTTCCAAGTTAATTAGCCTAGTCTCTGTGTTAAATACTGCCCATAATACCTTAGCAACTGAACCTGCTACTGTCTAACAATGACCTGGCAACCAAGCTCAGCAATTGCTTAGCAACACATCCGCCCTGTTCAACATTTAAACCTTTAACCAGTGTAAAATTTAAACAAAGTCTTTATCAATCCAGCATCAAAATTTGTCTTTCCCTCGAGTTCGTTCTGGCTCTTTATATTGATCTTTTTCTTAGAATGACAGTTTTGAACATTGATCTGTCATGTACTTGCTCAATAACAGATTTTTGTTCAATTTTACCCAAAAATATTTTACCAGATTGCAGCTTTAAAAGCAGGGTATAGAAACATTTTTTGTTGCTTGTTGAAAGTCTCTTCACATCTTGATAACAATCACCAAGTGAAGTGGTATACATATATCTAAATATATATCTTCTGTGGAAAGGTGCAGGACCATCTATCAATATATCCATCCATCCATCTATCTAGATATAGTGTTGATATTCCTGTCAACACTACACAACACAATAACAATCTGCTTGGGGATATGTATGGACCATCTATCTATCTATCTATCTATCTATCTATCTATCTATCTATCTATCTATCTATTCTATCTATATATATATATATATATATATATATATATATATATATATATATATATATAGTCTGTGTATATAGGTATAGATCCCCAAGCAGATTGTTTGAGGAATATCAACATGCTGCCATTCAAGTGCTCCAATAAATGTGTAAAACTGGGCTCTTAATTTTAATATATGGACAAGCAGCTCCTTTTCTTCCCAGTGCCCTCAGTATATTACTGCAAGGTCTGGCAAATCTCCCAGAAATGTCCTGGTTTGACATACTGCATATTGGATGCTTAATTTATGGCTCTATTTTAAAATATTCATATCTAAACTTCAAAACTGAACAAATTCATTCAGTCATCCAGGCCAATGTCTGTTCATTAAAAAACTGATGATAGCTCTGTTATAACAGCCAGTTTCTCGCCATGTACGCGTCAATATTAGAAGTGGCTATTGCATACTGCATCCCACAATGCAATGCGTTAGTTCTATCTGCATCCCACAATGCATTGCATTTGTTATGTCAAGTGTAGCTGCAATTTTTAACTTTGTTCTTTCTTTTTAATCAGTTTTTAATCATTACATTTCACAAGCTGCCAGAAGTTTAAATGTTATACATGAAAAGTGGATTACAAAAAACAAGCCATTTTTTTCCCAAAATAATCTAGAATTAGAAAAACATGAATTAAATGAATAGCATGAAATAAACATGCAACATACCAAGGCCATGACAACAATGTTTATTGTTGCATATTGTGTACTGTGCATGCAACTGCAAATGAAAAACATGTAGGCAGCATAGTATGCTATACTGCACAGTATGCAGGTAGTAAGTATTCTATTCTAAACACAGCCATTAATAATTGTGACATGTTTGGCAGCACTGCACCGTTTGACAGTTTTGACATCAGCTGGCCCAGGGTCAGTCCATGATGGACTGTCACAGTGTCCTGACTCCAAGGAAGTGGTCTATCTCCAGAGCAAGAGCAGGATCCTGGGCTTTCAAAGGAGGACAGTGAGAATTCACTAAAGCCCTGTTTGGATAAGAGTTAATCTGAGGCTCTTCATCATCGCTGTCCTGCAGTCTACAGCATCCCTATCACTGACCTCACTATCTGCATCCCTGGAGCAATGCCCGTTCACCTCATACCTACAAGCTCAACATGCCGGTGTTCCGTAAAAGAAATGTTCACACCACTTCCCAGCTAACAATTTTAGGTCGTAAGAACGTTTCCCTAATTTTCCCTTAAACAAACATAAATTTTAAGGAACGTTCTAGGAAAGTTCAGAACATTCAGTTTTTTAACACTGTAATAACGTTATTGCTTGGCTCTAAGAACATACAAACATAGAATAGTGTTTTTAATATATAATATATAATACAATAATATTATATATTATAATGTAAATTATATGTAATACTTTAAGAACACTTGATAACTTTGGCAAAACTGTTAGAGAACATTCTGAGAACGTTCCCTGTTTGCTGGGGGGGCACTTGTGAAACTGAGATTTAGGATTTTATTAGGGATTGTCCAACTTTGTGACCAAACGTTGAGACTGTTTTACCCTCTTTCACCAATAGATTACCAAAGCAATAAATATATCTGAAGCAATAAGTTCACCCTGCAAATTCAAAGTTTCATTATAATGAAATGATACAACATAAAATTTTATTTCTAAAAAAGTGTCAATTTTATTGATGTATTTAGTTTATATGCTGCACACATCATAGAACAATATTAAAGCTTAAAAGCATGTCTCTCAGATAAATAACTGTCTAATGAATTATTGTGCAGAAACTGTGAAGAATTCATAAACAAGCTTTCACAGGCTGGCAGTAAACCCAACAGGTGTGCCGTGTGCGTCCAGGGTTCTTCACTCTAATGAAAGACGTATCATTGCTTTCACACACAACATCTGTTGCAAACTCTGCTCGCATTTGTGGTATTGCGCTGGGAAAAGATGTTGCTTTTCACTCCTGTTGCTTTGCACTTCTTTTTATTCTTAACGCAGCAGGATGTGAAATAATGGCACACTTATAATAGACGTCGTTCTGACGTTGTGAAACACAAAGCCCTGGAGCAATGAAAACACTGATATTTACTTTCAATCTGAGGTTAGGCTTTCTCCTTAAAACACATTATTTACTTGTTTTGAACCCTTCACAGCTGCTGTGTGTCTGTAACACTGTCATCAGCAAACAAAACTGCTAAATGAATGATCGTTTTCAAACAGGTTTCCCAGACAACCCGCCCAATCTCAGGCTATTGGTCGGAAGTTGGTCACACCTGAGTGCCACTCGGAAAAATATAGAGAAATTCCTTAATTCCTTAACAACAATACAAAGAAACAAACACTAGTGAGCTTACATAGCTATCAAGATCAAGTTTTGATATTTAAAAACCAAAAATTAAAAACTGAAAACCTAATGCCACAAAATTTCGTTCATTTAATGAATTTGATATGATAGCGTACAGCATAACAAACAAGTGGCCCATGTCTTAACTTTTATTCAAATATAGCATTTTATGATTTTCTTTTTAATTAACATACTGCTTACAGTCTATGTGAATATACAGCAATACTCCTGTTTCTTGCTTCGTAATACAGTATTAAATTTGACAATTTGCTTTAGTGTAGGCACAGCCATCTGTTATAGAAAGACATAAGGTAGACCACAGAGTCTGTAACCACACATTCAGCTAAAAGGAAATGTTCTCAGAACGTTTGCTAATAAAGGATCTCTCAAACATGTTCACACAGGAACGTTAGCAGAATGTTATATATCATACATCAAAAAACATCATTCTTAAGTTGTTAGTGGGATGTTTTTAAAAATAATGTTTTAAGAACATTAAAAAATATTTGATTAATGTTCTTATAACCAAGCAATAATGTTAAAACAACATCTAAAATACTGGATGTTTTGAAAATAACATTTTTTACATTTTGTTACATAATGGAAATGTTAGGGAAACATTCTTACAACCTAAAATTGTTAGCTGGGTCTACTGTATCATTATCTACTGTAACATATATCATTATCATGGAAACTGGACCCAGATTATTATGAGAAACTAAGCTGCTCAGCTTTTGGACTTCTGGCTCGACTGGAGAGCTGACCAGGCTGAAAACAATGTTGTCAAACAAAATAAAGATTACTTCACTAATCGTCCTGCAGATCCACAGTCACACCTCAGGAATCTTTCAGAGAGGAAACGTATTCTGAATTTATCAGTATTCATTTATTGTTTAACAACTCCAGCATCTAAGGCTATATTCATGGCAGGGAATGGTTAATCTACACACAAGTCAGGAAAGGAGAATTTAGCATCTCCAATTTATCAAATCTGCATGTTTTTGGACTGTGGAAGGAAGTCAGATTACCCAGAAGAAACCCACACTGACACAGAGAGAACATGAAAACTTCACACAGAACAGTCTCCTCACTCCGCCAGGACTCGAACCAGGAATCTTCTTACTGTGGAGGAACATTGCTATCCACTGTTAGGAGTTTGGGCCACTGCCATGCACAGATATAAAAATAGTTAGCTAAACAATTAGAAAATTTTAAAATATTTTACAATTGTTGCTGGAAAAATAAATAGAAGTACGCTAGCAAAAGGCAGACAAAACAGCATCTGAGTTGAGCTAACTAACGGCACGATAGCTAGCCTCTTAAATTGACAATGAAATGGCGATAGCAAGCATACATTTAGCATATCTGAATACCGCATAGCTAGCTACTGAATAAACACATTTTGATTTAATATTTGCTAGTTAAACTTTAATACCACAGATCAAATATATTTCTCCTGGTAATATCACCAAAACTTATCTGACTGGATGTATTCCTTGGGCTCAAATGTTGCTCAAATATCTTTAATCTTTAAATTAAAAAACTTTAATACTTGCTATAGCCAACACTAAAAATAATTATGAGTTAACTTTGAGAAGAACAATAAGGAAATCCATTGATCTGAAAAAAACATGCAAAGCACGAGTTTGGCCTGCGGTCATGACCAGCTCGAGTGCTGTAATCAGTTAAGCTAATGCTTACATTAATAATGTTGCATCCACACACTCGTGTCCCGCCCAACACCAGCCCGCTGGAGGCTGTAACTGAGGAAGGCGCCCGGCCACGCTGCCTGCAGATCACGTTGCCTCCATTAGCTGCCTTGATGAAGTTTTCCCCCACCCAAATAAAGCAGAGCATTTCCATACCACGAACCCAGTGTCCTGCAGTGCAGTGTTTAGACCAGCTATCCTAATGGGAGACTATCAGCATATACCGTCAGCGAATCTGCATTCAGAACAGTGACGGGCCGATTTGCTCGCCGCTCTCTCATGTTAATGAGCGTTCTGAAGAGACGCAGACGAACAGAAATGCACTTCTCACGGCATCCAGTGCTGTTGAATATGAATGGCCCGACAAAGTGGATGTTTTTAAAAATTTTTGAAAAATGTTAGCTTGGAGGCTAAATGGGTGAAGTTGTAATAAATGTACCTGCGTTTTATGGGGTCTAACAGTGTGAGGGTAAGTACATTGGCCATTTCCAGCAATCCCAGCAATTACAGCTGTATCTTTTCATTTCTTCCTTGGCACAGTATAATCAAATGCCATTAAAATAATTATCACTGATAGCTAATTCGTAAATATAAAATATTAAACAATCGAAGCTGCAGTCCATAATGTTGTGTTTGGGAACAAAAAAGTTGTTGAGCAAGTACAAGACAGATCAGTGTTCAACACAATCTCCTTATCTTGATTTTGCAGGAAATGTCCATCTGTATAGAGAGAGCAGAAGATCCAGCTACTGTAGATCATGTTTGGGTAGCTTGTTGTTAAAGCACTTTAACATTTTAACTTGTCATCCATGTTAAGAAAATAACTCATAAGTATCCTGCAATTTTATGTATCCAGTGCTGGCAGGTAGCAACTGAAGTGCCCTTCAGTTAAGGCACCCAACCCCTGATTGCTCCCTAGGTGCAGTAGCTTCCAACTGCTCCGGATGTGTGTGTGTTCACGACTTGTAGTGTGTGTTCACTCCTCACCAGTGATGGTTAAATGCAGAGGTCACATTTCGGGTATGGGTTACCATATCTGACAATAATGTCACTTTCACTTACTTGCCCGTGCAGAACTCTGCATTATAATGTCAAGGTGTTGTGGGTGGTTGTCAGGGTGTTGCTAACGTGTTCTGTGTGGCCTATGTTTAAAGAGCCTGCTCTCAAGTCTTTATGATATTCCAGTCTCTGCATATAGATCTGTTTTCTCCTCTAATATTTACACTCATTTTATCGACTGCCAGGAAAACATTATTAGTCTAATCACACACTTCACCTTTAAGAAACAAGGACAAAACAGTAAACAGCACCACAACCTAAAATTTCATAGAAGGTCTTCTGGATGAGAAGCTGACACTTTTGCTTTTTATAGTTTGTAGAAGTGACTGAGAAAGTCACATGAAAGAACAGAGGGCACATATCCCAGAATGCACTGGTGCAGAAGTTACCATGACTCTCAGCGGTATTCATTAGCGTGCCCTGCCATAGGGGGCTCGGTACCCGTGTGCTCAGCCATCTGCAAATTCCCATGACTGCCTGATGAGAGAACTCTCAAAAATCTTCTAAGTGTATTCATAAAGAAATATTATCACACAATCCCACATGGATGCAGCTATTCATCTTTTTGATGTACTTTGATTTTGAAAACTTTGACTTATTTTTCATCTGTTTCAATTATTCATTATTAAGATTACACTTTCATGGATTAAAAAGTGACCAAGTATTTGGACTCTTAAAGCTTCAATCTGTAACGTTTGCCTCTCTAATGCCATCTCTATTTAAAACATAAAATTGCAGGTGGCTTTATTCACCTTTCTTTACATGTTGAAATCAACTGAAGCCAAACGGAACATTTCCTGGGAAATCAGACCCGACAGCTCCAATTATAAATCATTATTATACATTTACATTTAAGGAGAAAATTCTGAACACAGATCTGTTATTTATTGTTAAAAATGAAGACAAAAAGCATTAAGACACTTTGCAGCTGTTAGTGAAACATGTCTGTATTTAATGTGATGAATTGCTCTTCTAGAACACCTGTGAACACACTTTATACATCTACTAATAATCACTTTGACAACAGTGGATTAAAATTCATTGCGAAACTTCCTCTGAAAATTGGAGGTTTCAGCATTTGTTTTGCATATGCAACTTGATTTTATTTTGTTACCTACATTCAAAACTTCACACATGCCAGCTAACAATTTAGGTTGTAAGAATAAGAATGTTTCCCAACATTTCCATTAAGTAACAAAAACGTTTTAAAAGTGTTATTTTGAATGTTTTAGGACTGTTCAAATGCCCATTTTTATACGTTGTTGTAATGTCATTGCTTGGTTATAGGAACGTTGTTAAAACATTTTCTAATTCTGTAACATTTTTTAAAGCGTTCCACTTACAACTTAAGAATAACATTTTTAATATATATGATATATAAAAGTAAGATATAAAACAGTTCTATTAACATGACTGCAAGAATGTTTTTGATAACTTTGAGAGAACTTATAGAAAATGTTAGCCAGCGTTCTGAAAATGTTCCCTATTAGTTGGGATTGTATTCATACATTGTGGCTTTAATGTCTAAATCCTTCTGCAGTCACAGTTAAATACAGTTTGAGCTTTTATCTGCAATTTTTTAGCAGCCAATATTTTTTAACGCTCATGACATAATGAATATGTCTTGTGTCAGTGTTCCTGGGCAAAATAGCAAAGATGTTACACTTGTTTCCTCTCTCATTGGTGAAGATTAGGCCTGTGTCCATGACAGATTCAAAGTGTCATTTATCACAGCAGATATGAGCGTTATGAAGGGGCAGCTGAGCCAAAAGCGCCGTACTGTGTGAGTGTGGCCTCTGCGGTGGCGAAGACGGATGGCTTTCGGAAACCTGAACTGCAGCTAATTCTATAACTAATCAACGTCTTGGCCCAGCCAGACCAGAGCTTTCCCACCTGCCACAATCACAGAGTCAATAACCGACGCTTTCAATAAATCACCTTCAGTGCTATTGATCCACTGTCAAATTCATTTACACCTAATGGCGGTCGCAGGTATCCACTTGTCAGCATTCACTACCCAGCTAACAATTTTAGGTTGTAAGAACGTTTCCGTAACATTTCCATTAAGTAAAAAAAAATTCAAACATTTTTACCTTTTTAAAACAATCCACTAACTACCTAAGAATAACGTTTTTTATATATATATATATATAGTGTATAACAGTATATAACAGTAATATATATATAATATATAACAGTAAAATAGCATTCTACTAAAGTTACTGCAAGAACCTTTCTGATAACTTTGAGAGAACTTTCGGAAAACATTAGCCAATGTTCTTAGAACGTTCCCTATTAGCTGGGTAGATAGTGTTTTTGGAATTGAAGGTTGCTATTGTTTGGCTGTTTGTTAAGCATTTGTGTAGTGATTGTACCTGGAAAGTAAAAGTCTGTTTTCATTGAGATATTATAATATGGCAGATCTCCAGACTGAGTGAGTGCTGAGTGCTTAATTAATGATAAACCGTGATAACAGGCGTCATTATCTTAAATGATGATATTTGTGAAAATAAACAAACATGACTAAATGGCTGTGATGTTATTTATATGCTGTCAGTCTATATTCAACATTAGTATTGAATTCTGCCTGAATAACTGTTACTGAAGATCACACCAAGTTTTCTCAGGTTTGTGAAAAAAACATTACCATCTTCGTCTGTGACATAACTGAGATCAGATCAAATGCCTAATGTCTTTTATAGTAATAATGAAAATAATATAATATAGTATAATATAGAATTATAGTAATAATGAAATATAGCTATGACCCTATGCACAGCTTATAGGCAATAAACACATTTACTCTTATGCATTTGGCAGGTGCTTTAATCCAAAGCAATTTACAGTGTATTCAAGCTATACATTTGATCTGTCTGGGAATCGAACCCACAACCCAGTGCTCTACCAGTTGAGCTACAGGAACAATAAAACAATAATCAACTACATTCTTATAAACTGTAATTTTTCATATTTATCAGTGGAAAGTGAGATTTATTGTAGCGATTTAGTTCATTTGGACAGTTCGTGTAAACAGATTTAAACAATGATTTCTTGAATATTAAAGTGTTGCTACTGTTTATAGCGGTGTTTTAGACTCAGTTATGCAAATTACTGTGTTTTCTAGTTTCATGTAAATTGATCTGTTGAAATGTAATGCCATCACTCTAATCAAGATCTTTTTCTGCCAGATAAATACAGCTCTGATTAAATTATATAATCTGATAGTTATATATTCAGTTATGCGTCGCTTGACAAGCTACAGCTCCTCAACACTGTTCCTCAACACTCTTTCTTTTTTGTGTTTTCTTTTTCTTTGTGTCACTCTTAGATTACTCCTGAAACTGGCTTTGCAGAATTAAAGCTCTTGAGTGATAAATAAACTAGTGACCAGCTAACAGGGAACTTTCTCAGAATGTTGGCTTAAAGTTCATCAAAAAATGTTATAAAAAAAGTTATAAAAATTATAAAAGATGTTATTGGAGTAATGTTTTAGAATTGTTTAAATGTTATATAATCATTATAACCAAAAACTCATTCTTAAACTGTTAGTGGAATGTTTTAATAATGTTATAGAATTAAAAAAAGTTTTGAATAATGTTCTTATAACCAAACATTAATGTTAATACAGCGTCTAAAACTGGACGTTCATAGAACGTTCGAAATACAATTTTAATGTTTTTGTTATTTAATGGAAACGTTAGGGAAATGTTCTTATAACCTAAAATAGTTAGCTGGGTAAATGCAGTTGTAGTGTTGCTAGAGTGTTGTAGGTGTTGCTAAGGTATTATTAAACTACATGGTTGCTTACTAGTCCAAGGCTGAAAATCACAGTTGTGTGCATCTATGATATTCAGTTTTGGAGATATGATTTAGGTCGTTCCTTCAATGTAAGTGTGTGGATTGTTTTCACACTTTATCATCTACAGGATAAAAATACATCTCAATGCCTGGAAAAGCCCAGGAAACCTCTTATTGTCAAGTTTATTATTATGGGTAAGGGGTTAGTTTACATCCCCAACCCACCATATGAGCTGCCATATGCCGTACACTTATGTTTTGTCTGCATAACAAATAATTGGCTGTACTGCAAGACCCCTGTACCCTTGAACCCCTGTTCAACTGCACAGATTGCAGATCTTGATAAATGGCTTGAATGGCAACTCAGGAGAACAATTGCATCTTTCCTCATGGCGATATGCCTCATGTGGCCCAGCCGCCTGCCGTCAGCATTGCTCACCAAAGCAGGGACGTGCCACTGAAGCCAGAGGTATTAACCATATGGAGGCATGTTAAGAGAGCCATCAGAGGATCTCCACCCAACTACTCGTTGGCATTTTGTGTTCAGACCAATCAACTGTGCCCCAGTCTCACTTCCAGTCTCCTGTTAATTCCATTAACAGCATATTGGCGTCCACAAGCCATTTAACACTGTAATGTATTCTAATGTAATTCAACAAAATTTGATCCATCAGGAGTTGATTGGGTTGACTGAAAAACAAGAGCTTCCCAGCTAATGTTGTGTGAATGTTTTCCTAATGTTTGCATTAAGTAACAAAAACTTTAAAAATGTTATTTTTTTTGAAAGTTCTTGGAATGTTGTTTAGATGTTGTATTGATGCTATTGCTTAATTATAAGGACGTTATTCAAACATTTTAAATTCTGTAACATTTTTAAAACTTTCCACATTTTTGATATATGTGGTACACATATATAACTTTTTAACATTTTTGTTACTTAATGAAACATTAGGGAAACGTTCCTACAGCTTAAAATTGTAAGCTGGGGTTTTGAAAATGGCAACTCAAAAAAGTTGCTCCTGAGTTGCTCTTTTCATTTACAAATGTGGATTTTAACATTTGCATTTGTAGCACTTTTGATCAAATCCCCCCAACATTAATTAAAGACACAATGCGCTAGAGAATCTTTGCAATGCATATCATGATGTGACAGTTCACGGGACGAGGAGGTTTCTGTGGGCCTGTGGCTGCTGTCCTCCATGATACATTCTGGTCATTAAAACAGAGACACCTTTTGAAAAGCTTTATGTCTCCATTAAGAGAAGTGTGGAGTTCTTTTATGTGGACTGAGTGGGCAGTAAAACAGAAAACACACTGTGTGCTCTCCTTACAAAGACCTGCTGAGAACCAAGAGGACCATAAATCTCTCACAGTGATGGAAAAAAGACCACATTTTATTTCTTGGATTATGCTAATTTCAGATGTGCCCTTGGACAGGTTCATCTTAAACTTCAGCCCTGTCTGTTTATGTGTATGTCTGGCTTTTAGTTCACCCAAAGGGAAGTTTTATTGTTGCTCTTTCACTGCTCAAGACAATTAATGGAGTTCTTGGATTTGTTTCTTTGAAGTATCAATTTAGTCTCAGATGTCTACTTATAGGAGAAATAAAAAATGACAAATACAAGTCAATTGTTGGCATGCCAGTATAAAGCTTTGACATTAATATAGCTGAGATCATATGATTTAGAAAGAATCGATGAGAAATATCCATGTTAAAGTAATTTTAAATGTTCAATGCAACCTTTACATTTGATTTCTGTTCAATCATATTGCTTTTTTCGAGAAACAATGGAAGTATTAAAGAGATCTCTTTTTCTTTTCTTCTGGCAGCTTTTTTATCAAGCATGAATATAAAGTAGAAATTAAGTTTCTTTCACAAGATTGACAGAATTAATTTCTTTAAAAGAAGTATTTTTTGTGAGTGTCTGACTCAAAAGCCTCCAAGCTGTGATTTTTTCCTGTTCTTTGTGACTGTTGTTCAGATTGTACACTGTGACCCCAGTGAGATGTTGGGTTAAAACAAAGATGGTGTGACCACAACAATGTCCATTTGTACGATTTGTAGATGCTGATGTCTTCATTGACATGCAAAACTGTATCAGATTAACTAAATCTCTTACACACACACACAGACACACGCATGTTGCTATGGTCTCATTCATAAGGAACCGACATCTGTGCACTGGCACTGCAGAAAAACAGCATTATGTCTTTTATCCTTTTTAAAACTCTGGATTACTTTTAAACAATCACACCATTTTGTTCCTGAAGGAGACTTTAAAAAATGTTCGAATAGCATTCTTATAACCATAATAATGTTAATACAACATCTAAAAAAACTGGATGTTTTGAGCGTTCAAAACTTTCAAAATGACATTTTTAAAATAACGTTTTTGTCACTTAATGGAAACATTATGGAAATATGTTTAAAGAATAAAGCACAGAAGTGTCAATAAACTCAGTATATTTAATCAAAACTTGTATTTCCTGACTTCTGCAGTTCTCCTCCACATGCTGGTGTGTTGGTTGGTGTCCTACATCTGAGTTCCATCACCTGTTGTTTTGCTTGATGTGTTTCAGGTTTATGTCTGATGGTTTCTCCCATCCTTTACATTCTCTATGTGTTCTTTTGTTTTTCCCTGCAGAATATGGTTTGTTTTATGACTGTCTTGTCGGATTCTGTTTTTGTTTTTATTACCATCACGACCTCAACAGCCTCATCTTCCACAGATCGTCGGGACGTGATCCACTCAGTCTAGTCTGCGAGGGCTGCAGGAGAAGGACATGGAACATGATTCCCATACAGCTATCAGACCTTCTGCTGCTGAGCTCTGTGTGGCCCACCTCTCATTTAGACACTGATGAACTCTGAGAAGGTGATGCCAAATAATGTAGAGAGAAGAGCAACAGGGCATTTCTTTATTGTCACTGCTGTCATTACTGTCTTGAAAACTCCACCAACAACATCTGCAGGTGTTTGTGTCCGGAGAGAGAAGATGAGATGTGGGGATTATGCCAAACAATGAAGATTCTGCCCACACAACAGCTCGCTATGATGCAGAAAGAGGACAGCTACCAGCCGAGCTACAGAGCAGAAACAACAATGACTCATCTTCATACATCTTCATCTTCATACATTCATGTGATGATATTTTTCATTTCATTGAATAAAGATTACAAAAAAATATATTGTTTATCTCGTAATGTATCTTCTGTATAACAATGTTTTTGTGGTTATTTATTTGATCTGTTTTCTGTTTAAAAGGTGTTAATGTTCATAGGTATAAAAATATGTTTATAACAGTTTGAACACTGTTGTTGGCAGATTAGATTAATAATATCTGTTAATTAAAAAAACAGGAATAAAACAATTTACTCGACTTTTTAGTTTTATTGCTCTGAAGATGCACTTTGTTCTGTAACAGCAGTATACGGTTCTAATAACATCAATATTCGGCTTAAAAACTTGTTTGTTATCAAGTACAGTCCCCAGGAACTTATACTGTTTTAACTTACTGTAAAATTGAACTTATACTGTTTAACAGATATACTTAAACAGATTTCATTTGTTTCAGAACTGTACAACATTTCAGTCACACAGTGTGGTGAATTTGCATACGTTTAGAAATGTGCGCCTAAAAAAAGGCACATTTTTATTGAAAAACTGTTTTGTGTCAAAGGTCACGTTTATTCGTAAGCGTGCTGCACTATTTTAAAATATCTGAACATTTAAGGCTTGACCTTTGACCTTTATCTCTACGAGAAGGACATGAACAGTAAGCGCTTTCCTATAAGAGGCTGTTTTAATGAATACGGATGTTGAAGATAACTATCCTGAGATTAACATTCCAGCCCTGTCGCACCATTAAATCAGCACATGAACTTCACTGTTTTTCAGTCCTAAGTGACAAATTATTTTCCGCTTGGCTTGAGCTAATCAAAACCCTCCTTCTTCATTGAACGTGTTAATATGATCAGAATTACTCATTACTTCTATCTTAAATTTCATTTCTGCTCTGACGTGTGTTGTTTTCTGATGTTTCATAGATCATAAGGTTTATTTGTATTAATCTAATGGTTTGGACTAAGAGTTTTTTGGACTACAAATATCGTAATGAAGGCCCTAATGGATGAATAGATTAATACTTCCCACGCTGACCAAAAAGGTCCACTTTTGATTCACAAGTTTCTTCATTGTTATACATCATATATCAAAACGCTATTCTTTGGAATGTTTTAAAAAGTTACAGATTTTAAAAAAGTTTCAATATAACCAATATGGTTTCTTATAACCAAGCAATAATGTTAATATAATGTCTTAAAAACTGGATGTGTTGAACATTCCTATAACTTTTAACATCTTTGTTTCTTAATGAAAATATTAGGGAAATATTTTTACAATGTTAGCAAATGCGAAAATGTGAAAACATACAGATAAGATGTTGTTGCATTATATGCAATGTTTCCTCTCAGGTAAATGTTTATTTTACTTATAATAAAATTTCTACCAGTGTGCAGCTTTGGTTTTGTGATGTAATGTGACAAAACCCTCTCTATTGTTAATGGGTTGTCATAACGTGACAGGAGAGCTGAAATTAACAAGGAAAGGTCACTTCTCATTCCTATTTCTGCCCACTCTGTCCAAGATCTGAGCAGTCACAACATCATGTCTTCTTCCACTCCGGTTAGTCTCTAATTATCTTAGGTTTCCTTTAAAAGCATCAGGTGAAACATCAAAAAGTTCTGCAAGATTATTGATGGGCAACAGGATTTGAAAAAGAAAAATGTATGAAAGAATCCAGTTCAACCAAAAATTACAGTTCTGTCATTATTTACTCATCATGTCATTTCAAATTCATGATTTTTTCTTTCTTTTTTCTTAGAAACCAAAAGGAGAAGCATTAGCCAGCCAAGACATTTTCCAAAATGCTTCTTTATTTATTTATTTTTAACAGATGGGTGAGCGCACAGCAGAATTTTCATTTTGGGGTGAACCATCACCTTAAGGGCTGCCCTAGATGTTGTGTGTGTGTATTATTTGAATTTATATTTAGTAATACATTCTCCTTACACAAATGGAAGAAAATCCACTATCAGGTAACAGTGGAGTTACAATAAAGATTCTTGCAGTCACACATGAACATGGAACGAGAAAGGTCAGAAATATTGATCGTTTTCCTTGAGCAGCCATCTGTGATGTTCCTTCAAGTGGAACGGTCCACATTAAACCTCACAGCAGATCAAGTTCTCCAGCAAACAGGGAACATTCTCAGAACGTTGGCTAATGTTCTCCAAAAATTATCAAAACGTAAGGTCAGTAGAATGTTTTTAACATTATATATCACATATATCAGATCGTTATTCTTAAGTAGCTTTTCGAACGTTTTGAAAATGTTACAGAATTTAAACAAATTTAAGTAACTACAAGCAATAACATTAATACAACATAAGAACTGGACGTTTTGAACTTTGCTAGAACTTTCAGAATAACATTTTGAACATTTTTGTACTTAATGGAAACATTGGGGAAACGTTCTTACAACCTAAAATTGTTATCTGGGGAGTGGAACGGTTCACATTAAAGCAAGCCGCTCACAGCAGATCTTTTCCTCCTGTAGATGTGAGTCTGTTATGGCAACACTACAGTGTGTGTGTGTCTCCTAACACCGCCTACAAGCAGAGCACCTCGCAAACACACAGAATAATGTTGAACAGAGACAACACATGCTGGTCCTACACATGCATTACTCAAAGGCTTGAGTTACACAGAAAGAAATTACAACGGCCACAACTGATCAATGGCACATCTGGTAGAACCATCTGCTGGTTGGCTCTTGATGATCTCACTGATGTAGCTGGACCATCAAGGGAATTTAAATCCATGTTTGCGGCACTATCTGTCACAGGAAATGGAAGTCTGGGGCATTTGAGTGTCTCTGCTCACTCGCAATGGCTTTGTTTGTTTCAGGATTAGTCTACACAGAGAAAACAATAAGAAGGGATTGCTCAGACACAACAGAGATCTTTTATTTAGGTATCAACATTATCGCATGTGCTTTACGAGAGACACAAATAGACACAAATGTGGCAATTGTTGGTACCATAACACAGATACATTTGGTCTGAGCTCTTAATGAGATCTCTGTGCTTCTCAATGCTTCCTCATTTCACTCCGTCCTTTAGCCCGTGACGCAGAAATAGATCAAAGTCAGCCATCTTGAAGGACATCTCAGTTATCTAACTGCACCTTGAGGAGGGGAGGAGCGAGGAGTCAGGGAGCTTCCTGAGAAGGCACGAGGGGAGAAACATTGGTGTATCCTAAGTGTGTTTCACCATCCTCGCATCCTTCCCTTGCATCCTAGCGGGGTGGAGCTAAGATGGGAAGAAAAGAAGTGAGGAATACAAACGGAGACACGCAAATAAATTGAGAAGCACCCAATGTTGAGATCTCTTCTGAAACTCTCGTGGAGACATATGAGACATTAATGTAATCTTTTCCCTCAGGAGAAACCTCAAATTGTAAAAGAAAAACATAAAGTTGTATAAAAAACATTCAACATAACTAGCCTGCTGGTAAACAGCAGTGAACAGTAATTTCACTTACTGAGGTTATGTGAGGTAACTGCTTATCTACAGTTTGAATCCTAACTTAATATGTTCTGTTTTACATTGTTTTTAAATATGCAGCAGTAGTGTGCATTATGCATTTAGCAGTATGTTAGCATCCTTTTCCCATGGCAGTCATGGTTCCCAAAGCCAGCCTGTAATACCGAAGAGACCAGTAATATTGATTTTATCTGGCAAACACTTCACTGCTGTGAACGGCATTCTTTTGCCAGAAAGTCTTCAAAAGATTTGACTGCAAAAGTTCAGATAAACAAGTGTTGTTGTTTTTCTATATTCATGTATTTGGTATAATGTTGTCACTGTAAAGAATGCAAATGTGTTGTTGGCTTATAACCTGTGTTTCACAAAACCAATAGCATTATTAAACCTGTATTGTCACGTAACCTCACTGCGCACATTTTACTTTCACAACAAATTAAACCTGCATGTTTCCATGTAGTTGCCGTGACCCGTGGACACACTTGTGAAAGTTTAACAAATACAGTTCTGGAAAACTATACTGTTTGTGAATTTTAATTTAGATGCAGCCTTAACTCAGCTAACAATTTTAGGTTGTAAGAATGTTCATCAAACATTTTTTAAATTCTGTTATGTTTTTAAAACGTTCCACTAGCAACATAACATTTTTGATATATATGACATATAGCGTTATAGTTTTTAACTTTGTTTGGTTTTTTAACTTTGAGAGAACATTTAGAGAACGCTAATGTTCTGAGAACATTCCCTGTTAGCTGGGAATATATAATGCATTACAAGAAACATCTGCAGCTTGCTGGTAATATTGCGACTGTTCATCATGCAGTGTGTGCTCGATGCATACAATGCAGATAAAAACATTCACTCACACAAAGCAGGCAGGACAAACATGCATAATTAACAACACAGATTCATTATGAATGAGCGCCAATGACTAATCTACACAATTATCTGAGCGCGGAATGATGCGTCCCTCCAACAATCTTATCACGTTTGACACAGAATCCAGCAGTCACAGCCATCTCTCGAGAGGGAACGCTCAATTGTCCAGATCTATCCTGTTGGCCACAGTTCATTTGCTACATATTTAATATCTCTTACATCAGACATCTGCCTCATTTCTTGGAGATGAAGTCATTAGAAACGGGAACCTGCAGAAAATGAGTTTTAAAGATGGTTATGCTTTTAGCATATTCCCAGCTTTTAACTTTAGAGATTGTTAACTGCAACAAGACATGGCTAGCAAAGTCTCGTTTCGTATGCAACACTACCCTGTTCTTTGAGTTTCAGAACAGCTTTGATATCAGCCAATGTCCTTATTGAATTTAACTTCAATATAGAAAGAGTGAGATTAAAACCTTCTTTTAAAAATCTTGCTCTCTTTATCCCTTAATTACCCCCAAAGCCTTAGAGACCCCGTGAAATAAAAATGAGAGTTTTGTGGCTTTTAATCTATGTCCTGTGCATGCTTTTATAAGAGCTGACAAAATTAACTCCATATATGCGTTTAAAATTTATATTTTGTCTCCTCTGGGGGGCGTAGACAAATTTCTGACCAATGAAATGCCTTTTGAACCTCCTCCTAATACAAACTGCAAAAAATCAGGAGAATTAATTGTAGCATTAATAAGTAGCAAATTATTGACCATTCTGTTGCTTTAATGTACCCAGCTAACAATTTTAGGTTGTAAGAATGTTTCCCTAACGTTTCCATTAAGTAACAAAAACATTAAAAATGCTGTTTTAAAAGTTACAAATGTTTCAAATTTATTGTTTTACATGTTGTATTAACATTATTGTTTGGTTATAAAAACGTTTTTCAAGCTTTTTTTAAATTATGTAACATTTTTAAAATGCTCCACTAACAAATTAAGAATACAATTTTTTATATATGATATATAACGTTGAAAAAGCTGACGTTACTGCAAGAACTTCTTTGATCATTTTGAGAGAACGTTTAGAGAATGTTAGCCAATGTTCTGAGAATATTCCCTGTTAGCTGGGTTGGGGCGAAGACAAATTCTGTCCAATAAAATGCTTTCTAAAATGAGGCTGTTCCTCCTGCTAACAGAGCCTGTGAATAACTAGCATTAGTCAGTAACAAATCATTGGCCATTCTGTTGCTTCAATGTACTCAAGTAACCCTGGCCATCACTAACAATAAACAGCTGCCGCTGGTGCAGCAACAGCCTCACTGATCACGCAAATGTGCCTTATCCAAAAGTTTGGATAAAGGAACGTTATCCAAACTTTTTTAACATTATACATCATCAATGAAAAATGTTGTTAGTGTAATGTTTTAAAAATTTTACAGAATTAAAAAGTTTGGATAACGTTCTTATAACCAAACAACATTAATACAACATCTAAAAATCTGAACGTTCAGATTTAAATCCATGTTCTTTCAAAATAATTTTTGACATTTTTGTTACTTAATGGAAATGTTATGGGAATTTCTTACAACCTACAATTGTTAGTTGGGAAGTCACGGATGCATCTGTGTGTTCTGTAGATCTCTGGGTGGTGGTCACTCATCTGTGTGCTGAGATTTCCACTGCTTTCCAGAAGGTCAGAGGTCTGATCTCAGGTCTAATGAAAAGCAGGACTGAGTCAGACTTCAGAGAGATCCTGGGATCAGAATCCAGCTTTATCACTGCTGGGCTCTGAGTCAAGCTCCTGAGGGTCCGTCACTGAAACTGACCCTATCATTTGCTGTAGGGGAAAGTGTCAGCTGCCCAATAGCAAATTATTCAAATCTGACTTCATCCAGTTAAAGCCACAGGCATTGCAGTCTCACATGATTGCTGAAATTGATTCACATAGTCAAATTAAAGTCACAAAGTATGTTTTCAGGTCAGCTTAGGACAGGAGATTAATTGCTCTGCTCCACATTTAATATTTCATGCTTTTATTCCTTGTGTTCCAAAACAAAATTAAATCATTAGTTCAGGGTCATTAGTATGATTCCAAAGGAAATGCATGTACTAATAAAACAACTATTTTTTAGTTATTAAGCAAGTACGACACATTATTGTTCAAAACTGTCTTTTAATGATTTATAATTTGAGCTGTCTGGTCTGTTGTTGATGTAATTTGTCTGTGAGGTTATGTCCCGTCCGTAAACAGAAAGAAGACTCACCTACTGAGAATTTAAACCTGTTATCCACGTTAAGAAAATATCTCTGCAAGTAACTTGCAATTCTTTGAAACAAAAGCAATTCTGTTTCAAACAGAGAAGGTGAAAGAGAGGCAAACATTCTGTACTGCAGCTTTAAATAAAAGAGTCTTATGGCTTATGCATAAATACAAAGCTGCTTTTTTTGGAGAGACACACATTACGCAGATTGCTTCGTTTCTTGAGAATGACCCATTAAAAAGGCCCAGTGTCAGACTTGTATGCAAAGGTTTATTAATAATTCAACAAGCAAGCCGAGAATCAGCACCAACAGATGGATTTATCAAATCGTGTGCACTTACAAACAGAAACATACTGCAAAAATGGAGCTACGAAGAATGAGCAGCACTCAGCCCATCTGACCCCAGTTTAATGTTTCAACCACCCCAGTAATTTTAAGGTCTAGTTTACAGAACAGACCTCTAGAATTAGTTTACAGAACAGACATCTAGAATTAGTTTACAGAATAAGCTCCAGAATGCTTTGCATTCTGCGTTCTGTGGCATTAATTTTCGAAGAGCAAGAAAATGCTTGTTTCTGCTGAGGCAGGTGGAATCCTCCATCTCTGCTTATATGAGTGACCTCTTAACAGCAATTGTAAATAATAGCAATGCTTGTAATTATACTTTACAAAAAACACTTCTGTTCTTTTCACATAACAGAAGAAAAGCTGTAATTTTATCTTCATCTTTCATCTATTTCTCTTTTTTAAATGTAGGTGGCATTTTTCAGGTCATCTACAAACTTTTTAAGTGCCAATATTAAAGTATTAGTTCACAAAACTTTATCTCTTATCATTTACTCACCCTCATGTCCTTATAGCAACCTCTGTGATATTTGTTTATCTGTACAAGACAGCTGTGTTCCTGTAGCTCAACAGGTAACGCGTTGCATTAGTAATGCACAAGGTTGTGGGTTCAATTCCCTGGGTACACTCATACTGATCAAATATATAGCCTTAATGCACTATGAGTTGCTTTGGATAAATATAAAACAAGAGAAAACCATTAAATGAAAACCCAGTGGAGGGCCTTCAGTACCATGGCTTTAATATACTATGACTCACTGTAATGCTTAAAAAAAAATAAAGTGTGAGCAAAATCACATGTGATAGTTTTCATGTGAGGTCATGGTTAAAACAACCTGATATTCATGCAACCACAATAACACCCCAGTGAGAATAATGACAATATACAGTGTAGAAAAGCTTCAAACAATTGGCTCATCCAATCAGAAAACAGAGCTGGAACTATTCATTTTAAAATGTTTTTTTTTTTTAAGTTAGACATCAAATCAAGCTTATAATGCATCATTCAAGATGAATCAGTGCGTAAGATCTTCTCTTTAACATATACAGTTTCAATCGCTTTTAATCTAAAGTTTGAACAGTAATCAATGTGTCATCTACAGCAGGGAAAAGTGTTGAACGTCTTCACATTATCTGACCTTTAATTGTTCGTGTTCTGCTTAGAAACTGTAGCTGAGGTTGAAAAGAATGAGCAAATGAATCCTGCTTGAATATAATGAACGAGTTTTTCTTTCTTTAACTTGTTTCTGTTCTGTTACTAATCACTTAAATGGACACGTTCTGAAGGAAATGGTATAATTACTTTGACTGACTGAACAGCAGCGATTTCTCTGGCACCCTCTTCAGCACTGCTTGACTGATATGAAAATTGTATTTGTAGATTTTCTATTTTTTCATTCGGCCCAGAAGCTCATTATTTAAACTCGGATGGATGGATGGATGATGTGTTGGCTTATTCAAGAAAGCATTAAGACAGCTGAGGGGCAGACATATTTTACAAACATAACTTTTAATGTCTCTTATACCATTAAGAAATTATTTTTTATCCACATATTTCACACTGAATTAAATTTACATCACTAGTCTTAAAAAAACAGTTTTCAGACCCTTTTTTAGATTTTCACCCTGTATTGTTTTCACAGAACTCAGAACACCAGAGCAACTGCTTGGTTACGCCCTGACGACCATCCCCAACACCCTACATGTCAGTGTTCTGACTGACATGTTTCCTTTAAACATCAATTCTAAAAAAAAGAATATAAAATTATAAACTTTTATATGAGCTACTTAAGTTTAAAATAATGCAATAAAACCTTATAAATGGATTAATACCAGTAAATTAGTTCTGTCCCAGCTAACTAATTTTAGGCTGTAAGAATCTTTCCATAACGTTTCCATTAAAAAATAAAAACGATATATTGACGTCTAGTTTTTAAACGTTGTATTCACATTATTGCTTGACTATATGAACGTCATTCAAACTTTTTCAATTCTGTAATGTTTTTAAACATTCCACTAACTACTTAAGAATACTTTTTTATAATTTAGTATAATGTTAAAACTACTTTTAGAAAACATTAGACAACATTCCTGTGTTAGATGGGGTATGAGTAGCTTATCAGATAGCCTTGTATTAAAGGTTCAGTTATTTAGCATCTGTATTTTGTATTCATTTTCGCTCCATGCTAGAAAGCTGTTGTGTGTTATGTGAGAAATATTGAAAAGACTGACTTGTTAGCTTTTGTCTGGACATGGAGTCAATGTATTGGATGAGTGAAGGCCAAACAGCCAAAACATTGTTCATCTTCTGCCATTAGCACCTCTCCTGAGTGGCAACCATCATGACATAATCCTTCAAATTAATGAAGCTCTACATGTTTGAAAGCAACTCAAAAACCTCAAGGCAAAAATGCAAATGCCAACCGTTGAATGGAAAGCTAACACAGACTTGTTAGCAAGAAAACGCTCACCAGACAGTCAGAGGCAATGGGACATTTCTCTGAACCTGTTCCAAATGTCAGTTATTTAAAAAACTCTCTTTTCCAATTAATGAAGCCTAAATCCTGGTTTAATAATTGACAATCTTGGTTCAGTAATATCTTGTTCTGTCAGTCTAGTGGTAAAAACTGCTACTATAAAGAGCAACTAGTGGTGCATTTGCCCACTTGTTTGTGCCAGAACAAATAGCTTTTCAATTTACTGACATCATCAACTTGGACACGCTATTAATATTCATATTATATTCTATAATGCTTATCCTGTTCTGTACTACTATACTGCATGGTGTTGAGGGCCCTACCATGTCAGCTGGGGTTCAAACCTGGGACCTTTGTAGCCTCTCTGTGCTTCCCATGAGGCTACACTATGCCACTGTTCTTCCCAATGGCATATAATTTCCTAAACAAAAACTTGAGATTTGTTTTAAATCACACGTTTGTGTGATTTCGTGTGAATTTAATGCCATTTTGTAGTATAAATAGTGTGAATAGTGTAATTTAAAGTGCACTTACCGGGGGATGAACTTATCCAACTTACTGATGATTTATCCGATAACATCATGCACTCAGTTTTGCTTAGGTAGCGGAGGAGAGGAGGGACTAAGGTTCAATGAGAAAAAAAATCACACTAATTAAGACGTAATTGCTACGTTTTGTCATTATAGGGCACTATGCTCATGTTTACATTGCCACCAGTCAAAGCCTCTCAGTATGGTTTTTATAATGTTCAAGCAGAACTTGTTGGTGGAGACGGTTACACTTCCGTCTGATGGTGACTGAGGTGATGCAAAACAGGTAACACTGACATCAGAAATACAAGGTACAAATTGACAATATATTGACTCTCATTGTGTTCCTTTTGAGATGATACTACCAATATAACTATAACTCATACCGTAGATGGTACACTACACAGTGCTTTATTTAAGTGTGCACTGTAAAGTATGTCATTTGAAACACAACTTTGAAATATAGCAAATTATGTAGATCTATAAGAATTATAGTACAAATGATATAGATTACTTGAATGTCACACTTCTGTTCTTGACTGTTCATTTAAAATGTTTAGCAGCTGGGCATGTCTAAGGCACCTGGGATACCACAAAATCATCTATCACATGCAGCACTTAAATGATATGACAAAGAAGTGCCCCTGCATGCCAAAAAATACATTAGCACTGAAGGACTATTGATTTCAATTTAGCAAACATCTGAAAACTTTTCACTCGCAAAACACCTGTGGCCCAGGATTAATATCCAGCGGTGACCTGATGAAATATTTACTCAGTGACCCGCAGGAGGTTATCCAAGTAGTTTTTGGATGAAATAGCATGAGGCCAATGAGGTTTCAGCTCTGTTGAATTACTGTCACTCCACAGTCCATATGACACACGGTCTGTCCACTGTCTGGAGCTCTGCCAATAGCTAATCACAGCCTGAGACTATCTGCTTACAGGGAACGTTCTCAAAATGTTCTCTACAAGCTCTCTCAATGTTATCAAAAATGCTCTTGCAGTAATGTTAGCAGAATGCTTTTATTGTTATATAACATATATCAAAAGGTTATTCTTAAGTTGTTAGTGGAATGTTTTAAAAACATTACAGAATTAAAAATACATTTAAATACCATTCTTATAAGCAAAAATGTTTTGAACTTTGGATGTTTTAAACTTTCCTAGAACATTCAAAAAACATTACTTAATGGAAACGTTAGGGAAACATTCATGCAACCTAAAATTGTTAGCTGGGTAGTCCAAATGACACAATCTGCCCAACGTCTGGAGCTGGGCCAATAGCCAATCACAGTCTGTGGTGTTAAAGAACAGCAATCTGTCCAGGTCACTGCATGCTGACCCCTCTGAAACGAGACTATATAACAAGATTATATACAGCAAATCTTTCTGTGGGGAAGGAAAATTGCAATGAAATCTGCCTAATAGCTCAATTGTTTCTGCTAGACAGCGATGACATTGAATAGAGAGCGAATGGGACTTCAGCTCAGGTGCTCCTGCTTCTGAGATATTTCTCCTGAGGAAAGATTTACACCTGTAGAGTTCAGAGGTGAATCCCAGCTAACAATTTTAGGTTGTAAGAACATTTCCATAATGTTTCCATTAAGTAACAATGTCAAAAATGTTATTCTGAAAGTTTTAGGAATGTTCAAAATGTCCAGAAATGTATAATGTAAATATATGATATGTTAAAAAAACATTATACTAATGATACTGCAAAACATGGTGGCTGATGGTGAAAGTGTTATGGTATAATTTCTAGATGTGAAAATGGTTGAAGGGACAGAGCCTATAAATAGGAGGGTGGAGGCGTTTGTCATAAAGGAAAGTCGTTTAGACAAAGCAGGTTATTACATTTTGATCAAAGATAATAAAGTATTGTACATCGATGAATTGTGCACAATGGGAGCAGTAACAAATAAATAGGGTCACTTTTGATGCCACAGATGTAATTCTCTCAGGCTATAAAATGAGCAACTTCTGAGCAATAAAACTGTCCTCTGAGTAAGGAAAACTCTTAGGAAATCTTTATTTTCTCTGCAGCTGTCTGTGCCCAATCAATATAACCCTGTTTTAGCCTTTAGAATCAGCTGAGATGTTCTGATCATTTCTTAACATGTCAGAAACTGTGGTCATCATGAGAACTGCCCCAAAACAATTAGGGACGGTTTAACCCATGAGTGAGTGATGGACAGTCACAGACAAAAGAGGTCTGAGATCTGTTTATCTCAGACCTACACAAGAACACCATTTTCTTCTCAAAAACATTGCAGCTTGTGGATGTGCTTATGGTTTCTAACCCGTGCATCAGGAAATTGGCTGAAGATGACAGAGCCATTAGCACACTCTTGCTGACATTATCTCTGTGTGTCTTTATGAAGATAAGTCATGTGACCCTTATCAGTAAAAATGATGTTGGAAGCGCTATCAGCTTTCATCCAAACGCTCTTCTAGGGCATTATGTTCTGGAAGGAATCTTCTACCAAACACTGATTTTCTCCAGTACATGATAATCTGAGTTAATAGGGAACGTTCTCAAAACACTGGCTAATCATTTCTAAAAGACATATATCAAAAATGTTACTAAGTTGTTAGTGGAATGTTTTAAAAATGTTACAGAATTAAAAAAGTTTAAATAACATTCTTATAACCAAACATTAATGTTAGTACAATGTCTAAAAACTGGATGTTTTGAACGTTCCAGGAACGTTTAAAGATTTGAAGTCACCAGTCTGCAAATGTAAAGCTCTTTCTGTCAGACTGTAGTCACACAACACCTTTCAATACAGGTCATTGGGCAGAGAAACAAATGTGACAGTACACGTGTGAAACCCCCGCAACAGAGGCGCTTCATTATGGGGACCACAGACTGATTCAGGCTCTGATTCAGCAGGTGCACAAAGGTGTAATTAAAGGTTGTATCTCATTCCAGCAAAGCACATGACTTTCAGCAAACCCATTCAGGTCACTGTCTCAGCCTCACAGAACAAAAGCTTCATTCCAGATAACAGGGAACATTCTCAAAACATTCGTCTAATGTTCTAATGATCTCGCAGTAACGTTAGTAAAATGTTTTTTAACAATGGCATATATATATATATATATGTATATGATATATATCATCATATCATATAGATATTTTTTTAAAATGTTATTCTTAAGTAGTTAGTTTTAAAATAACTTTTCTAACAACACTTATAACGTTTTTGTTACTTAAACTGGAAACGTTCCTAGAACCTAAAAATGCTGGGTGGGAAAATGCATGACTTTCAATAAACACATTCAGGTCACTGTTTGAGCCTCACTGAAGCCTCTGTCTACAACAAAAGCGTCATATTTACTAATCTGTATGTCTCACACCTTCTCCTGGTCTTCTCTCGTGGCCTGAGGCTTGATCTCCTGTCACAAGCTGTTGTCACAACCAGTTATCCTGTCAGAACCCTCTGTGGTGATTTCTGACTCTTGCATTCTTTATGTTTATGATAATGGTTTGGATTTGTCAGTGTTGGACAGCTTTGGTGGGTTGGTATGGCAGGAACAGAATTAATAGAGAAATACATACTGCACCGGGATGTCAGAAAATAAATTACTGTCCATTATTTCATCCCTGGATTTGGGCCATTTTTACCTTTATGAGGGCTTGTGTTTTTAATTATATAAAGACAATAATGCATCAGAACAATTTTAAAGCAAATGAATAAAGCCCTTTTATATTGTTGTCTTTATCTAACATGCACTTCATATATGCTATGTATAATATTTCATAATATGCTGTATTTTGAGACATATTCTATTATAAATATTGCCCCTTATGTAATATATACTGTCACAGCGAGCGTGTGTTTTTGTCTCGTGTTACCTTGTTACCTTGTGTTCTGTGTTCATGTCATTATTAATTCTTATTTTGTTTAATAATCTCATTAATAGGTCTTCATTAGCCCCTCCTTCGTTGCTTTAGTTCCTGATTATGCTCACCTGTGTCTTGTTCAGTTCACCTAGCGTATATATTCCAGGTTTTAGTCAGTTCTTTGTTAGTCCTCATTTGGAATTCCTGAGTTTTGTTATACGAGAGTACTTTCAGATCATCTTTCTGTCTGGTTGGGTTGCTCCAACAAATACCGTGACAATTTTTTATGAAATTTTGTAATGCATGTTATAGTTTATGATATATATATCATTTCATTTTCTGATACAACATTAAAGGAATAAATCTGAGGAAAAAAAGGTCAGATTACAAAAATTCCAAACCAGAAAATATTCCCAGGAATTCATTGTGGGAGCAATTTTGTCAGTTTGTAAACATTTGTTTTAGTTTTTTGCAGAATGTTTTAGTGGCTCAGCTCTTTAATGCCACATCTTGTGTCTTGGCATAAATCAATAAAACTCACTTCATGCCCCACATGTTTCCATTGATTGGAACGTGAATGGCAGGGGCTTAATTTCCTGTTAATGTACAGCCAGGGGCTGTGTTGTCCTGTACTGTCTTGTAACTGTTGAGGAAACATAATATCCCTGGGGAAACGTTCAAATATTAATTGTGTAAAGAGTTCGTACAAGAGGTCAAGTCTGAGTAGCTGTGACTTGCTGTCAGGTAACGTGTTGATGTGTCTGTTTTACACTGGTAATTGTACTTGTGCTGTTCTGACATTTCCAGTCATAAGTTAAGTGTCAGTGTTGTCGTCAAGAAAACCAATTAGAATGCAAAGATGATGCATAGAATAATGCAACAATATAGGTTCAAGGTTATATAAACATTGCTCAGTTTTGTTGTGACAGCGTTTTAGCACTTTAACACTAGAGCTCTGTTCCAACCATCTGCCTATGGCCTACATAATGAGCTAACTTTTAGGTCTTCCTGATTTTGCTAAGTAAGAGATGTTCCAGGTCAACATTATTGTTGGCGCTGGGACAACAATCCATTGAAAGTTAAGTTATGTTAGGATTAGGTTTTGGGAACAGGAGTCTATCTTTTAAGAAAGGATCCTAAAAAAATCCCTGCTGACAAAACTAGTTGAAATCATTTTAAGTTGTCTTGAGGGGCAAAACCCTTTAATTCATCAACACACAAGTAATATGTGATGCTCTGGCCAGTGGAGCTTCAAGCTGACTTGAGTTAAGTGACTATTTCTCGATTTTATCTGATAATAGTGTCGGTAATGACAGAGTCCGTATTGTGAGAGCCTTGTCAGACATAAGACTCCCTCCTTGTCCTCTAGGGGGCTCCACAGGTAACCTACTTCAAGCTCAGGGCCTGTGTTACATTGTGCTTTTGTCAAAAAGGCTTGTAAACTCAAGATATTTTAACTAGTTAGCTTTTCTTTCTTGAAAGAAAAGCGTTTCTTTCTTGAAATCAGAACATGCACCAGACCTGCACTGGTGTAGTACATGTGAGAAGTATGGAGAGCTTGATAAACGTGCTCACATAACAGCTAGTCCAACACCTTTTGTTCTTGCTTCATGGAAAATATCATGATTTTTGGACTCAACACTCAGTATCTGCTCCCATCTTATATACGTCCAAGTCACAGTTTTATTGTTAAGTCTCATCCTTCATTGGCTGGATTGTCTGAGAAGTATCGCAGGACTCTGCATGACAAAATCCTGCAAAATCAATCGCTAACAACAGTGTAGCTGTTCCCACAAACTCCATTTCATCTTATACAATCACATAAGCAAACACCTACTATAAATGGAGTTTAGTATATTATTCATATTCAGTTATTTAGTGTATTAAGTAAAAGAGAAGATTATTTCAACAGATGGCAGTCATCTGTTTCTTTCCTTCACTACATATAATTTTATAATTCAAATAAACACACAGCAGTATTGACTACAGAAAACCAGAACAAAGAATACCCAGCTAACAATTTTAGGTTGTAAGAATGTTTCCTTTAAGAAACATTTCCATTAAGTAACAAAAACATTAAAAATGTTATTTTCTAAGTTCTGGGTTAAAATTTTTTTTTTTTTTTTTTTTTTTTTTTTTTTTTTTTTTGGTTTAAGAACGTTATTGAAACATTTATTCTGTAGCCAATGTTCTGAGAAATATCCCTGTTAGCTGGGTATGTCCTTGCAAAAGCAATAAGCACCTATTAATATACAGACATAACTCACAAAACAAAGCAGAATATACAGTGGATATCTAATTGATTTAGAAACTGCCTGAAACAAAACCCTGAATATCTTTCCAGGATTTGATGGCACTAATCTGACAAACATTGGCAAATCCAGTGCTTAGTTGATCCTCGAAGACGCTCATCATAGCAGCCCAGTAACTTGTAAATGCAACTTCATGTTTCCAGCCAGATTAGGGTTTGACAGATTGAGAAAATGCTCGCCAGTTCAGTGTGCATCATGCGTCAGACGGTCACTGAACAGACTGTGGGTGGTCTGAGGCTGAAACCAGGATTAAGTGCTTTGCTTTGCTGAGGCACAATGGTGATGACTCACGGCACACATCTTCAGCTCCTACCAGCCCTGAGTTCTAACACCTCCACCACAGCACAGAGGCCTCAGAATGCTGATTCAAGGCTGTTAACCTCGGCAAAGAAAGGATCATGATGCCCCGCATTTTAGCTTCTCTTCATTAGAAACAGAAGGTGCTATTTTAAAAGTTCTAGGAACATTCAAAATGTCCATTTTGATGCACTGTATTAACATTATTGTTAGGTTATAAAAACGTTATTCATTTTTTAATTCTGTATTTTTTTTAACACGGTCCACTAATCTTAAGAATAATATTTTTATGTATATATTACGCTAAAATCCTCTACTAACGTTAGCGCAGGAACGTTTTGATAACTTTTGGTAAGGTTAGTGCAAGAATGTTTTTTTGGCAACATTCTGGAACATTTGCTGTTAGCAGGGGAGCAGCTCAAAATTTGTTGAACACAAGAAAGATTAGACAGGAAAATGAAGGCCAAAAATAATATAAAAAACAGGAAAATATGATTCAAATGCAAGAGAATAGAGATACAGATAAATAATACTAAAACATCAGAGAAAAAATGTTTCTAGCCTAGATTTAAATACCATGAAGTGAAGATGTGAGGGCGATGTCCAATGACAGCTCACCAGCAGTTTGCAGGTGTGGTCACCATAAACAGAATATTTTTGTGATATAGCCTGTAATATAATATGCAATATGCAAAAACGTAATATAAAATAACAAAATATATCACTTCCATTGTAAGAATAAACTGACAGCACGTCCACTCTGGAGAAGTCACGTGACAGTGAGACTTTTAATAATGAGTATCACAATATTGGAACACATTACTTTAAAAAGGAACATTTCCCAACTTTCCCTCAGGCCCCTTAACTTGAACACTGCAGGTAGGGAAAGAAAAAACTTTTCTCAGCAAAATGACCAAATAAAAACTGTTTTAAACTATTATTTTTCACAGCCAGTGTGGCTGTGACTGTGTTTGGTACAGAGACAGAAAATCATGTCTGTAATTCACAGAAGAGCACCGAGGTGTCAGAGTTTGTGTTTACCTGCTAATGATTTTTTGACAGTTAAAAGATGATAATTTAGTGTGAAACCTAATCTAAAGGTTGTTAATAAAAAATAGTTGAAAAAAATCCACTTGAAGGTGAATTAGCTCTTTGTTTTACGTTTTTGATTGTAAATTTCGATTACAGAGTCGTATCGATCGCTGCAAAGAGTCAGGTGTTTAAACTCCAGAAGAAAGAAAGATATATAACCAGAGAGTTAATTAAAGTTAGATAAAGTGTCCTTAAGGCAAAACAAAGTAAAGCTGCACCCAGCAAAAAGGTTGTACGAACGTTTCCCTAATGTCTACAATCGTTATACAACGTCTACAAAACTGGATGTTTTTGGTACTTAATGGAAACGTTAGGGAAATGTTTGTACAACCTAACATTGTTAGCTGGGTCAATGTCAGTGTATTAGCACAAACGTTGTGTCTGGCTGTGATAACAGGCTGGTTTCAGTATGCAGGGATGCTGAGTGTGCAAGAATCTTCCACAGGGTCAGTCTCATCCCACCTCTAGTGCCCTCGACAGTAACCCAATACTCCACACAACACGACTGTCAATCTGTACTGCACACAGCATAAAATGAGCTTAGCAAGCTTCTAATCTCTTTATAAAGAGCTGAGGTGAAGATCTTTCAGGGTCACATATTACTGCTCATATTGTTGGTCCTGCTCTATGAAGTGATCTCTCAGCTAACAACTTTAGGTTTCCCTAAAATTTCCATAAAGTAACAAAATGTTGAAAAGTTCAAAAGTTCTAGAAACGTTCAAAACATCCTTTTCAGATGTTGTATTTTAGATGACATTATTGCCTGGTTATGAGAACGTTGTTCAATTTTATTTTTAAATTCTGTAACATTTTTAAAACATTGCAATAACAAGTGAGGTGTATATGTTATATACAATTGCTCTACTGACATTATTGCAGGAACTTTTTTGATAACCTCGAGAGAACTTTTAGAGAACGTTCCCTGTTAGCTGGGAAACTGGTGTATGAAGAGTGATTGATGGATTTTCTCAGAAGATATTACTGAAATTACAGAAACAAACTCTACACAAGTACACAAATACTTGATTCATTTGTTGCAAATGACGTCTATCTACACTGCATTATAATCAATGCTGGCTTGCAACATGGACAGCTTCGTTCATAGTGAGAGTTTTCTCATGAGCTGTCACATCACTCACTCACGTACAGAATCCTCAGAAAAAAAAATTCTGAATTTGACTTCGGACCAGAGCTTCATTATTCTACAGTCTGTTGAGCCCTGTTGTGGCCAACTCTTCAGATATACTCAAATCTCTCCCTTGTTTGAGATTCATTTTCGTGTAGTGTGCATCCAAAAATGATCAATTCATAAAACTGCTGTCCTACTTTCCAATTACACAGATCTTCTGTCACCATGGTAACTGTTTTCTTTACATGCTTTACTGAGCAATGGTAATGTTAATGTCTGGAACAAGAATCTTCCAAATATGATGTACTATATTTTGTTTTTAATTTCAAATTATGCATACTAATATAGCCTAAATGTTACATTAAGCTTCCCAAGAGAACGTTTTTTTATCAACAATTATGTGCAAAAAAGTACACTGGCAGTTACACGGTACACTATACCATGGTATTACCATCTAACTGTTTAATCACAGTGCTGAATGTTTACCATATTCACAAATCATGGTGCTCAGAGCAGAGTACCAGTGTAAGGTAAGTAACCTTTTTGCACTGACTATAATCGTTGAAAAATCTGCACTGTACAATACTTAAGGAAATGTGCTCCGTGATTGTGCATAGAGATTAAAAAACAAGAAATTATGCATATTTATTAAGATGTAGAAGATTACCCATAAAACAAAACAAACATGATTATGCATTTTTAGCTGCTGCTTTTGGGTTGCATCACACACGCTAATAAATTCCTGTTTTTTGTGTCCTGAGTTTGATTGTTTCTTTCCATAATCAAACAAATTCATGAGGCACATGAATCAGAATCCAGTTTAATCACTATCTATCCTCTTCTGGTTAATTACCCCAGCAGAGATTACTCATCCCAGATCTGACACTCACCAACCCAACCCACAGATAAACCACCTGAAAAGCCACAGATTGTATCAGCTCCTCTTCACTGCTTATGCTATCAAGTGAAACACACAATTCCAACTGTATACTTATGCAAAACACACATTACAAAACTGCAGCTCATCCCCTGCGCCTGTTTAAAGACTGCCTGTTTACTTTATGCAGCTAACTGAAGATCACTCGCCTTTCTGACTATAGATAAATTTCACTAGATGTTGCTCATAACTGCGACTCTCCTCACCACCCCAACTACCATGAGACATTCTCAGAGCATTGACTAATGTTTTCTAAACATTGCCTCACAAGTTAGTAACGTTAGTAGAACGTTATGCATTATATATCAAAAATGTTATTCTTACCATGTTAGTGAAATGTTTTAAAAAGTTACAGATATAAAGTTTGAATAATGTTAATACAATGTCTAAAAAACGTGGAAATTCCTGGAAATTCCAAAATAACATGTTTTTACAATTTTTGTAACTTAATGGGAACATTAGGGAAACGTTCTTACAAGCTAAAATTGTTAGCTGGGCACTCGCCAGACGAGCCACAGCCATTGAGATGAATGTGAATGCTAATGCAGGCTCTTTTGAGGGATTACAGTCCTGCTTGATTTCAGCACAGAAAAAACATGTTTGATTTATGACAGCAGTGACAGGCTGTAATTAGCATGAGGTGCTTCTTATCGTCCGCTGACAGAAATGATCTACTGTCACTTCTCTTCTCTTGCCTACACGCTCTTGAGATTGGCCATTGTAAAATAACATCAGGCTATAAGAGAATTATTCAATCAAAACTTCAGTTTCATGGCTCTCAGCTCATGTGTGTTAGTGTTGAGGCCAGCCTTAGCAAACAGGAAACGTTCTCTCATAGTTCTCATAGTAACAAAAACATACGCAGTATGCATTAACATTATGCAGTAATGTTGATAGAATGTTTTTAATGTTATATATCATATATCAAAAACATAATTTTAAGTAGATAGTGAAATGTTTTAAAAATGTTACAGATAAAATGTTTTTAACATTCTTATAACCAAGCCATGGCGTTCATACAACATTTAAAAAAGACGTTTTTATGTTTGTTATGAAAACATTATGAATGTTTTTACAACCTAAAATTTTGTCATATTGATTGGGTAAATATGTTAGTGTTTCCTCAAACATTTATACAATTTATTTTGGAATATATTAATGACATGTACTGCTGTTGCTCATTTTGTCCAATCAAAGGCTCTTTAAAACGAGAGTGACCCTGCATGTGAAATCTGCCATCTTTGCTTATTCAGATTTGTTCTGGGTGTGGAGTATAATATAGTATGTGAGATTAGGATTAGTTTAGCCCAGGTGACTTATTATTTATCTGTGCAGGCTTTTCAGGCTAATATTATTAGCCCTTGGGTTACACATTAAGGATGATGTGCAGCATTTGTCTGATGTGGTATTAAGAAACAATTTCATGATGTAGTAAGCAGGCTTGCATATATTGCCGTAGCAAGCACAGAAAAATGAAAACTAAATAAAATATGCAAATTCAGCCCTGCATTTCCCAGGAACCTAATGATTAAAATTTCACTTTAACTTTCCCTGCTGGAAATGGTTTTGTCAGGGAGGTACCATGTAAATACGGTTTCTGATTTGTTTCTCATTTTTGTGAGAAGCTTCAGAGGGGCCATTGGACGCAACTTTATGATGAATGTTTCCAGATGTTGGAGGCTTTTTATTATCTCACAGTGTTTGGGAAGTTCTTCCGTGTATCCGGGCCCTGTGTGACTCTCTGAGACTTTTTGTTCCATGAGCACATTATGAAATATTAGAGGATTGTCTGCAAAACAGCCCAGTGGCACAGTGAATCTGTCTTTCTCTGTGTGTGTGCGGGCGGGGGATTACTTTGTGCCCAAAAGTCAGCAAAACCTCCTTTTGGGGATATCGCTTATTTATTCACTATTAAAATTATAGTGAATAAAGTTGTTTTAATTGCAAAAATGCAAACAGTTTTCTGTTAGGGTTAGAGTGTGGGCTAGGGTTAGGTTATAGTGTTTACCTACTAGCTGTGTATAAAATCAGCTCTGGCCCCTACTTTCTGAAAACGTATTATAGTAATTTTGCCTTTTGCATGACCATTACACTGCTTTCCTATAAATACATAGAATCTATCTATAAATAAATAGAGTCATTTATGCATATGTGTCATGTTCAGTGTGAGTTGACGTTTTATTGCATTTTTAAGATTGAAATTGAACAGTCATATGGCGCATACCAAACTGCATTTTCATGAGCTCGAATGTTTCTGTTTCTTTTGGTCTGAATCAGCCACAGATGTTCTTAATATCTAAACCTCATACAGAATTAACTGCCAAATATTGTAAAAGGACCCACTGGCTTTACTAGTCACCTCTAATATAGCAGAATTAAGAATCTGTCCCCTAGTTACAGATGAACACACTTCAATAATCTATATGTTAAATTGCGAAATGCCCCTAAAATGGTTTCTGTGATAAAAGTTTACATAAAAACAAAATTAAACACAATCTTTGAAGAAGCATTTCATGTTTCTGTTCCTGTAGCAAATGCATATGCATAAATGAGAATGTTTAATATTGAATTTACATCAACACTACATACAGTAGCTTGATATATGAAATTTTGAATGCATGAATCTGTGCATTTGTAAATCAGTACATGCATATGATTTCTCATAAAGACTTCTGTTGTATTTTGCTTTAAAATTTAATCTTACTTTGGTTGAAAAATATAACTGAAATCACAAAGCGAAAAAACAAGAATCCCACAGAGTTTAATCGATTTCTCTCTCTCGGGTCCTCAGTCATCATTCACACACAGTTCTGAACCAATCAAACCTCAAGTCGGATCTCCGTGGTTCTGGTTGCACTGGAATAACGTCTCTCTCAGAACTTTCCTCTTTCACTGGAGTTCAATGCACAGCTCCACTCTGGAGGTTTAATTAGTTAACTGTGGCTCTCAGCTTCAAAGGTTTATTAGCCTTTGTTATGGACATGAGATGCTAAGCCAGGAGCAACTAATATGTATGCGGTTTGTGAATATATTTTAGCTGGATATATGCAAATTTATTCCATCATGACAGCTAGAACATATATATTTGTTTGCAGGTTTTGTCTTAAATCCATTGTTTATGGCCGACTATTAAGTCAAACCCCAACTAACAGTGAACGTTCTCAGAACATTGGAAAACATTGTCCAAAAGTTCCCTCAAAGTTAACAAAAAACGTTCTTGCTATCAAAAGCATTATTCTTTGTTAGTGAGATGTTTAAAACGTTACAGAACTTTATCAAGTTAATAATGTTACCAAGCAATTAGGTTAATACAAAAAAAAGGAAGGTATTAAATGTTGCTGGGGCTTTCAAAATAACATTTATAACATTTTTGTGAAACATTAGGGAAACATTTTTACAACCTAAAATTGTTAGCTGGATAACTCATCCTACATCATTTATGCTATGATATAAATGATACCTCAAAGTGTTGTTGAGGAGAGTTGAGGTATTACTCTTATTGTTTTTGTTTGGTATAAATAGAATGAAAAAACAATCACATAGACTTACTTTTAAGATGTACCCGAACCACATCTAGGGACCAGAAGGTTCTTCGATTGGGACTTGTAAGCAAACACCACACATACACTAAGAAAACTCAGCAGCCTTAAAGCAGATCGACTCAAAACACGTTATTAACTGCACAGCAGCACTGAAACTACTTACAAGACTCGAGCAACATGGTGGCAGGTTTTGCAATTATAAAGCAGCACTAATAAGCCTCTGGATAATTGCATTGGTCAACCATGTCGATCTCCATAAATGAAGACAAGCTAGCCTTGAACGCGTCCACCTGAAGTCAATGGCCATCTTGTCTTCTTTGTCTTGCAGATAATTACCTCCAGTAATCCACCAAGCTGTGCAGTCTACGATAGAGGTGCCATCTACAAAAATAAATGTAATGATAATTATGAGCTCTTCTGGTAATTGGAGAAATGTCTTCAATAAATGGAAAATTTGTGCCAGATAAAAAATATTCAGAAACACTTTTTTAAAGATTTTTTATGGTTTTTAAACCATAATATCCCCAGCTAAAAATTTTAGGTTGTAACAACGTTTTCGTTTAAGCAACAAAAATGTAAATTTTTTTTATAAATTCTAGCAACATTTATTCTATAACATTTAGGTTCATAACAGGTTCCACTCACAACTTGAAAATATAAATTTTGAAATATATGATATATTATATAATGTTAAACAACATTCTACTAAAGTTACTGCAAGAACATTTTTGGATAATGTTGAGAACTATTTTTAGATGAGAACTATTAGAGAACGTTAGCCAATGTTCTGAGAACGTTCTCTGTTAGCTGGGTCTACCTGTCTTATCTATATTGTAGTTTGGTAATCGGATAGTTATTGGAAAACTAAAAGTAACAACTGATTTGCCACTTACAGTTTGTTTTCATTGACCAGTCGACACTGTACAGCAGTTTTAGCATCAAACACAAACAGAAGCTGAAGAGTTAATGAAACTGTTTGTGTTGATAGTATGGAGTGGAGTTTAGAAGACGTGTTTTAATTAATTTCAGTGTGCTAATGTATATTTGATGTTACTAATGGTTCATGGACGAACATGTTTTACCTCATTAACTTACTCGGATCTGTTGTATATTATGTGACATCTTGAAGTTTATTTGAAAAGTTTGACTGCTAATCTCATGTTTATGTTATTAACAAAATTGCATTCTGTTGCTTTATTATTTATATACTGCAGAAAAAAAACGGTTTATATAGAAATAAATCTTTTTTATTTACTTATGATATTCCAAACCATATTTTCTTCAACACAAACACGCATTATATTGACTACACTTCAAAAAGAGACACTATCTGAGGGCTGACACAGCTAACAAGGAGCGTTCTCAGAGCATTGGCTAATGCTCTCTAAGCGTTCTGTTAAAGTAAATCAAAAACATTTTTTAAAACGTTATATTTCATATATCAAAAATATTACTCTTAAGTTGTTAGTGAAACGTTTTAAAAAGTTACAGAATTTTAAAAAATTGCGTTTGAATGCTGCTCTCATAACCAAGCAATAACATTAATACAACTTTATTAATACATTAATACAATTAATACGTTTTGAGCATTCCTAGAATATCAAATAATGTTTTTAATGTTTTGGTTACTTAATTGAAATGTTACAGAAACCTAAAAATTGTTAGCTGGGGAAGATAGTACTGGATATATAGAGGGATATGAAGATGTCTCAGGAGTTGCCCTCCATCCATACAGCTTCTTATCTCAAGTGACACTCTCGACCCACTCGTTTCCTTCCTTTCTCCTCACCTCACAGCCACACTTCCTGAGCGGGATTAAAACGGATGTGCTTAGAAGTCAAAGTGGAAGAATCGGCCCCAGCGATCGATCAAGTCATTGATAAGCTGAGGAACATCTATCAGCAGAGCTTCTCAGAGGATGAGTATAAAACCTCTGTGTACAGCGCTCTCAATAACTGCTGTGGGGGGGGGAATGTCCCTCAGGGATCCGTCCAATGAATAAAGCCCTCTGAGCAGGTTGAACTGAGGGCAGGGTTGCAGCGCGAGTTCAGTGATACAGTTCTTAAGGGGTTTAACAGTACATCAAAATACTACATGGGGTGGAAGGTGAAGAAGGAGAAAATCTGGTCATGATGACAATTCAGATGAAGTTTTCCCAGCTAACATTCTCAGAACATTGGCTAACGTTCTCTAAAAGTTCTCTCAAAGTTCTCAAGTTCTCTCAAAGTTCTCTCAAAGAATGTTCATGGAGTAACATTAGTAGAATTTTTTTTGTATTATATATCATATATATCAAAAACATTGTTCTTAATTGTATAGTGTAACATTTTAAAAACGTTACAGAGTAAAAGTTTGAATAACATTCTTATATCTAAGCAATAATGTTAATACAACATCTAAACAACTGGATGTTTTAAACATTTCGAGAACTTTCAGCATAAATTGTTTTTGTTAATTAATGGAAACGTTTGGAAAACATTCTTACAATCTAAAACTGTTAGTTAGGTTCACATTAAAGCTTTAGTTCTTTAAAAGAGAACTCATGTGAAAACAGAAAGATTTTGAAATGGTATGAAAAAAAATTGAAAACTGCATTTGTGAAGCAGTATTGATTGTGGTTTGATGAAGATGTTTCTCATTTGTAAGTGGCTTTGCATAAAAGCATCTGCTAAATGAATAAATATAAAGCCATTTAAATAAACAAAGAAAACATTACTGAGCATGTTGTCTTGAAAGCAGAGCTGCAGGCTGATTTCTTACAAAGGCTTTTGGTAAGTTTTGTATTTCCTGCGACGCATCCACAGCAGAATCAAGTGCCGTTCTGTGTGTGTTTGCTTAAAAAAAAATTAAAAAGGAGAGAAATAAATGTAAAAGTCAAAATGTAAGCAGAAACATTTGATTTTGGTGTCTTTCTTTTCCTTAATCATTTTCAGGCCCAGATTAAATCCGCAGACTTTTCTGCGCTATAAAATAGCAGTAGTTAGAATATAACATGTCACACTGTAGGATATATTGGCTTCCCAATTACCATGTGCAGATTCTGTGTGGGTCTGGTCATTATCCAGCTAAACAGCTGCCACTCGAACCCACAAAGGTGTTGATGACGCAAGTGTACTGCAGTTAGGTGCCTAATAATATAATGTGTGGATACCTGTGGAGGGAGGAGGACGGGGGTGTAATTAAACTCGGGTTCGAGTCAATCACAGTGAGTGTGAAAACGCTTGATATTAAAATGAGATTTGTGTCCTTGCTCTGCTCACATATCTTACAACAAATAAACTGTACAGTAATTCCATACACTTGGAACCCTGTTAAGAAACTAACTGCAGAAACAGTTTGTTTGTTCTAACACCTTTCTGACACATACAGCCTTCAGTGTCACAACCCTGTACTAGACTGTGGTTAAAATAGCTCTTCACAGGTCACACAATCCAAAAGCAATACTCCTTCGTGGTCGTTTTGGGAATATCATTATACTGTGTGCATTGTGTGTAAAATGATTGTTGAAGTACACCTTAGTTTCTATTTCTGGGTTCTTGCGAGTTCCCAGCTGGATGTCGGTGAAGCCCAAGTACTGCTGAAATTTACTCTGAAAAATTTAAGACTCCACCAGGTCGTAGGTAAAATTTACCAATCGCTGACGGATTTTGCTGGCCTCTGTGAGACCCAGCCAACAAGGAATGTTCTCAGAACATTGGCTAACATTCTCTAAAAGTTCTCCCAAAGTTCTCTCAAAGTTATCAACTGATCGTTCTTGCAGTGATGTGTGTAGAATTTTTGTTTTGCGTTATTTATCATATATCATTTACTTAATGGAAATGTTGGGGAAACATTCTTACAACCTACACTTGTTAGCTGAGGAAACGTTTCTGATGTCAGAAATCCAGCATTGAAAACGCAAAATGTTTCCTTCTCTTCACTCTGAGCAGCAACACATCTGTGGGGCTCTTGCATTTGATAAGAGGTTGCTGGTTCCTCAGAGGGTCTGAATATATCAAGTCTGATCTGTGTGTGTCTGATCTCCGTCTATCTGTAAATCTCAATTCAGGGTTTGGCTGTAGGAGCTCAGCTGTAGCTGAGAGTTCCAGCAGGCCGAGCGGAGGCTGAGGTCATCTCTGTTGACCCTGTGCTGTCTAATCCACACCATCTGTGATGTGTCACTTCTGCAGCACAGAAGAGCTGTCTCTAGACATTACATGAATTATAACCCTGGATGGCTGTCATCTGTATAAATAGTCATTATTATATTAATGGCTGTGTGTGTGTGTGTGGTATGTGGGCATCATGTCTTTCCTCTTTGGTCCACCCAAAAAAACGAATTGTGACCGTAAATAAAGTTCATGTTCATACATTTCCTAGACAGCAATTAAATTTAACAGACGGCAAACAGAGACCTTTGCTGAATTATTCTACTTCTCAGATGTTTCTTCTGTGAAAAATAGATTTCAATATGAACTCAATATCAACTTTTTCATGTTAAGTTGTTTAATTTATTAATTTATTTGAATGCAGTTCCCACTTACTGAATAAATCTTATCGCCTGAAGACATGGTGAAACTAAAGAGTTTTATTTGCTCTCATATTCATTCAAATACTTGTAAGGTTGTTTAGGATTCAAGATCATATAATTCATGTCTGCCTTCGCCTGAACAGTGAAGTAATTATGACTCAACCATCATCAAAAGTGATTAACCTAATCACCTGTAAACTCCCGGAGAGCTCGGATTGAGCGCTAGTCACGGCTCATCGCGTAACGAAATGACAATTAAATGAGGTCTTATGACCTAAATAAGATGCATAAAAGAGCAAAGGAGAGCAGTGTCACTCCTGATAATACAGTCTGTGGTAAAATTAATGATTTCCTGTATGCATACACTCTAACAAGTAAACTCATTCAGCTGTTACCTGAGAAGCTCCCCAGCTAACAGCGAACATCCTCAGAACGTTGGATGCTTTCAAAAAGTTCTTGCAGTAATGCTAGCAGAACTTTTTAATGTTATATATCAAACATGTTGTTCCTAAGTAGTTGGTGGAACATTTTAAAAACATTACAGATTTAAAAGCAATAATGTTAATACAATGTCTAAAAAACTGGACTTTTCAGTGTTTCAAAATAACACTTAATGTTTTTGTCACTTAATGGAAACGTTAGGGAAACATTCTTACAACCTAAAATTGTTAGCTGGGTATTTCTACCTTAAAAATTACTTTCATTTGTTAAAAAAAACCTATATATACCTATAAATATATATGTATATATATATATATATATATATATATATATATATATATATATATATATGTATATATATATATATATATATATATATAAAATAAATATAAAAGCTTTAATAAAAACATGTTGAATTGAGTAAATCAATTAGTATAGAAGTTAATACATAAAACAAATTATATTTTTTTTTACATATTTTCCCAAGCTAACACAACATTGTTACAGTGTAAAATCAATTTCTCCTGGCAATCAAAAGGCCTTGTGAAATTAATTGTTGTAAAAACAAAACTTATTGTTATGAAATTCTCACAAATGTAGACAAAACAGAATGTAAATAAGGTGCAGAGAGAATACATGAAGGAGATTAAGTGACTGCTGAATGAAAGATGAAATTACATACAGAATGTGTTAAGGTAATGATTCATAACAGTCGTTTTGACTTATGTAATGTAATGTGACAACACAATAATAAACAATAAAGGAGTAATTATTATGTTTATACACAATTTAAATGCTGAAAATATAGCACTTAGTGCTGTTGAGGTTATTAAACATCAAAACACATTTAATATTAATAACAGAAATCACTAACATTGATTTTGGGATCATAATCTCTCCTTTTTTACCACCAGAAGTAGAATAAAAATATTTCATCAAGATTAAGATTAGAGAACGTTAGCCAACGTTCTGAGAACGTTTCCTGTTAGCTGGGTACTGGCTACTGCTGATTCTCTCCCCCCAAGAGGCAGATGTTTCATTTGCCGAGGAGTCACCCAAATATCTCATTTCTGGTGTGCGGACCCCCACCGAATACAAAGAACTTTGTGATGTCGAACCCGAGACCATGCAGGCAAACCTCCCTCATTGATGTGCGAAAAGGGACCAACACCTCGTCACATCTCTCAAAGGGAAACGGCTCATGATGAGGTTCAAACAGGTGGACAGACTGATAAAAGGTTTCATTTATATGTAAATCAAAAGGGTGACCAATCAATTATACTCATTTGAATAAAGACTCCTGTCCCCTATGCGCCATTGGACCATCGATTCGAATCCTAATTCTTGTCATGCCAGCCCCCTTCACTCCAGATATAAATAGTGGAGTAGCCTCATCTCTAGACCTGTTTGAACTGCAGCTCTATGACAAAACGCAGGCTGAACTATGCAAATTGGAAATCCATATTTGGTCGAAGGCTCGACGAGCGCCGCATAAGATTAATTATTTGTCAGACGCTGTCACCACCAGAAAAGCACAAGAAGGGCAAAAAATATCACCAATTTCACATCTATTAACTCGCTGTCTGTGCTTTTGAATCATTCTGTGCGTTTATCCTGCTTTGTCTTGTGGATTAAATATTTATGTGTTAAATCAAACATTTACATTCCAGTCACCGGTAGCTGCTGAAATGTGATTTATGCAACAGTTTCTTCCGCTTCCTCATCTCTGGGTGTACATTATAAATATGTCATCCTTCAACAGCTATCAGGTTGTATTGCAACACGCATCCAATGCGCTGAAAGGCATGGAAAATTATTCCCAAAAGTGTATTATATATCTTTCAAAGGGATCTCCGTCCCCAAAGGGAAACAAAGTGCACATCACTGAATATCGAGCAGAAGTAGCTTACAAACCCAGCTAACAGGAAACTTCTCAGAACGTCTCTCATTGGCAATTAGTCTCTAAAAATTCCCATTGAAGTCATCAAAAAAGTTCTTGCAGTTACGTTAGTAGAATGTTTCTAACGTTATATGTCATATATCAGAAATGTTATTCTTAAGTTGTTAATGGAATGTTTTAATAATGTTACAGAATTTAAAAAAGGTTTAAACATTTTTATAACCAAGCAGTAATGGTAATACTTTCAAAGTATTACTTCATGGAAACGTTAGGGAAACATTCTTAAAACTTTAAATTGTTAGCTGGAGGGACTTTTGCAGAATTGTTTGTGGAAGCTCATTCTGTATGCAGGATTCAGAGTGCCGGTCTGCAGGTTTTCTTGCTATCAGACTGCTGATGAGTGTTAATGCTCACAGAGGGCACGGCGACAGCCAATATGACCTTTTC